>CM032801.1:2761615-3176615 GCA_019155185.1 Beaufortia kweichowensis
TAGTCAAAAAAGTAGTATTTAATTAGTAAAAGTTAAATAGAGGTACAAAATACAACTCGCAAATACAATGTCCTCTCTGTGGTGATGAGATAAACGGCTGGATGTCTAAGTGGTGCCTGCAAAATAATATAGGCTTTATAGATAATTGGAAAAGTTTCTGGGGCAAACCTGACCTGTTGAAAAGAAATGGTCTTCTTCCCTCTTTTTACCACACTGTTTACTTTACTGTTAAGTTCGACAGCTATTGTTTTTAAAATAAAATGAACGGTGGTATTTAGAGATGTGCCTACAACCTGATGACTTTTGTACTGCCACCAAAATAAACATGCAGAAATACATATAGTGTAAAGATGTGCTGCCAGCATGGACAGAATATACTGCACATATACATACTGTGGCTCTTCCCCTACTTCTACCGTAATACATTGTACTGTGTCTAAAAAATGTTTAGTAAATAATTTCACTTTTTAATAATAATCAGAATAACCAGATATTGCAGCAAGCTAATTAGTCTAACTGTCAGCTGTTTATATGTGTTTACATTTATTTAGTAATTTTAGTTATATAAAGCTAGTGGCTTCTAATAAGCTTATACCAATAATATTTTTAACAATAGTGTCACGATTCTTCCAGCATCAGATCCCAGCACTCCAGTCAACCAATCTGCTTCACCAGAATTCTGAACTCCACTTCCCATGATGCACTGCACTTCACCCGCCGCCATTTTGGATTACCTTCCCCTGTCACCGATCATCATTGCCATCACCTGACTCTCATTACCCAGACACTATAAATGGATTCTGTTTCCCTCAGTTCACTGTTAGATCTCGTTTATGTATGGAGTGTTTGTCTCCAACTCTGGAATACTACATCTGTCTGACCCATAATGTTATCTGGATTATTACATGTTTGGTGTTTTGTTACCTGGTCTTCCATTGGATGTTTGTTACCTGGATTACCCATGTTTGTTTCATTTGATGTCTTCATGTTCTGTTCAACATACAGCAAACCAACTACATTTTACTACTCACCATGTTTGTCATCATCTCTCACCTGTGGTCCCGTGACAGAAGATCTGACCTATACAACATGGATCTGTCATCTCCCTCATCGACACCTTCACTGAGCTCATCAAGGCCCTCACCCAGCAATTATCTGTATCTTCACCAGTAAGCACTGCATTCCCCAGCTGTCCCATGGCCGTCCCCAACCGGTATGTGGGATCAGCGGAGGAGTGTAGTGGGTTTCTCCAACAATGTCAATTGTTCTTTCAAATGCAACCATCTGTTTTCCTCTGACAATGCTCAAATTGCTTACATGATAACTCTTCTAATTGGTCCTGCCTTGCAGTGGGCAGAGAGTCTGTATAACGCGCATGGGCCTCCAACTCAATCACTAACAGCTTTCATCTCCCATTTTAAAGAGGTTTTCAACCAGTCAGCCACCAGCCTCTCCATAGCAGACCAGTTGTATCGTCTCAAACAAGGAAGGTCAACTGTGGCCGAGTATGTGCTACGCTTTCGGACTCTAGCCAGTGCCAGTGGGTGGAACAAGCCAGCATTGCTAGCCACCTACAGACAAGGTTTATCTACGGAGGTATGTCTTCAGATGGCTATTTACGACGATACAGCTGGTCTAGAAAATTTCATTCAACGATCCATTTGTGTGGCCCAGCGCGTGTCTGCTCCCACTACTACTCCTCCTTCCGCATATCAAGAGCCTGTTTATTCCCCTCCAGCACCCGAACCCATGCAACTCAATCATGGACGTCTATCCAATGATGAGCATAAATGCTGTATCTCCCTGAAGTTGTGTCTCTACTGTGGAGAGGCTGGACACATGCTCGCAGCCTGTCCCACACAACCTCCACGACCCATGGTGAGTACGGTTCAACCTCCATATACTAATACACATTTGTCTCTTACAGATGTTATGGTCATGTCTCCCTCTGTGTCTGTTTCAGCTAAGGCCCTGATTAACTCTGGGGCAGCTGGAAACTTCATATCTTCTGCCCTTCTGTCAAAGCTAAAGTTACCCTGATTGTCTATTCCTGAACCCCTGGCTATCCATGACATTCTATGCAAACCATTGGGTTGTGGACAGATATCTTACTTCTCACCATCCATCACACTTCAGTGGAGTTCAGCTAAATCTGAGGAGATGTCCTTCTGGGTGCTGGAGGTTTCATCCAAGGATCTCGTCCTGGGACGCCCCTGGTTACAATTACATTCCCCTGAGATCTGCTAAAAGTCAGGGAGGATCATTCGCTGGAATGTACCTGAAGTAACCTCCTCAGAAATCATCATCACTTCATCTGATCTCTACTCCTCTACAATCTTCAATGACTGTCGGTGGGATCCTTCAATGGGATCCTCTTTGACCGTCGAAGTCAAAGAGTATCCCATGTCTCATGTTCCTCCAGAATACCGGGCATTCTAGGACGTCTTCAGTAAATCACTTGCCACTCAGTTACCCCATCAACGGCCATGGGACTGCGCCATTGAGTTGCTGCCTGGGGCTTCGTTACCCAAAGGAAGGATCTGTTCTCTATCCATCCTGGAACAGAAGGCCATGAGTGAGTATATCAACGATGCTCTCAAGAATGGCTTCATCCGACCATCTACCTCCCCAGCTGTTCGTCTTACCCCTGCTCCGTCGGGAGGTCCAGAAGGGAGATTGTTCGTCCCCGAAAATCTCTGCGTCTCCTTTCTGGACTCGGTTCATTCTGTTCCGGGATCAGGTCACCCAGGCAGCATCTGCACTCTTTCGCTCCTTGCAGACCGTTACTGGTGCTCAGTCTGTGCTGTCTCCAGGGTTCCCCATAGACTCCCGCAGGGTAAGCTATTACCACTCCCTGTCCCTCATCGTCCCTGGTCCCACATAGCCGTTGACTTTATGACCGATCTACCAGCATCAGACGAATTCACATGTATTCTGGTGGTGGTGGATCTGTTCTCTAAAGCCTGTAAGTTAATTCCCCTACCATTTACCACTGCCTGGATCACTGCTCAATCCCTGTTCACTCATGTTTTCCGCAATTTTGGTCTCCTAGAGGATATTGTATCAGACCCTGGACCCCAGTTCATCTCCCAAGTCTGGAAGGCCTTCTTCTCTCTGCTGGGGGTCACGGTGAGTCTGACCTCTGGTTATCACCCCCCAAGCTAACGGCCAGACTGAGTGCAAGATACAGGAGATTCCTGAGAACCTACTGCGCTCGCCATAAACACAGCTGGCATCAGTTCCTCCCCTGGGCGGAATATGCCCAGAACTCTCTCTGTCAGCAGGCGACTGGTCTTACCCCCTTTCAGTGCGTATTGGGATTTCAACCACCTCTCTTCCCATGGTCTGGAGAACCTTCTACGGTAGTCCACAGACAGAAAACTCAGGCTGACGCCCGACATTCACCTGCCCCTCTCTTCCATCCCGGGCAGTTGGTCTTGCTCTTGACCAAGGACATCCGTCTGTGGCTGCCCTGTAAGGAACTCACCCCCCAATTCATTGGACCATTTCCCATCGACCGACAAATAAACGCAGTGAAGTGACTTACCGGTTGAAGCTCCCTCACACCTACCGCATTGCACCCTCATTTCATGTTTCACTCCTTAAACCTCACATTGAACCTGTCACAGGGTCTGATGCTGAGGTGGTTCCTCCCTCCTCAGGTCAGGGACGAGGACAACATCTACCGAGTCCACAAGATCCTGCGGTCCAGGTGACGTGCAGGGCGTCTGGAGTACCTTGTGGACTGGGAGGGTTTCGGTCCAGAGGAGCAATGCTGGATTCCTCGGTCAGACATTTTGGATCCCTCTCTCCTGACTGACTTTTATTCCACTCATCCTCAAGATCCTTCTCCCGTCCACGAGGTCGTCCCCGGCATCACACTTTGCGGACCTGTGGGGGTACTGTCACAGTTCCTCCAGCATCAGATCCCAGAATTCTGAACTCCACTTCCCATGATGCACTGCACTTCACCACTGCCATTTTGGATTACCTTCTCCTGTCACCGATCACCATTGCCATCACCTGACTCTCATTACCCGGACACTATAAATGGACTCCCTCAGTTCACTGTCAGCTCTCGTTTATGTATGGCGTGTTTGTCCCCAACTCATATTACATCTGTCTGACCCGTTTTGTTATCTGGATTATTACCTGTTTGATGTTTTGTTACCTGGACTGTCTTCCATTGGATGTTTGTTACCTGGATTACCCGTATTTGTTTCGTTTGATGTCTTCATGTTCTGTTCAGCATACAGTAAACCAACTACATTTTACTACTCACCCTGTATTTGTCATCATCTCTCACCTGTGGTCTCATAACAAATAGGACATGGAAGTACAAAAGAAGGAAAAGTAACTAAAGATAATATAAGATAATACATGTTTAAGCTTTTATTTCAAAGAGATAAAGTACTGAAAAATATCTGGTGTAGACTATCTAAATGTGAAAAGAATGGTAATAGTAAATAAGCCAAATAAGTTGGAAAACATTATAGCTTCAAATAAAAGCAGAATCGTAAATTAAACGTGTGAAAATAGTGCTTGTAAAAGTAAAGACTCAAGAGCTAAATTTTCTACATATTGACCCTGTAGTAATGCTCTTTTTGGGTAGTTCTATATGGGAAGTATGACAGAAGACGTGAGGTAATGATACATGTACCAGGATTTCAGCGAAAAATGGAGAAAGATATGTGCAATATTGTGTAAAAAGAAATTAAAATAATAAATAATAAAAAGGACTGTAATGTGTTAGGACCAAGTGGGGCCTTATAGGCAATCAGTAAGATCTTAAAGTTAATACATTGTGTTATGGGTAACCAGTGCACAGTGTTGACAGAACCGGGACAATATGCTCATACTCGAGCTTGCATTGCGTGGACAAGGAGATGCCATTTCACTAAAGCCAACATCATTTATAAGTCTATTTAAGTATGCTGTGATCAGTGGTGTCAAATGCAGCGCTTATGGGCCTTTTACGTGTAACGCGATAAAGTGACGCGAATGTGAGATGTGATGACAGCCAGGATTAAAAACAATAGATCCTATAAAGCCATGTGAAAGTGGTGATTTGTTTTTCAACCAGTATGTGAATTTTTTTTCCATTTCTCTGTGATAAAGCGCGCCGTCCAGTTAGATTTAAGCTTTAAGTCACATGCATGGAGCCACAGTTGTTACACAAAAGAACTACAAGGTGGCACTAAAACACAGACAGCTGTTTTGAAAACCAGTCTGAACACTGTATAGAAATAAGAGTTAGAGCATTGAAGAAGTAGCAGCAAAATGCACATGAACGTTTTACATTTACATTTTTTTCATTTAGCAGACGCTTAAAAGTGACTTACATGTTACCAACGCTCTAACCACTAGGCTACAACTGTGTTTTATGTTTTCATGTTTTACATGGTAAATGGATTAAATTGAGGCTTTTACCTTGCCTATTTAACAGCATATGCTTGTATCATTTTGTTTTATTCTGCTGTAAAGCTGCTTTGAATCAGTGCTACATTGTTAAAGCGGTATACAAATAATTTAACTTGAACTTGAAGCATATCTCTATTGTGGGCGTTCATCATGAAAGTTTATTAATAGGAGTGTCGCCACCTAGTGTGCAAATGTGAATTAGCACAAAGCAAATTATCGTTTCGCGTCCAGTGTGAAGGACCAGGGCTCTCATTTAAAAAACTGTGCGTAGGATCCCTACTAAAAGTTTACGTGCGCCCAAAAGCCTAATATGGCGTACGCCAAAAAATATTCCGATTTATAAAACCGTGCGTACGCACTGTAAGCAATGTTCCCTTTATAAATCACAGATCACGCCGCAGATGTGCGTACGTGAACCAGCCCCATATCCCGCCCTGTACACGCCCATTTTTAACCATAAATAGTCAATGCAAATCACCTCATGACTGCTGATCGGCATGTAAATGAGACTAGAGTCCCATATATACCTGGAAAACTGGCATATATACCATGAAAACGTGTATTTGTGTTACTTTGAATAATGGCGACAGGTGAGAAAAGAGCAAAAAAAAACGTAATTTTTCAGACACTGAGATTGAAACACTTGTAGGGGAGGTGGAGGCTCGGAAAACGGTGTTTTTTGGTGGCCACAGCAGTGGGGTCACTAATAAAAAGCAGCAGTGCGAGTGGCAAAGTGTTGCTGCTGCCGTCAGTTGTGTCAGTGGGACAGAACGGACAGTTGCAGAATTAAAGAAAAAATGGTCCGACCTGAAGGTATACAAATTTTTTTACCAACATATTAAATTTGTGTTTTACTATATATATAAATAGCAATATTGCATTTCAAAAAGTTTTATTAACATGTGCTTGCAGTATGTAAAATATGTGAAATAGATTCTCATTCATTCAAGGTGGAGGCAAAGAGAAAACTGTCCTCCCACCGCCAGAGCGGCTGCAACTGGTGGGGGCCCAAGCACAGCAGATCTCAAATCAGTGGACAGCAAACTTAAGACGAAAATGTTATAGTGAACACATGCTTCATGACGGTTTTGTTATGAACACCATAATAGTTAGGACCGATGATGAGTAACGATTGTGCGACAGCTTATGGCTGTATTTGCAGACTTTGACATTTTATGATATATGTACATTATTTAAGGAAAATATTTCGTTTTTACACTGTGTTCCGCAGTTCTCTAATAAAAGTGTATTTCATGCTATTCTCTATCACATATAGTCGCGCCATCTCCTCCTGCGCTCCCGTTGTGGACAATGTGACTGTAAGGCAGCGCTGATTAATTTTCTTTTTGAATAAATTTTGATTTAAGTTTGGATTTTACTAGATGTATATAAAACAATCGGCACAAATAACACTGTTGGATTTAATCTTCATGATAATGTGTAACATCATACACATATGTTAATAACATCACGTTGTCACAGTCCATTTTATCATATCACCTTGGAGATCAAAAGTTTTCTCCATCTTGCCCTAAATGTAGTTTAAAGCTTTGCCCTAAATTAAGTTCAAATTAAGCAATTACTAAAAAATAAAGAGAAACATCACAAGCACAACTGTACATGCACTGTCTGCATAAAGGCCTGCTAGGATCTGTGTCTCTGTGTATTTCCTAAATGAGTGAACATAGCTGGAACTCTCATTTTACTTCTCACAATAATGTTCATCTTCTTAGCATTCAATATTAGATATCATCATGCATTTAAATAATTCATAAATAACATAAAAAAATATTTTCATCAGAATGAGAAAACCTTTTTCTTATAAGAGCAACACTAATCATTAATCTAAATATGATATTCTAAAAATAAATATGAAAGTCTAAAAATGTGACGGCACTTCAAGACATCAATCAGGCTAAATTTGATTAAATACAGTGGATTCCATCTCTTGTCTCAATATAGGCTAATTGGTACATAAAAAAAAACATAAATTGTGTTGTAACCAAAAATATACAAACATGCATTTCTCCTAATGATAATGATAATTTACTAATACTAATGATAATTTGCTGTTGCCTTCAGGCCATCTGTGATGTAGGCGACTTTTTTCTTTAGAAGAACAGCAAAGAAGCTAAAACCGTAGTTCTTTCATTCATATGATCCAATTCAATGGCTACCGGGTTTTGAAATAAAAATACAAACAAACAAGGCCAGTTTGTGCAATCTCTGCACGTACATGACTGTTGGAAGTGCCATACTTTAGATGGCCGCATACTCACATAAAAGGTGTCACAACCGCGAGGACGCGCATAAATTGTCAAGCGACAGAAGGGGTGCGCTCCCTACAGTCATGCACGTGGAAAACCAAAAATCCTACCAATCAGTACTGTTTAGACAACCTTCTTTCTGACTTCAACACAGAAAAAAGCAACGGATGCAGCACATGCAAGCAGAGAAAACAACAAGAGGGGTAGCATTTCAGGGTGAACAAATGCTGAGCTAAAGCTTGATATAATAAATTACCTATAGGAACACACTGCATGGGTGTGATTATATGTGGGTTTGTTTTGCTTTATATACAGATATATATACAAATAATTATTCATAAACTTTAATTTCATAAAATCATTTTATTATTTCAGTGGTCATAAAGTCATAAAAGTACTGGCCCAGAAAGATCACCTGCTTAAGATTGTTTTCTGTGCAGCCTTATCTCTGACAAGGAATAAAAGATTAAAAAAATCTGTCAATAAAAACAAAGTATGTCCTAGAATACAAACAAGTACATACAATGTCAAATAAAATCTGTAGTGTAGCATAAAAAAACATATTTGATTAAGTCTAAGCAATGCCTGTAAAAGTGTATTCTGGCACTTGGAGGAAAGAAAACCGTTCACCTAAACCAAAGTAATAATAATAACTTGTGTTACCCTAAAAGACAAGAGTTTTACTGTACCATTTTATTACAATGCTGGAAGCACATATAAAACTGCTGTTAAAAGTGGATGATCAAGGTATTCAGTTGTAAAGCACAGTGCAGATCTACTGGACAGCATTTGCCCTATTCAATAACAATGCTGGAGTGTTTCACGCCATGCCCAGAGCCTGTATTTTACTTTTAGTACAAAACATGTTTACAATCTGCAATACAATCTGGATTTGTTAAAAATAAAGACCCCATATAATTCAAAGTTGCCCCACTGTGACATGAAAAATGTGTCACTTTGTTTAAAAGCTGTTTATCTCTAAATATGAGAATTGAGAATGTTTATTAAGTAAAAAATTGGCTTTACATCTTTAAAAAAAAATGTACACCACCTGAGCTGCCGTAAGTATAAAAGCATCAAAACGCACAAGCAACTATACAAATATTAAAAAACAAATCAGTAGGTCCAAATGGCCTGTGGTCCATACATCAACCTAGTGTTTAAAAAATAGATTAAAATATATATCAATTTAATGTATCTATGATTAGATTCTGAGATATTTATGCTAAGACTTGTAGTGCAACTACCTACTTTATGTGTAAAAACAAATAAAAAGCAATAGATCTAAAGAGTTTTAGGAGTAATAATGTGCATTCCTTTGCCGATTATTGCTGTGGAGGTCCTTAATAAAAGGTGACCTGGTTTAGGGGCTTGTTCCTGACACAGGGCAAGAGCTGATGAAGTTAGCAGGGCTGGACTAAGGGCACTGGTGGTCCCGGGAGAAGAAAAGGGTAATGAGCCCTGTGAGTTAAAAGGGGCAGTAAGGAATGGCTCTGCAGGTGGACTTTGAGGGAGAAGACATTGGGTAAGAGACATCTTGGAGTTAAAGCAGTCACACAGATGTAGTCACTTGGTCCACAGCATTATTGACCTCATTTTTGTTGGAATCCAGGCCTTTGGCAGCATTCATGTCCTTACGAATGGTTTCAGCCACCTTCTTCATGTTCTTTAGCTCGCCGGGGTGGGGAGTGGCCCGTCGCAACAGTGTTCTCTAAAAAAAGAGAAAAAGGTTTCATCTTTAATGCCCTTGAATTTTAATTCTCTCTAAAAATCAAGGACACCATAAAGACACAAAATGACAGGATAACAATCTTTTTCCTGTGTTAATGTTTTTTTTAAAGCAAGTTTTGACATAACATCATACACAGTCCTTTCTAAAACAACAGACTTTTTTTAGGAAGCTTTAGATCAAATGCAAACATTTTCATTTCCAAACCTGCTTGTCACCTGTAGGGTTGTGGGATAGCTCTTAACATTTACCTTTATGTATTTGGCAGTGCATTTAATCCACACATGTGTTTTTATTAGTTTTTGTTACGTCCCTGGGACCACAACCTTAGCATTGGTAGCACAACGCTCTACCAACTGAGCTAATGAAACACATTTAATCATGAAACGCGTAAACCAAAAATAAACAAAAACACTTTCCGCAGATGGAGCTAATAAGAAGAGTCTCTTTCTTCCTCACCTCCTCATCATCATCTTCATCATTATCCTCAATAAAACGGATGGTGCTCATTCTGTTTGTAGATTTGTCATCCCAGGTGTCATCCAACACATCACTCTCCACCAGACTCTCCAGGGCACCACAACGGGCCAGGTTATCTGAACGTAAACACAAAAGTGTTAAAACATGTAAAACAACATTCAATACAAATGCTTGATTCTGACTGGTTAGTTGCAACATCGCAACCTATGTTATTCCCTGATAAGCGCTGCTTAAAACCAATGACAAGCTTGACCTTGAAAATAATTTACTCATGAATAAAATGGAAAGAAATAAGTTAATTAATAAGATGTATTAGATTATGTTTCAAATGATTAAACCAAATTGTGTGTTTGTCTTGTTTAAACATCATGACTTGGGTGACAGTTGTGTTTAATGCAAATAGGAAACGTTTTTTAGTCACTAAAGGTTTCAATCAGGGTTCTAAGTCTTTATTTGCAAGAAGCATTTGCTCATAATCTTGCCATAATTGACATAATTTTTGTGGGGTAAAATGTTCTGAAAACATCCTGTGTCACTTACTGTCTGCTCTGCTTTAACCCTGAAATCAATATTTTGTCTTCCAATAATTTACCCATGTGAAAAGTCAAAGGATACTGCACAGCCACCCAGTTGTTATTGCAAAATAAACCCCTTCAGAGTAACACAAGACCTGATTTGAGTAGTGTGTTCACTTAAAAAAAAATCCACAAACTGTGCACAAATTTAACTGATATTATTAAGTGTGGAAAGTACTTCTACTTCTGATTAGTATGAACTCGTTCAGTTTTTAATTACAGACGATACTACCCTACTTGAAATTCATACCCTACACACTGGTAGTGTGCACAGTGCATAGTGTATAGTATGTCATTTGGGACACAACTTCTGTCTTCTCATAAAACAGGTATGTAGGTGTCAGTCAGGCCTAGTGTCAGTTTCTTGAAATTGTCTAAATGTAGATGTCATCAATTCAACTATTTTTTCGTTGGATCAAATCTCACAAAAAAATATTTTTACAGTTAGTATTACTAATCTTTTTAAAAAATGGACACACACACTTTATAGCTATAACAATATATCAGCCTACCTGCAAACCCACCGGCAATTTCCATATTTAGTACTTTCAGTACAGATCTTTCAAAAATAATAATAAAATGGCATCTATTTTATATATTTCACAATTTACTGTTCGCTTCCCAGAAATTGCGTTGTGTCATAGTAGTGACACTATGGGAACGTATCTGTGTTATTGCAGCTGAAGCATGCGTGTCAAATTCGTCAAATAACAAGCTGTGAAGTCACAGATATCCCTCAGTGTCAAGAAATGTCCCTCAATGTCTTTTATGCTTGGAAAAAAGGAGATGTGTTGTGTTCGAAGTAGCAGGCGCACCTTTCTCACAAATAAACTAATACATTTTATTGCATGCCTTCATAAAAAATAAGTACTCCATGTTCCTCTTCTTACCTTATCATAACTTTCTATTTCTTGTAAATTACTTTGGTATTGCATTCAAATGTATATTGCATTCATATGACAAAAAACTGCTCCCTACTAAAACAAGATGTTATTATTTCCCCGAAATTTCCCTTTAATTATTTAGTGGGTCTTGAGATTGGTCTTGATTATACTTATGGTACTGCAATAAAAAAAGCTTGGGAACCACTGCAACAAAGCATGGCTTTATCATCCAATTCAGGCAACGTCTGGCCCATTTCAGTGGAGTGTTAGTCACCAAGGTGGGCCTCAAGCAGTCACTGGTCATGGAACAAGAGGTCATGGCACCGCTTAGTAATAGCATACCGATATCATGTTCTTCCCTTCCATCTGACCCCGTCACCCCCCACATTTACGAAGTGTGTGGATGCAGCCCTGGCTCTGTTGTGACTCCAGGGCATCCGCAAACTCAAGTATCCACCTTATTTTTGGCGTAAATATGGGAGCCGTGATCTTGAGCTGTTTGTGTTAAGACTTCTGGTGATCCGCTACAGTTATGGAAGCTGAGTGAGATGAGTGTGCAGTTTTGACTGGCTAGTTAATATTTATTATGAAATCTTACAAGCTTAATGTGTGCAGTTAGATGTTGCTATAATAGCTGGTCCAAACGGCAAAAATGTAGACAAAACATTTGTTTTGACTAGAATCCACGCATCAGAACTGAATGTGGATGTATCACACTTTATTATCTGCATCCACCTCAGAAGGAGGATAAAAGCTTTGGTTAAAAGCTTTAAACTTAAATCATCCACCAAAACGCCCATATGTTTGTTCATTCCACTTTGTTGACAGAAGACCGACAGAAGATCATCTTTTCAAAGTGGCTGGGCTATTATGTTCCAGTAAAATACGTAAATAATAAATATATTAACTAATATATATCTTCATATGATATATCAGGCCACTTCTTCAGGGTGATCCCACAGCATTGTTTTCCACCAACCGGCTATTAAAACGGCATCGAGACGTCATCCTAACACACATGAAGGCATACAGTTGGACTCGAGATGTGTTTGTGTCTTAAGAGACAACGCACTGTCCACTTTGATTCTCTCTTACACCTCCAGCCCCTGGTGGGTGTACATGGATGCTCTACATCCGTGGCTGAGACTAAAGTGTATGTGTTTTCTCTGAACGCTTGGCCCCGGAAGTGGAAAGAGTACGATAGGATGGGGTTTGCCTGTTGTTGGTGGCCAGGCCGAATATGGTTTTTCTAACGATTTCCCTCCTAGACAGACCCCTACAGGCTGCCGATCAGGAAAGATGTTGACGATCTCCAAGCAGTCTCAGTTAGGCTTGCACTCTGCACCAAGCATGGCTTTCTGTTCCCTAGGCCAGGACACGTTTCTAAGGTACCAAACAATGCACTGAGGCTCATTGTGTTGCAGGCCCTCTCAAATTAACTCTGAACTAAACTCTGAACTAAACTCTGAAAAGAAATTAAATTGAATGTGTCTGGTGCAACCAGATGCTGGATGCCTACGTCCAAAGAGCTGCCCTGTGAAGAAGATTACTTAACCCAGGCTTAACATTTTAACAAATATTTGTGATAAGAGAAAGGACATACAGTTTCTTCCAGTCCTTCATCCATTTGACAAAATGAAGTCTTGCTATGAAAATTGTGACTATTTAAATTGTGGTTTTTTTTAATGAAAGTGGATTTTATTGCAGATCACAGTAAACATTTCTAAGGCATACCAAATTGTATATCTAAAAATTGTATATTTATTTAAAGCATGCTTAAATGAAAAGCCAAATATTAGAATTTAATGTAATATTCACCTTCTATATGAAAATGAGAAACTATTTAATAGGATACTATTAAAGTGAAGTAGAATAGTTTAATAGAAACTATTAAAGTGGAAAAAAAAATTTCCAAAGACATATAATCTACATATATAAATTATCCAAAGACTTAATGCAACAGATTTTTCTGTTAAGAAATAAAAGTCTTTAATGCTAGTACTCTGGGAACATGTTAAATCCAGTCAGGTTAAATAAGCTCACAGGTTTACTGTGAAACAATCCAGTCCCCCCATTCAGCAACAGTGACCTTTGAGTCTGTATGGGAAGTGCAATGGTGTGTAGTGGGCTTCTACGAAAGGAGCCAAAGCACACAGTGGGTTTTATTCAGTGTAAATTTGGGTTTTTCTGTCAGAAGCTTGCGGTTTTATATTAATCTAGTTAAATGCCTGGTCTAACTCGCAGACTATCATTACAAGTACACTGCAACGGAGTAATAATGTTATTCCATCCGTTTCGAATAGCTTGACCTATTCAGAACCATTTGCAAACCCACACACTATGCTATTATTGTATGTCATTTTCTGTTACTATAAAATTCATATGTATTTTTATTAAATATAAATATTTTGATATGGCATAATATAATGAAATACTAGATTATATCAGAAATATAACAGTGCTTGTTGGCACTTTACATTGTATGTTGACCAATTACTTTCCGTTTATCTCAAGATAAAAGACGCCACAAAACCAAAGCTTTCCTGGTAGTGGGATAATATATGGATGTAGAAGGAAACGTAACAGCTAAGGCAGATTCGGCCGAGTGGAGATAAGCCTCTTTAGCCATCCAATCCGCTAAGAGTATGCACAAACCCGCAAATGAGTGTGAAAGGAGGACAGGGAAAGCTCACAGATATTGAATTTTGTTCTACACATGCCACGCTACACTACCTACATATTGCCTGACTATACATACACATCACAACGATTAAAATGCTTGGGGATGTTTGACTCCCAGATAAACCCAGCAGGACCTGGGCTAGATTAAAGCAGAGCAGACAGTAAGTGACACAGGATGTTATCAGAACATTTTACCCCACCACAATTATGGCAAAATTATGGGCAAATGCTTCTTGCAAATAAAGACTTAGAACCCTGATGTTTGTGCATTGTATATTTTAAAATGACCATTTAGAATGTCTACATAGTGCACCAAAAATGTTATGATCTGGACCCTTTAATATGAATAAACCCTCGTACCACATATACAAAAATATAATAAATGAAATATCTAATATCTTACACATAAGAAAATTCAACATAATTCGACTAAATGTAACAAAATTACCTGTATTTTCTGATTCACAAGGTTGCTGAGGCAGCAGTACACATGTGAGCACCTTTTCTCCTGACTCAGGCTCCATATCTGTCTGGAAGGTGAGCAGAGGTTGAGACTGGTTCTCTGACAGCCAAAGGGCTTTGAGTCGAAGAGTAGTCAGGCTCATGGGCAGGTACGGGAGCCTAGAGCCAGACAGACACAATATCATTTACCAGATGCACTTTCCATTTTAAGGACATTACTAGTATATGCATTGTTGTGGTGCTTTTGCAAACTGAAAAATTAGATGAAACTGAAATTAGATGACAGTATGCCACAGATGTACTAAAAGCAGAACATTCCCTTTATCTGAATGTTATATAAATATTCAAAGACTGGTGTGCTACCTACAGTCTACATCAAGCCCTAACAGACCCCCCACTAAGTTCCCTTTGCGCCGACAAACCTGTTTCCAGAAACATCAAGAACGTGCAGCTCTGCTGCCTCTGACAGCTCGGGAGGGATGCGTGTTAGATGGTTCTCCCGCACACAGAAAACATTCAGACTGCTGCAGCCTCCAATCTGACAGAAACAAGTGGAAAATGTTAGCAAATGCCCTTTGAAGCTACTAAAATTGTCAGTGCAAAACAAAAGTTGTGCAGTTGTGGTTTTTCTTTTCGGGAAAATTGCTCTCAAAATATTTTTATTTGTTTTACTTTAATGAAGGATATATCTGCTTGTTGTACCTTAATCATGTTGTATCCCATAAAAGTAGGTAAAATGGCAGCATTATTATATAAAATTCTAATTTATTTGTGATTAGCTGAAAGAAGCAAACCATATACATCTGGGATGGCATAAAGGCAAGTAAATTATGGGAATTTGGATAAACAAAAATGTCTAAAATGGCAGTATAGCGTTTTATTATACTTTCCTTAATAATTTGCTGGTTTAGTGTAAATTGAGCTGTTGGCCTACAAGAAGCAGTGATAAAACCAGTAAATAGCAGTATCTACCATGCAAGCAATAAATAATAAACACCCACTCAAGACCATGGGTTAACAATAATTTTACCACTTCTAAAAAAAATCTTTTGCGATCTACAGCTGCCTAATGAACCTCTTCCACGAACACCTGACATCATAATACAAAAAAACCTCTCTTCTTTCCTCTACAGGTACTTATCTAGCACTGCAAAACATTGTAAACTTAGTAAAGCACTTCTTAGTACTATTGTTGCCGCTTTTGATGTATCGCTTCATTGTCTCCTAATATTTGTAAGTCATTTTGGATAAAAGCGTCAGCTAAATGCCTAAATGTAAATGTAATGAAGCTTTTTAGAATATTTATTTCTAATTTATTTGCTGTGAACAAACCAGGTTTTTGCATGTAAATGCTGCAAGTGGTGCAAGAGTGTTTGGTAAAAGTGGTCTTCAGTCTGGTGATGAAATAATTTGAGCTAATGAGATTTTGTTGCTTTGTGTGACTAAACTGGCAGGGAGTGAGTTAACAGCCTCAGCCTCACGTAAGCACAAAGCTATTGTTTGAAATGGACAATGACATTTCTTAAATCTCTTTCCCAGAAGAGAAAAGTCCTTTTAGAACAAGACATAAGGGAACAGCATACGACAACACAAGATATATAAAGATGACTCAAGACAGAACACCAACAGAGCGAGATGTGTGTTTGCCCATCCCAGGAGCTGCAGTCAAGCGTCAACAACATGCACATACACACAAGTACAATACTGCAGTTTGTATGAGCTAAAAAGTCATGTGATGACACACCAGGGCAGGAAGCCCTAAGCCAGTGTGCTAATTCTGAATGACTTTTGCCAGTCAGGGGCAGTTTTACTAAACTGGGTTCATGCCACTTTAAGATTCAGTTATTTATGGTTCACTAACTTGGACACAGGCATGGATATGTCTAAAGTTACACCTAAATACAAACTGTGCAGGTAAATTTGCTGAATCTGGAAAAACTAGTTCCAACTATATCAAAACAATTACTGAGAACTGGCTGTAGGTAACTGTTTATGTGCTGCATATAAACAGTAAATACACATTCACACCAATACAGATGAGAAGAGAGAGAAGAGAAAGTTTTGTTGACAGAGCCTCATTTACAGGATAAGCTTTGTAGTTAAATTAGCATTACACTAAATGTCAGTGCTATTGGCCTCATGGGTAGTGCACCACATGGTGCAACTATGCCTATGGCAACCCAGGCATGAGGTCCTGTGTCGGTCCCATTCTCTTCTCCTCACCCTGTACTTCCTGTCCTATATCTATGTAGATCTGTCAAGAATAAAGAAATAAAAGCCCCAGAAACACTACAGCCTCATATGCCTCCCCATTTCCCACATGTTCATCTTTTAAAAATGATCATTTATATAGGCTGAAGGACAAAAATTTTCTTTACCTCTTTTGGTAAAGATGTTAGTCGATTTCTATCACAGTTGAAGTTGGACAGTTTCTTTAGTTTTCCGATACTTCTGGGCAAGTGCTAAAAAAAATACATTCCAACATCAATACATACTTGGGTCTTTTTGTAGAGAAAAATCATCAGTAACACTTACTATGAAGCCTGTATTTATAGTGCATTATTAGAGCATTTGTAATGCATTACAATGCAGGCATAATGCCTTGTGAAAAACCTTATAATATGTTGTATTATCTTATAAATAATCATACATTAGTTACAATGCATTATAATACTTACTTACATAAACTAACCTACATACATAACCTACATATAACTTTAAGGAGTATGATGATTTATAACACATGGTAAACTCCACATGGTTACCATAGTTGTAATGTATTATAGGTCTTATTTCTTGACAGTGCATAATATCTTACTACATACCTTATAAATGTGTCTTTACTGCTTAAAGTAAAGTGACAAATGCCTACCCACATAAAAACTACTATACTGTATTATAGTACTTTTACTATTGTAAACTGTAGTAAACTTCTTAGTGTCATTGAATCTTACTATATAGAATTGTACACTAGTTTCCCATTCGCTATACTTAATACTACAGAATACTATTATACTATAGTACTATACTGTAGTTTACCACAGTTTACTATAGTTTATTATAGTAAATGCTGTAGTACTGTTCCTATGTGGGTATGTAGTAATACAGAAAATAAGCATGCAGATTTAATGTTCAACATGACACTCAAATCAAAATAAAGAAACCAGAATATCAACGATACGTTGAAGAAATTATACGTTTGTGAGAGAAAACAATTAGTATTTTAAACTCATTTAGCAACACAAACACATATTACAGCTAAAAAAAGCCACATAATACGTAGTACATAATACTTCAAAGCTTATTAGGCATGTTTGACTTAAAGCGGCGCTGTGTGCAGACCTATTTAAATATGAAACCACAGTACCGCGAGAGCAATTCTGCACTTTACAGCTCTCACGGTATTTGATGTCTATACTGATAAGTCTGCACTGCGCCATTTTAAGTCAAGTACACCTACAGGTATTGGTTCTGGCGAATCACGTAATTAATGTATCATGATACATGCCAGAACATGAGATTTGAATCAGTGTCGTCAATTTGGGGATTTTGTCCCCAAATTTAGCTATTTTCTAATTGTTACTGCGACTTTTATTGCTTTTTTGCGCCAAGGAGCTATTTTATCTATATTTAAATACAATTAGCGATTTTTTGGAGATTTTTTGGGGGCAATTAACCTGGGGGCAACCTTTGGGGGCAAGTCAACCTGACGTCATCTTTCCTGTTTGTGCTCAATCATGTCATGAGTCTGCGCAGTGAACACAAATCAGTATGCTTGCCACTTCAGAAATTGCTGGTTGCCTGCATTTAAAGACTGGCTTCAGCCTGTTGCATTAAAATTTTGGGAAATGACTACAAAGTCATACTTAATGCTAAGATGTCAGACATAAATATAAACATTCAGTGACCACCAAGAACATCACGTGTGCAAAGCCATTTTCCTATATTTTTAAATATACACAAATGCAGACCTGTATTTTACTTTGTTTTCATATTTGGCGACTATTTGTAAAAAATTGAGACTTTTGAGGGTGGTTCTAGAGATTTTCTGAGGGAGGGGTTTGGCAACACCGATTTTAATCTTTTCTGATCTACATGCCGCTCTCATGACACCGCCACATCTCATGTTTTATTTTTAATATTTCTAACCCACTGGAATCATATGGATTACTTTATGATGGATAAATAAGCTTTGTAGAGCTTCAACAACTTGCTAAACACGTCTAGATTTTTATTACAAGAATGTTAGGCTATCTTTAAAATCTGTGTTCATTTAGTTTAATTGGCAGAGTAGCGGTTCTTATAGTACACACACTGATAAAGCATATACACCATGACACACTCACAATCATTATGATCACGTTATAAAGCTGTAAAATATTCATAAGAAGGGTTTGCATTTGTAACTTTACCTAAAGCAGTAAAAGGATATTTAAGGTATGTAGTAAGATACTATGCACGGTCAAGAAATAAGACTAATAATACACTATAACTATGGTATCTATGTGGAGTTCACCATGTGTTATAAATCATCATACTCTTTAAAGTAATTTAAAAGTTATAACCACTAATAGGTAAGTATTATAATACACTGTAACTAATGTTATGATTATTTATAAGATGATACAACATATTATAAGGTTTTTTATAAGGCATTATGCCTGCATTATAATGCATTACAAATGCACTGAAAATACAGGCTTCATAGAAAGTGTTACAGAATCATTTTAAAGCATTACATACCAAAAAACGAATGTATAACATATACAGTAACAATTCTATATACACTTATATATATAAAACATAATGAGAATAATATGATAAAATTATATATATTATATAATAAAATAAGCTAAAAAATTCACCTGACCAAAGAACCTGTCCCGTTCCAGTAGTAGTGTCAGTTACTTTTCTGACAAACACTCCATGGTCAGATGAATTTAAAGTTTCTACAATTCCATGCTGACTGACTTGATACACAGAGAAATGAAAGACAGAGGGGGTTGGTACATGAGTCATGGGTTGGTAACTTACCACCAGCTGGTTTTCAGTTAGCATCAGTTCAGTGAGACTTTCACAGTTGCCTATGCTCTCCGGCAGTTGGACTAATCTGTTTTGATCTGCTTTTAATATCGAAAGCCGTCTTAATTTTCCTAAAGGGGATACATGTACTGTAGTAAGACTGTCAAGTAAAAATTAAACATCCCACATTTTAGCTCAGTCTTTAGACTACCATATTGTGTTTTACTAACATTGAAGCAACGGCAATCACATGAACAAAATCAGGTCAGTATGGCAAATGCAAGTTAAACAAACAGTTCAGCTTCAATCATTTTCTTACTTACAAAACATTGGCAAAGACTTTTTTGCTGTTTCTTTTGTAACTTCAAAGCACAATTTTGACATGAAGTTGAAAATAATCAGGTTATTAGATCAGTGCTAAAAATAACCTTAGCCCAATTTACATTGGTAAGCTTTTAAAAATGATTTATCATTAGAGCCGTTACGTCACATTTTAGTTTGACTTCATTTGATTTCAACATACATAAAGATTAGTTTGCACAGAACCTGCAATTTTATGTTTAAAACAGAAATGCGATAGAGAGGCAAGTTACAGATTGCAGTTTAAAACTTCAAAATCAAGCTTCAGGTGATTAAAAATCAAATATTTCTGTACTGAAGACGTGCTTAGAAAATGTTCTTTGAAATTTAAAGAATATCTGCATGTAAAGAGACACAAAAAGCCTGCAGGTTAACACTGACCTATGCTCTCTGGAAGCATATCAATGAGGTTTTGGGACACCAGGAGATCAGTGAGGCAAAGGAGGTTTCCCATCTCATCTGGGAGATGCTCTAACTTGTTCTCTGATACATCTAGACAGGTAAGGCTTCTCATGCTACCCAGTTCCTAGGGAAGAGAGTAACATACACAACCAACAATGTAAACAAACACATACAAAAAACAACAGCTTTATTAAAAATGCTGTTCAAGTACAAAAACAAATGAAGTAGCACATCAATATGTGCAGATTGGTTGTACAAACAGTGAAGGCTAGTGGAAAAGCAAAAAATGAAAATAAAATTAAGACAAATAAAAAGGTGTTCCTGGAGTACATATGTTTAACATGCACATTAATAAAGTGCTGGTAAGGGTCTCAAGGTTTTGGGTTAATTAGTATTCTACATTGAGTAGATGTTTATTGATCAAATGTTTTAAAGCTGCTTTTAAAGATCAAATGTTTGTAGCGTTATCTGACATTTTATGTCATGATTAAAAGTGATATTTGCCTTAAAAACACTAAATACAAGCCTAAAAATCTGAAGATCACAGAGCCATACAATAAATAAAACAATCCCTCTTCCACATGTAGTCTAGCCTATAGAAGAAATGATAAAAAAACATTGCTGACAGACTGACAGTTCTGCACATGACATCAACACTTTACCGGTGGTATTTCAGACAGCTGGTTTCCGTCCAGCCAGAGATCCTTCAGGCTGACAAGATAACCGATTGTCTGAGGCTGCAAGAAAACAGGTTTGACAGAGTTCAGATGAAACAACCAAGTATGGAGCAGGTTACTGTTACTGACACGTTTAAAAATGCACACAACACAAAACATTTCTGTTGAATTGGCATTCCAATGGAGAATGCGTCTCTTCTCCATGTTAAATAGTCACATTCATGGAAGTGTGCACCTTAAATAAACCGTGCCTCGCTTACTACGGTACATTTTGCTGTGTTTACTTTGTGTTGGATTAGTTGTCGGTTTCTAGTAGGCCCAAGCTTCTATACCTACGTGAACATAGCTTTGTAAACGGCACATATTACTGGCTCACTGACCAATCGTTAAATCCTTTCTCATTTGTAAGTCACATTGAATAAAAGCATGTGCTAAATTAAACCATGTAAATGTATTAGGGATGGGTACCGAACTCGGTACTTTTATAGGCACCGACCGAATTGCGTCGGTACTACAGAGTATCGATTCACATAAAATCAATCGGTGCTCAATTTCGGTACCTGAGAGAACACGTCTGGTACGTAGCGAAAGTGTGCGCGCGCGCGAGAGAGAGAGACCGTGTGTGAAGTGTGACACCCTTTTGCAACTTGCTCAAACACACAGGGCAATGGCTAACAGAAAGCGCTCTAACGTGTGCTTACATTTCACAAAGGTTGATGCGGACAACGCTGCCTGCAATATTTGTAACAGTAAGTACAAGGCAGGCAGTGGTAATACATCCAACCTGAGGAAGCACTTAGTTAAACACAACGTGTATTTAAAAGCGGAGGAGTACAATGCATTCGATAGACGAAACCCCCAAATTAGCGTGAGCGTGGAGCGGGCACGGCTTTTACCTGAGAAAGTTGACATGCTGATTTTTCTAAAAAAGAACTGCTAGTATTGTTTTCTTCATAAAATAGTTTACTTTTATGTTGCTTTTATGACCTTTATGTTCATTGATCATTTGTTTTACTTATAAATTTTATTTATTTATTTTATTTATATGTTAGACACACATAAAAGTGTGATTACAATATGCCTTGGATGTTGTAGGGATTTATTTATTGTAAGGATTGTGTGTATTATTGAACACTTCAAAATAAATAACAAATTGTTGAAAATGAGAGGTTTGGGCTTATTATGTCCACTGAAAGTCACTTAAGTCAGAGTAAAGTACCGAAAAAGGTACCGTTGGGTACCAGTATCGAATTTCAGGTATGGGTACCGGAACCGGTAAAAATGTGAACGGTACCCAACCCTAAAATGTATAGGTTAAAAATCACAACACTTACCAAATTATACAGTTCATTGTTTCCTACATCAAGTTCTTCAAGTTTCTGAAGTTGAGATAAAGACCTAATTGGACCGAAACAGCAAATATTCATTTGCGTTTAACTTATGCAGACTTAAAACACACAAAGATTGTAAAGATTGAAACCTTACTTACTCTGGTAAATAAGTCAGCATATTTTCTCGGAGTTCCAGTGATACCAAGTTACAGAGGCTGGAAGGACAAACAGAAACATTGCTCATAAGTAAACATAAAAAGTACATTCCAAAATGTATTTTAATATTAAAAACAATTCAATGTATAATTATATAATTCAATTATATAAAAACTGCATTTTGCATAAAACAAAGTACAATTTTACACAGTGTTTGTTTAAAATTCCTCCAAACTAATCTAAAAAACAGAAATGTGTATTATACAAAGACAAGTCTGTCTTAACCAGCAATCACTTCTCCTCAACTGGGCACAGCTATTGGCAATAATCTCTAAACAGCTTAATTGTATCATCATAAAAGTGGTTAAATATTTGGAAGTTAAAGTCAAACAGACAGTAATCAGGTTTGTCTGCTGAAATGAAAACAGAAAGAGGATTACTGCTTGATGTTGCAGTGTAAAAAATATTTCATTTTCTCCAGCTTAAGCTCGATTACACCGGTATAACTTTCTGCCATCATGAAGGGATAATTTTGTCTGCTCTTTCTTTTAGGGTATACAACTGAAATAATAACTAAATATATGCTTTATGTATCAGAGGTAACTGTACAGCTAAAACAATATATTGTGAGATAGAGTGAGATAGAGATAGAGTGCACAGAAGAGGAAATTACACAAGAAAATGATGAGAACCATTAAATCACACAACACAGAGAAAACAAAAGTCAATCTGAGCTGAGACTGAGTCCAAGTACTTACTTTGAAGACAACAGTCACAAGTGATATCAAGACACACTAGAATAACAGGCTGAACCACTTACATGCATGTTGGACTGTTTGGGATACAATATGCCGTCCAGGATAAAGGCTCTAACATGAAGTGTGTGTCAGTTATAAATTCAGCCAAAAAGTGTTCAATCATAGACCAAACTACACAAACCACTAACTGTTGCTTGTTACATTTACATTTACTCTTACTACTAAGCTGAAACACGAATGTCAAAATTATCTGGAAAGGTGAATGTATCCTTTGTGTAGGTGCGGGAAAGGTTTGATGTCTTTTATTTTGTAATTTTGTAATTGTCATTTCCTGTTTGGTACGTCACTTGGGCTTAGGTGCATATCTACCTGTTAGTTCTATGTGTGTGTGTGTAGGAAGGAAGGGGGTGAGTAGCTGGAGCGCTCACTTTCTATTGACCGTTTTCGTTTGTTTAGTTTTTGTTTATTCTCTTCTTATTATTAATTTTGTTTATACTTTACCGTCATCATTTATACTTTGTTGTTTTGTAAATAAAACCTCCTGTGTTTGCAACTACTCAGCCTCTCAGCGGATACTGGCTGCCGCTACGCTTTGTATATACAAATTTTAATTTAATTTTTTGATTGGATTTAAAGTAAAACTGGTGGTTTTAATGATTTTAGCCCCTGATGTCAGCACTGAAGTCACAGGATAGTCATTGAGCTGTTTAGATGCTGATAACGTCACAAATGTCCCACAAAACCAATATGCAAAACCCCCATCAAAAAGGCCAGCAGAGAACCTAATACACATTCGCATCTTTTTCAAGGTGTTTTGTGGATTTTGTGGATTCTGCAAACTAGTTATACATGCAATAAAGTGTTTACTTTTGATGCTAGGTGGCTTATCGAGCCATTTGTCGATAGGTGTCTGCAAAGTTTCATGACTTTGAGCATGTTTAGGCCCTCAAATATCCGATTCATTTTTTGAATAATAATAATAATAATAATAATAATAATAATAATCAAAATAATACCGTCCTTGCACCTTGGTGCTCGGGCCCTAATATTAATAATAATAATAATAAACACAGCAAAAACAATAAAAGATTTTTGCAAACTACTTTATGAACTTTCAAATGTAAAAATTTAAGCCATTTTATTAAGACAATATGTGTTGTATATGTATATACAATCTCCAGACAGTTGCATTTCTCAATGTTACAAAAAGTAAAAAAGTCATAATTAATTTTAATTCCAAAACTGACAATATGTTAATCCCATAAAAGTTAGGCACAAATCACTGTCTGAATACAATACATTTAAAAACATTATTAATCAAAAATATAAAACAGTTTTTTAAACGCCACATACAGTATTGACCTTCACATGAAACACCTAATAGGAGCTGAAAAGCTTTAGATGGAAATAAAACACTTACTTTCCAATGTTTTCTGGGAGTGCTTGCAAAGAAATGTCATTGATGGAAAGGCACGTTAAATTCCTTAACTCCGAAAAACTTTCTGGCAATCTGAAACAGGACAAATGCAAAAAAATTACCAGTACCCACATATGCAGATCACTTTATAAATGTCAACAATAAACATGATGGACTGTATTAAAGATCAGACTGTCTTAGAAACAGAGAAACACAAAAGGCAAAATAATCTAAATAAGGATCTAAAACTAAACCTCAAGGTAATTAATTGCATTTACAAATAGCCAGTAAACCATTGTAAAATCTAATAATATGGGGATCAAATAGTGGATCTAATGCTAATGCGTAATAGAGCAACACAACTACTGAAACACACTTTGGAATCCAGGTACAGATAAAAAAAAATGTATAGCTTGAACACACCGCAAGTTGCTTCAGATAAGCATCTGTCAGATGCATTAATGTAATACTAGGAGAGCTTGATTGTCGTCTCAGCTCACTCGAACACAAAACTATATGATACATAATGCAGCATTGAAAAAGAAAAACTTTACTACTTTAAAAACATAAAAAAAATATTTGCTACTGAAAATCTTTGTAGCACTGAACAAAACTGCTGCTGACTTTCAGAAAACACAGACAGCTGTTGGAGAATAAAACTGACTGCTGAGAAGAGGAACAGGAACATAATGGCACAAAAACAAACCAATGAATTACCTTGTCAAGGGATTCCCACTAAAATCTGCTACTTGGAGGGTTTTACAGTATGAAATGCTTTCAGGGACTTCAATAATGTCTGTAAATAAAATGAGAAAATCCATTTATAACAACACAAACCTTACAGTGACCAAAACCTAATAAGCTGCCTACATTAGCAGTGTTTTAAGCCACAAGAGCAAGGCTGGTAAAGGTTTTAAAAAAGTAGCTTAACCTAACTGTCATCTACCAACGATTTCAGTTATACATGTTTTTGATTATTGGGGAGCAACATGCTATAAGTGTGCAAGTGTGAGTTAAATCTTCTGTGTGCATCTAGGCCAGCAAGGGTCTCAAACAGAGCCAATACTTTCAATAATGTATGTATTAAATATAGGTTAGAATATTTATAATTTAGTAAAAAGATATTTCAAAACAGCAGAAATTAAAACCCATGACTGTCATTTGGGGTGTGGATATATGCTGGGATTTTTTAGAATAATGGTAAAATGTTGTAGATAATTGCTGAGTGTTGAAAAACGGATACTTTTGAAACATTTGGTGAGGCTGGTATCGTATGGGAGAGGCCAAAACTTCTCACAGACAGTTACACTCATTAAACGGTGGACCGAAAAAGAAAAGTTCCAAATGATAGAGACTGTTTCTTACCGTTTCGAGAGACGTCCAACTCTACAAGCTGGTTGAAGTTAGCTATATCCCCTGGCAGCCGCTGGATCTCATTGTCACTCAGGCTGAGTTTTCTCAGTTTAGTCAAATTAAAAAACGGCTGCAACAGAACAAGAAACACCAATTATGCGCTATAATGATTAGGAAAAGTGCTGCTTAAAAATCAATACATGGTCTCTAGGTGAACAGGTAACATTTTTTTTACATAATGAATGAGTAATGTTCTTGTTATGCTATGACTTTTAACCTTTCCTCCCGTTATAGCTTCCCTCCATTCTCCGTGTTTTATCACTGAGCACAACAATCTTAGACCATGACTGTAATCAAATCGTAACTTCTTACTAAATATTGAACAGTAGGCATTTTAAGTCAAGTTTCATTATGGTCCATTTTGATGCTTTTACTAGTCTAAAAACAACGGTGGCCCAGAAGTGCACAACACGGGGAAAATTAAAAAACAAACATAGGTTCACAACACGATGAAATCAAGCCACAACAAAACCAAGCCACAGCACAACAGAATGAAGCTACAACACAACAGAAATTGTCTCGACCACCGCCACAGATTTTGACAATATTGGTAGGGCTGACCCTAAATAGTAGACTTAACGTTAGTCGATGAAAAGGGGCTTTGTCGAATAAATTTTCATTGGCTGGTTAGTCGTGAGATCAACTCGAAAGTTTTTCTTTCACATTGCGCTTGCCGTACTTTAATCCAAACCGCACATGAGGTGGAGCCCAGCAGTTTTGCCCATTTTGTAAGTCACAGCTAACACGCAGCCACACATCGGGCTTGTAGAACCATGCTACGGCGAGCATGGTTCACTGTTGTTTAGTAACGGCAGACACAACAAGAGCACAAATAACAGAGCGCTTTAGGTAGATAAAGAAAATGGTGCATTTGCCTTCGAGAATAGGCAGCTCCGTGTGCTTTCAAATCACTCCCAGGGTGATATCAAACTGCGCAGCATGAGGACCATTAAATTGAATATTTGAAGTTGATTAGGTTGCACATATCTAATTTTTTACGGTGACAGCTGACACTAAAGGAGGACTTTAAACAGTCACATAATTTATGTCATGCATCCAAATCCGCGCCCGGTGCGGCTAGTGATCAAGCACGCTCTGCGCTCGACCCTAGGGGTGTGCGATATTGGCAAAAATGTTATCTTGATATTTTTGGGGGATTTTGCTGATAACCCTAATTAGACAACATTTTGCATACTTCGTGATTGAATGTGATTAAAAAAGTCTTATATAGTATGAGTCTTTACTTAGATCTTAAAATTTTCATTATTATTGATATTAAATTGTTATTATTTAAAACTGAAACATTTAAGTTAAAACAATACAACACTCCGCTCTGCTAAACTGTGCAACATACAAGAAAGAAACAGAAATATGACTTTGTAAGTCAACATATAAAATTTTTGTCAAACATACACAGCACAAGAAGTAAAGCACAACTTCACATGACTTTTAAATGAATCTATCTGTCAGTGTGCGTCATTTCATGCTGTCATGTGTTTATAATAGTTAACTTTCTGAAAGATCTCTCTTTAAATCAGTTTTTGCTGGTGGGATAATTGTGTTTTATGTAATTATTAGTTGTGTTGCTGTATTCATTGCTACTGTTTTTAAATAAGGTCGACTGGCTCGATCACACGCTCCTCTCTCATTTGACTTAAAAGCTTGTTCTCGCGTCAGAGCTGTGAACTGTGGTTTTGAAACCAAGTCTTCCGAACAACTCCTTGAGTAACATCTCTTCACCCGTGGCTGTCCGGCATGTGTGTGTGTGTGTGTGTGCGAGCTCTGCCTGCGACAGACAGACAGAGCTGAGAGAGAGAGTGCATCTCTGCATTTATTCTGCCTGCGACATAAAACAGACAGAGCAACAAGAGAGAATAGCATTTAATCTCTGGCATTTATTTTTAGTCGTTAGAGCCACAAATAAAAATACTCCAAATATTTTTATTAACAACAAGTTATTAATAACATTTATTAGATTTCCATCTAAAATGCTAATTATATTTATTTTTATAAGTCGATTAACAATATACAACGTATGAACGCAATCCAATGTGCTGCTACATCGCGCTTTTTGCTAAATTATTAAAACAACATTGATAATATCCCCCACCTAATGGTGAAAACGTGAAAGCAAAGCTTTCGAGATTTTGAACTAATTTGTGGCTTCATTTCGTTGTGTTGAACCTATGTTTGCTTTTATATTATGTTGTGCACTACTGGGCCAACCTAAGAAACCAACAACAGAAACCATCACAGAAATTGGTAATAAAGGTTTATAATGGTTATAATGGTCATAATAGAAATTAAATTGATAATGGTCCTTGTCAGTCTCTACTGGTAATGTGTTGACTTCGTGGTGGTATGTTACCTGGTGAAGGTGAACTAACAGAACACTATTAAATTCTATTGGTATAAGACAAAACTCATAAAGGAATTTGTACTGGTCTTAATCAACAATAGCTGATGGTTTATAATGGTATTTGAAATTAAAACCTTCAGAATTTATATTGTTTTTATTCTTCTGGGAATAAAAGATAAAAAACAGAACCAAAAGAATGATCCAATTCACTTTAAGTTTAGTTAACAAAATAACAAGAAGTAATTATAAATGTTATCAATTGGGATTGTCCAGTGGCCTGGCAAAAGCGGCTCAGTGTATAGCGCTCTGTGATGTAACCAGCTATCCATGTCTATCTGCCTGACCTACTTGTTGAGTTCCTCCCACCACTCACTGGCACCACGGCTGACAACAAGAAAAAAAAATGCATGTGAAGCCCCAAATGAAACAGCTCAGTCAGATAGAAACAAACAAACAAATTGCCTCCAGTTTCTGCTGTTCTACGAACTGTCTTTATAAGTTCAGCTGAAAAGATTGCTACCACTGACAATGCAACATACCAACCATAGGCAGAGTTTGGAGGGGTGTCACTGCCCGAGTGCACTCTAATCTCATTCTGTTCCTGTTTTAGTTCAAAGATGCACTAAATAACAGACTAACAGTAACTGTGCTGCATCACAACATTCATGTGAAAAAATTATGACATCCCATGAAAGCCTGGTTTTTTTTTAACATAGTTAAACATATGGATATGTGGTCTTCATTTTAACAATAATGGGAGATTCAAGTAATATAACTAAACAAATAAAACCAAAAAAAGTCTTCTATAAAATGATCTATAAAATGTAATTTAAAAAAAACTAAATTTCTTGTGAGGATAAAGTAAGGACACCACAACATTTATTTGTGCATAAAATAGCTAAAACTACATACAGGTGCATCACATCAGGTTCAGATTATTAGAACATTGTTATAAAGCATTTTGAAGAAGGCTGGTCTTATTTTAACTTCAGACATTTAGTTTGGTTTGCTTTTAATTGTTAAAGTGAGAGGTATCACCATGGTGAGATAAAAAAAGCTTTCTGAGCCCTTTAGAAAGAAGATAATTGATGCTCATGCGTCAGGTAAGGGATATAAAAAGATCTTAAAAGAATTTGTAATCAGCCATTCCACTGTCAGAAAAATCATTTACAAGTGAAGAACATTTAAAACAACTGCCAACATGGCCAGGTCAGGCTGTCCAAGTAAATTCTTCCCAAGAACAGACCGCAAGATGCTTAAAGAAGTGTCTAAGAAAAACTAAGGGAAAGACTGAAGTTTGCCAAAAAACACACAGACCAAGGCCAAGACTTCTGGAATAATGTGCTTTGGACAGATAAGTCAAAAATTGAATTATTTGGACAACATAATAAAGGGAATTTTTGGTGTAAACCAAATGCAGCATTTCAGCAAAAGAACCTCATACCAACTGTGAAACATGGAGGTGGAAATGATATGGTTTAGGGATGTTTGCTGCAGCAGGACCTGAAATGCCCACTATGTGAGACCTGTCAAAAAATTGAAGCTGAAGCGATACTTGACCTTGCAACATGACAATGACCCAAAAGATACCAGTAAATCCAACAAGGGCTGGCTGAAAAGTAAAAAAATGGAGAGGTCTAGAATGGCAAAGTCAAGGGGCTTTGATCCTTTGGGGTGATTTAAAACAGACTGTGCATGCACAAAACCCGTCAAACATCACACAGCTGAAAGAATTATATTCTGTAAGATTTTGTGTGTATTCGTCTGTTCTAAGTATAATGAAGAGTTAGAAATCAGACAGTTAGGACTGACACGCTCTTATTATTTTTAGAACTTTCTCCTGATTTGGCAATTTAGTAGCTACTTATAGCCTTAGACGTTTTGTAAACACAACCCATACTCCTGAGCAGGAAATATATAATAAAACCTGGGACAAACAAAGCGAATAGGTCTAAACATTTTCTATTCATTTAGACTTTACAACTTTGGACAGCCAGCAGAGAATAATGAGAACCTGATCCTCTGAGTTATAAAGCATTGCATCTCACATTGGGCATTTTAAATTATGGGTCAACTGATTATCGACCTGGCCGATTATTGACGTCAATATTTTGCATTTTACGATTATCGGCATCGGCCATTTTTCAAAACTGATTTGCGGATAAAATAATTTTCCAACGCAGTCACCTCTGTAGGAACTTACCGCTCTGTGCTCTAGAGCAATGCCCCCCAGCTAATTTGATTTGTTGAGAGTCCAGTCAATCAACGCGCAATGCTGAATGGGCCGCAATTTTTGCTCTCTCACACGCACTTGCTAACTGGAGCGTTCATCGCATCGGTCAATGTCTGTAATTGGCAGATTTTAACAGAGTTTACTTGGACCAACAGCATGCAAGTTAAGCTAGGGTAATTAAAACTTATTTTAATTTATTGTTCTTTATTTTAATGTTCGTTATTTATTTAATGTTAATGTGCTACTACTCATATTGAACGCAAAAGTTAATGTCTAAATCATTCTGTCTATTAAAATGCATTTAGAACGATCACAAAGTTCAAGATATGAGGGCAGATGTATGCATCTATATGTTTTCATATTGTAGTTATGCAGTATCACACAAAAAGTGATTTTTTTCTAAAAATCTGCATGATTACAAATGGGTATTTGATTTGTTAATACCAAGTTAATACTAAGAGATTTACGTTTTAGATTTCACATTGAGTCTGTTAGCAATGCTCACTTTCTTACTTGTTTTTAAATAATCTCAAATATCAGTATTCAACGTTTTATGTTTAAATATCAAAACATTATTTATGCATTTGTAACTGCAGGTTAAAGCATTATGTCCTTTTAAGCTGCATTAAACAGTGTGTAAATGCATCTAAATGCTTATTTGTTTATTATTTGTTCATTTGTTGCTAGTTGTTGTTGTTTACTACTTTAAGTTTTACAAAATGCCTACAGAATCCTGCTGGCTAGGTGCTTCCTGCACTATTTATGTTATCGTTAATATTATTCATATTAATAAATTATCAAGCATTCAGAGAACATTTTTATCATAGCCCTTGTTATTCTTGATTTTTACATTAATTTTCATTTTTACAAGACACATATATATCGGTTTAAAATACCGATTATTGAGCTACTTTATCTGTAATAATCAATATCGATATCGGCCCTAAAAACACATATTGGTCGAACCCTTTTTCAAACACATACTGCCAAAGTACCTTAAGACCTGGATGTTGATTTGAAGAAACCAAAAAAAATAAATACTGGAGATATTTCATATGCCTCACCAGCACAGCAGTTACTTAAAAAGTGGAAAAACGAGTCTCGTCTCAGTCAGACCTGAGGGAGGGCAACTAAGGGCGTTTAGCACGGCCTGTAATTTAACAAAAAACTAAAGAGATCTCAACCAGGGCCAGAAATGTAAAATCCCAATCAAAATGAACAAATACCCCATACATTTTAAATTGTCAAGAATTAAAAACTGCTAACCAATCAAAAAATGCCCTCAGTGCCTAACTAACTTGTTAAACCACAATCGGACATTATAAAAGCAAAAGAAATGACTCCCTTTTGGTTTACTCCCTTTTTTGTACCTCATAAAAATGATGTTGGACCCATCTACACAAATATTTATATAGTCACACAAAAACCTTTCATACAACAACTGGTGCACCACACTATCTACAGACTAATATAGGAAGTTCACACCACATTTACCTCAATACTTCCATTATGACTGCTATTGTTAACACTAACCATGAGAGACAAAAACAATCCACTGGAGGCAACACTGACAAACCAGCCTCTGAGGTGGAACCAAGAACCTGTTCTTCTTGTTAAAGAAGCTGTATAGTATGCTGTCAGCCCTCCTCTACTCTTCATAGTCCACAACCAGACCTATACACTTTTTAACCTCTCTGACAAATATTTCAGGCGTGATTGGGTCAAACAAAGCAAACAGCTGCTAACCTGTCAACTGTCCTACAATTTCATGAGCAAACGAAAAGAAAACCCGTTGTAGCAAATGTGGCCTGTGACATCTGATGATGACACAAATGTTGTTGAATATTCCAAGATTAATCAAGATTAAAGATGTAGATGGTAAACTAGAAAATCAAATAGCAATTAGGTGGGTTACTAATCGTTATGCTTCACAATAAACAACCAATGAGAACTACACGGTTTATTAGGTACACTAAGTTAGATGAGATGCCTGTTCACACCAAGAAAAGTGACTATAAATAACTAACCATAACTATTAGCATCCACACCAACAGACAATACTGATGTGTTTATTCCAGGCATGCATGCTGCAGTTTCACATTTTAAATGTGCATGCCCTTTTGGCTTCCAATATTTTTTAGGTCATCAGCTGGAAAAAGTCACTCTTAAAGTTATCCAACCATATTGTTCCTCTGTTTAGTTATTGTTATCTCTCTGAAATTTAGAATGATTTTTAAAACGTCTTGTTTACGGTTCTTTGTGTGAACAGACTTGTGACTTGTGTGTTTGGTCAAATCGCCAACCTTAAAAAACAGTACTAATGCTAAAGAGCAGAGATACAGGCTAGTGTGAGATCCAGGAAATGTAAAAGATTATGGGCCCCATTTTAATTATCTAAGCGCATGGTCTAAAGTGCACAGCGCAAGTGCATTTTGGGTGTGTCCAAATGCACTTTTGCTAGTTTAAGGACAGGAAAAATGGTTGTGTTCTGGGAGCATGGTCTAAAAGGGTTTTCCCTATTCTCTTAATGAGTAATGGGTGTGTTTTGGCCATAACTTGCAATAAACCAATCAGAGTCTCAAGACTCGAGAAGTAAAAAAGCGCAAGATCCCATATCTGAGATAAGATTTCTCGCATAAGACTGGAAATGTTTTTAAAATGGCAAGAAGTTTGTAATACTGGAAATGGTTGGGGAGACGATATTGCTGACATTGTGGTCTGTAACTCCTCCCTGAACTTCCCACTGCCCTATTGCTCTCTCATCTTGCTCATTGGCTGTAGGTCACCGCCGATGTTCAATCTCTGTGGCAGACTTATTTTCTGTACATGGGTTTTGGCACTGCTCCTCTGTGAGGATGAAACTGATGTTGTAAGCTAAACAGTATATATGGGTTGTCTGTGATCACCGCATCAGAGCAAATGTGTCATTGTTCAGGAAGATATATGTTCTACAAGTCATATATCCAAAATTTAATCAAAACAAGTATTATATTTGCTGCTTTTATTCTGCCCAACTTTGGCACTGATTCTTGCCAAAACAGGGTTCAATATTGATAAAATGAAACCTTTTAAAATCGAGCTGGTCCTCCAAAATATAAAAAATTGCCACACTGTGGTGCTATAATAAGCGATTTTACATTTCTGCTAATAACACCGCAACCTTTTAAAAAAAAAACATTTTGTTTTCTTAGAATCCTTGCTTTAAACATTTATAAGTGTATATGTAATTTTTATGTTTGTCTATAAAGTTTATAAAAAAAATTTGTAAATAATTTTTGTAAAAACAACTTTCTCAAAATCATTGTCCAGTTTAGGCCCTGTTCCCCATTTTCCAGACCCAGATAATGGCTGCTATATTTGTACTTTGGCTTGGATTAATGGTCTGCAACATTTCTTCAATTAAACTAAAAAGATTATATTAGCCCGGATTTGACATGCTTAGACATGAATAACTATAACTTCTTACATCAAATTTCTTACAAAAAAAGACAGTGACTTTAGCACTACTCAGCTATTATAAGGAATGTCTGATACATGGCCAATGAACTGGCTTTTCACGTTACCACATGTCCATAATAAAAAAGTTTTACTTTTTCATCCCAGCAATGATGTTCAAAAAGACATAAAAGCTATTGTTTGATAAAGCCTTTTATATGCTAACCTTTAAACTTTTAAAATTGGCAGTTTACATTACCTGTAGGTCTTCTGTTTATCTTTGTTTTCTTTATATAATTTATAAGTATAAGTTATAAGTCTTTATAATGTCTCTAAAGAAAGCTAAGATAGCAAAGAAGTGAATGTTGCAAGCAGTTGTAAGTCATCTTACAGTCAGTTAGGCTATGTTTACACAACAACGCTGTGTAGCGAAAAATGGAAAAGTTTTACACAACGTTGCTAAAACTATCTGCATTTACACAGATCCACAAAAACGACTAAAAATGTTGTATTATGTATGGCAGGCCAGTGATTGGCAATTCCACTTAAAAAGAAACACTATGTGCTTGTGCTTGTGTCACTGCTGGTTGTCACAGTGCAGTAAATCTTGTGTGTGTGCTTTTTTCTTGAGATACATTAATAATAAGTATGTTAGCACAAACACACAGTCATGTAAGCCTCCATTGTTGTTTCATGTTTACACACAAACGATAATGGCAAAACTTGAATACTGTTGCACGCACCAAAAAGCTGTTGCCATGTGAAAAACAGCCAAAATGTATAAAAAGTTTTTGGGTGAAAACGCTATTGTGTAAACGGCTTCTTAGTCATCTGGAAGACTGAATTCTTGTGGTCAATCTATCGCTACTGCATTAGAGATTTATTAATTTACTAGCAAGTGGGGAAAGCTATACAGAAGCAAACGTTTGTTATTTGCAAACTTGATCTTCAGCCAACTGAAAGGCTGAACCTTTGCATTATATTTCTACACTTCCAATCAAAACTATATGTGGTCCATTCATGTTGTACTGCATGGTACATATATCAGTTTAAACAACTTTCACTTACTAGTAGGGTTGGGTATTGTTTTAATTTTAGCGATTCCAATTCCGATTCCTCTTATTGAATCCGGTTCTTACCTTTTATTCTTGCCACATTATAGGCTATAACCAGTAGGCTGTAACTGTTAACTGTGGCAATTCGTCAAATTAATAAACTCACAGTGGTTTTCAAAGTGTGGGGTGCACAGGTCATACTGGGGAGGGGGCGCGGAAGATCAGCTGAAAAAGAAAAAAACTACAGAAGCACCAGATGTTACATAGAAGATGGATAGGTTTTTGAATGGACAGAGAAAAGCTGTAAATAAGGACATACATTAAGGTTTCTGTTCTTTAAAAGCAGAAAGTATGACGAGGTGTAAATTTCTTTTGACTTAACTATTAGGCGTCGAATCCACCGAGTGGATTCGGGCTGATGCTTGCACGCGCAGGTAAATTACAGGGAGATGTCATGCACGTGCATGAGTGTAAAACAAGCTCTCCTTTGCTCGTGTGTAGATCTGTAATGCACCTGCGCGCGACCATCAGCGTTGAGCTCGTTTCTTTTTGGCATTAATTTGCCGTCATACAAAAAAGTCCGAAATCGTCAAACAGAATCGAAATGTGCGCGTCTTATTGAATACCCAATTCTTTGAAATTTGGAACCGGTTCTGAAACGAAACTGGTTCTTGATACCCAACCCTACTTACTAGCTATTTCAGTAACAGATAATCAGATATTTAACCATGACAACACATTAACTATAGAGGAGAAACCTCATTGATACATGTCACTGTCAACTTCCACTTTGTGTTTCTAATACCGCTTTTCCAGTACGTGGTTCGACTAGGCTTGGCACGACTCGGGTCAGCTTTACTTTGGCACGGTTTGCTTTTCCACTGCAGTTTAGTCCCGCTTCAAAAGGTGTGTGGGATTATAGACTTATTGCTATACTTGTGCCATCTCTACTGACTTAATTTACATTATCGTAAATGTAACACAAATAAACACACAGCATAGGGGCAATGGAGGGTATCGATGCAATGGTATCGATTCTCGGCATGTGGATGTTTTGCAAAACGCATGTTTGTTTCAAAGGAGGATGATGCCAGCATATAGCGGGTGTCTCGTGTCACAAATGCAATGACGTTGGTAGTGGCGATTTTCTTTGACCAATCGGTGATCTGCAGTGGTAACACATCACATTTTAGTATCGGTATGGCTCGCTTGTACCAGGTACTACTGTACACAGTAGGGCTGTCAAATTAAAAGTCGAATTTGGAATATTCACAGAATTTAACAAAAAATGCATATTCGAATGAAAAACCTGTGCATTCGAATTTTACATCTGTCAGGACACTCAGGCAACTTTATGATGATGTAGCTGATGCGGTTTGCTCTCAGGTGGTGGCAGAGAACTTGTATTATTACAACAAGCAAAAAACAAATATTTTTTTGTATATTAGGAATTCCTGGCAAGTGCATTTGAATATTGTATAACCCAATATTTCATCAATTATATATAGAACAAATATGTGGGAAAATACAGGCTTGTTCGTCGACAGTGCGGTTGGTTTGTAAGAAAAAAGGTCCCGGACATCCTATAAGCATTGAGGGACCCCCTATAAAGCACAAAAATATAAATTAGGGGGTCCCCTGGTTTTTTATTCAAATTAAAATACTACATGAATGTAAAATTCTTGTGATGCGCTGCCACTAAGCGATACTGTCCATTATTTGTCCCAATTTCACAATAAACTGATCCAAAAGATTTCTGTGTGAAATAAATGTAAACCCCCAAGTGCGCCTCATGCTGTTTTCTGGAGGGATTGACAGACGAGTCAATGTCTCTGCGTGTGGATTATTTTCACCTCGTTGACAGTAAGAAAGAATTCCTGAATAAGCGTTTGTGTTATAAGGATCACATCTTACTTTGTGAAATCACGGCAACCCTATAATAAGGGGGGGCCTTACCTAGGGGACCCCCTATAAGCTTTGACATAATTCGTACACTGATTGAAGATAAATAAAGCCTAATGCAAGAGACCAGAGGCAGCATGATGAGCTAAAACGTTTATTTAAATTGTGAAAAGTATGGAGTGCTCACTGTACAGTCCATCAGTTCCTGAACCGCAAGTGAAGCCGACAACGTTTGTCAGCTAAAAGGAATGGTATGCGATGCGCTGGTTTATAATAGAATCAGGAAAAGAAACAACAGTTTTCGAAGCACATAGTACACCTCACATCGTAGTGTCGCGCGTCTGTACGCTATCTTTATGTATGGAACGCGATCAGGGCCAATTCTATTACAATGCGTGATATTTGGAAGTGTCAATACGCACAGTTTGTACACGTTAAAACGGATGATGTGATCGGGTGTTCGCATCAAAAAGCACACCAGCTAATAGCGTTGCTCTATTCTAAAATAACATTTGCATTTGTGACGTTGGTATATACGTATACAGTCGTGTGAAAAACTGTTTGCCCCCTAAATCTAATAACTGGTTGGGCCACACTTAGCAGCAACAACTGCAATCAAGCATTTGCAATAATTTGCAATGAGTTTGTTACAGCCCTGTGCAGAATTGTTGTAATTCGATTGTGTTTGAGCATGAACCGCCTTTTTAAGGTCATGCCACAGCATCTCAATAGGATTCAGGTCAGGACTTTGACTAGGCCACTCCAAAGTCTTCATTTTGTTTTTCTTCAGCCATTCAGAGGTGGACTTGCTGGTGTGTTTTGGATCATTGTCCTGCTGCAGAACTCAAGTTCGCTTCAGCTTGAGGTCACGAACAGATGGCCGGACATTCTCCTTCAGGATTTTTTGGTAGACAGCAGAATTCATGGTTCTATTTATCACAGCAAGTCTTCCAGGTCCTGAAGCAGCAAAACAGCCCCAGACCATCACAATACCACCACCATATTTAATAGTTGGTATGATGTTCTTTTTTTAAATGCGGTGTTACTTTTACGCCAGACGTAATGGGACACACACCTTCCAAAAAGTTTAACTTTTGTCTCGTCAGTCCACAGAGTCTTGGGGATCATCAAAAGTCTTGGGGATCATCAAGTCTTGGGGATCATCAAGATGTTTTCTGGCAAAACTGAGACGGGCACTGAGACATGCACACTATTTTTGCCCAGTCTCTTTCTTATGGTGGAGGCATAAACACTGAGGCCCTGCAGTTGCTGCTCTTGGGGTAATTTTGGTTGGCCGGACACTCCTAGGAAGGTTCTCCGCTGTTCCATGTTTTCGCCATTTGTGGATAATGGCTCTCACTATAGTTCGCTGGAGTCCCAAAGCTTTAGAAAAACCTTTTTCAGACTGACAGATCTCAATTACTTTCTTTCTCATTTGTTTCTGAATTTCTTTGGATTTCCGCATGAGGTCTAGCTTTTGAGGATCTTTTGTGTACTTCACTTTGTCAGGCAGGTCCTATTTAAGTGATTTCTTGATTGCGAGCAGGTGTGGCAGTAATCAGGCCTGGATGTGGCTAGAGAAATTGAACTCAGGTGTGATAAACCACAGTTAAGTTATGTTTGAACAGGGGGGCAAACAGTTTTTTCCATGTAGTTTTGGATTTTGTTTTTCCTTAATAATAAAAACCTTCATTTAAAAACTGCATGTTGTGTTTACTTGTGTTATCTTTGACCAATATTTATATTTGTTGATGATCTGAAACATTAAAGTGTGACAAACTTTCAAAAAAAAAAAAACGAAATCAGGAAGGGGGCCAACACTTTTTCACACCGCTGTATACATTTCGTCAGGTATGATGTGATGTTAGGTAATCAAATACCTATGCAAACGTCAGATGTAAAATTTGTTCGCGGATGACAATGTGATTGTAGATTGGCATATACGTAGGCAAGCGTTTTACTTCTGTCTAAATAATACATTGATACGTTGTAAGTGACGTCATGGGTTGTCATCTTTACACCTTTTCGCTTTCTAGAATGGCTCTTAGGATTTTTTATTAGACCTTTTCAGACAGTTGACAAATAAGTATGTGACTGTGTCCTATGGTGTGACATACAAAACATGTCGAAAAAAAATCAATTAAGATAAATCTTTCTCATCGTATTTGTAACTCCAGCAATAAATATAAATCTCTCATGCTACTTGTATATTTTGTAAGTTTTTCTACATTTTTGCTGTCACACCATAGGACACAGTCACATATATATTTGTTAACTCTACATATACCATTAGGGATTTAGTAAATGTATTTATTTACCCCAGCAAAATTGACAGCAGTTCAACTATAACAGAAAGGAGTAGTGTGTCACACTTTAAAATAAGAGTCCAAAATATTAGATGCTAAAATATGTCGCGCTTATATGGCAAAAACGTGTGACACAGAACAAAAAAACATGGCCACAAATATTGCGTTAAGACGATACAAACGATCATGTCTTCACATAACATAAAAACACGCTTAAACATCGCGTAAGAACGATGAAAACGTTTGCCTTTACACAGAACAAAAAGACACGTTAAAAATTGTTATGTCAACACATGGAAACTGTGCATGTTGGCGCGTTCAAATATCACACGTTTCGTTGTAATACAATTGGCCCCAATCGCGTTCAATATTTACAGAATGTGTGTGAATGCAAGCTCAAATGTCGTAAAATGACTGGCGAAATCACCAAAAATCGAAAGATCCATGACAAGTCCTAGGACACAATCTCTGTGTGAAAAAGGCTGAAGATATAATTCGTTTTCATAATTCGAAAATAATTGGACTATTATTATTATTATTCAGGTATGAAAATCTGCCCTAGTACACAGTGGAACCCCCCCCCAAATATGAGCTGTACCAAACCGCGTAAATGCAGTGGGAAAGCACCATAAACTATACTAAGCTGATCTCTGACATGGGCTGTGCCTCAAAACCTAGTGAGCTCCCTACAAGCATCTTTGTTAGGAGCCTTTGAACATCACATACTGTTTTAGAACATATTCTTAAAAAAGTTTGTTGGGATCAGCCAATCTAAAAACCTGAAAGGCACCCATTATGCCCCAACATGAAGCCGACTCAAAAAGCAAGTGATCAGATATACAGGTGACTCAAAAGAGCACCTAATGATCCTTTGAAGATGTAGCGCTCACCTTGAAAATGTCTTTGGCACCCCAAACTGCTGCTGACTCGGAACGCTTTTCTGATGTCCAAAACTTCAGATCACATATAGATAATAATGTCCATAGTGCTGCACATCCTCAAAGTGCCTATGAAAACCAAAACTACTGCTCACTGTAAATGCACCTGTAATCACAGAACGCTGCTGACTTTGATCACACCTACATTTTCAAAAATGCTGCGTACCTATGCCACTGACTCTGAAAGTGCCTATTATGCCCAAATACAATACACTCTAAAAGTGACCATAATTTCAAAACTTATGCTGACTAGAAATACTACACAGGGAGCTCACTGCATTGTGAAAACAGCCCATGAACGTGTCTTACTCGTGCATTTGGTCTCTCTCTCACCTTGGGTAAATCTCGGAGCTGGTTGGCATCCAGCAGCAGCTCCTCCAGACTCGCTCTGTAGCGATAGATTTCCTCCGGCACGAAGAGCAGCGAGCAGTGGCGCTTATCGACCGACTCAACGTGACGGCTGCACCGCCACAGGGGGATACAGTTAAACATCACGAGCTGGCGATGATGAAGATCAATCCCTCCTGCTGCTGGAAAACTTCAAAAGTGAAATAAACAACAAGCGGAAGCGCCGGATACAATGTATCAACTTTAAACGCACCGCGTCGCGAGCGGAAACATGGAATGAAAAGATCACGGGAGTTTCTTTCCTTTCTTTACCTTTCTCGAAACATCTTTAACAGAAGACTTACAAATTTTCTTTGCTCTTTATTTATGAGCGTTTACATGTCTGTTTACGTGCGTTTCTTTCTTTCTCTTATACTGGAATTTATTTCCTCTTAGTCCAGTTTCTGACCCGGAACATTCACTCCCTCATTCCACTTTGACGTCACTATCCCCAATGGCTCCGCCCCTTTTCTGACGCTTCTCCCTTGCAGCACGTAACAACAAGAACAAACACCTCGAGAAACACACCTTATTGTCCTTCCTTGCCATGTTTGTGACGTTCAACACGTTTCTCTCTCTCACTCTAAAGGAATCCAAAAGTCGGAGGCCCATTTTTTTTCTTTCATTTAAATATGAAAATAAATTGATTTGAGGACTGTAAAGAAATGAAGAGTTGTGATGTACTCAACTCAGTTTTATATGTATGGTGCTTTTTACAATCTTTATTGTTACAAAACAGCTGTACATGAAACATATTAATTATAATCAATACACTAAATGTAAAATGACCAGTAAATGTTTCAGATTTTGCACTGTTTTTTAGGTCCCAATTCAAATGCAATACAATATGTCACACTTTAATAACGGGATGGATTAAGTTTACACATCTTAAGTGCATGATGTAGTCAAAGTGAATGTGCAGAGCACCCCAAATATAATACATTTCCAAATTCACAAAAATTTGAAAACAGGATGTGTAATGAATGTGAATGTAGAATTTAGAAAAATATTTCAGCTTTTAGTTGGAAAACAGAAGGATTCCAGTTTTGCATCGGTGTAAACATATTAAGACATATTTAAGGCCTTAGTTAAACTAGGACATTTGACCTTAGAAAAAAAAACATGCATTCAGAGACAGAACTATGGCACTGATATATTTTGGATGTCTGTAAAGTTGTTTCCAGTTAAGACAACTTTGGGACTAGATTTAGGCCTTGTCATGAAACTGGGCTATAATTGCACTATGGATATAATAGTCCATTTGCAAACCTATAGACAATTATTTTTACATTTAATGTTTTATTTAATTTAGTTTATTTAACTAAGTTTGGGATGAGCATGGTCATGGTAATTCAACCAATCAGCACAAAGAGGTCTGTATATACTGTATGTATAACAGCCCATCACCTCATTCTCAGCTGGTATCATCTCATATAAAGGATAGTTTACCCATAAATGGAAATTTGCTGTTAATTTACCCACCCTAATGACAGTCGAGACGTAGGTGACTTTTTTCTTAGTAGAATAATAAAGAAGATTTTTAGCTTAAACCATAGTCCTTAGTGACTCATATAATGCAAGTCAATGGTTACCTGTTTTTGAGATAAATAATGTATACAAACAAGCCCAAATCAATACCTGTGGCTGCTAACGATACACTGATGTCTTCTGATGTGAAACGATCGGTCAGTGCAAGAAATTGAACATTATTTACTTTAATCTACAGCCTGGGCAAACATTTCTTTGCACATGCATGACATAGGGGAGCGCATTGGAGGATTAAAGTTAGAAATATTGTAAATAATTTTTAATTCCGTACACAGATCGATCATTTCACTTTATAAGATGTCAGTGTATTATCAGGAGCAACGGCTATTGATTTGGCCCAAAACAGTAGCCATTGACTTGGAAAAAGTCACCCCCATCTTGGATGGCCTGAGAGTGAGTAAATTTACAGCAAATTATCATTTTTGGGTAAACTATCCCTTTAAGGGGAGTTCTCTGGGTTCCGGTATTGAATTTAGAGCTTAATTCCTTGCCTCAGGCAGCACACCAAAAATGCTTTATCATATCTGATAACATGTTAATGTGAACTTGTGAAACAGAAAATATTGCAGTAATACCATGCATTTTTGAAAAACATTTTTGTTTTATATTTCTTTTCTTTTTTTCAGAAGGCACGAAGGTCGCATTTGCACGAGGATTTTCGCTTTTCAAATCCAATAGTGGGCCCCTCCAACTGAGCTAAATTTTCAAACCTGTATGACTTTCTTGCTTCAGCAGAATACAGATGATGTTTTGCAAAACGCTGGTTACCGGCACCCAATAACTTTCATAGTATGGACACAAGGTACAATGGAAGTCAATGTGGGCCGGTAGGTAACCAGCGTTTTGCAAAATATCTTCTTTGAGAGTTCATATGACATAAGGGTAAAATATGACAATTTTTATTTTTGGGTGAACCATCCCTTTAAACTTCTAGTCCTAGACTAAAATGTTTGAACCGTCTTAAATGGAAAAACCTTGCACTGATATATCTCAAAGCCTACTCTTTGAAACCAGGCCAATAAATGTACAAGATTATATATAAGAGAGAAAGGTTGTGTTCTTTTATTCAATGCTGATGTCATTTAGTAGTTTCAAAAACTACTAACCCCCTTTAATTTTTTATCTTAGGTTAAAAATAAAAGTGCTGTCATCCATTTATTTTTGTAAGAATAAGTGACATGTAAATAGGTTACATCAGCCAAATATAAAACATTAAATAAAAACAGAACAGATTCTTGCATCATTATTTATTTTTGAGCAATGCATTTCTGTTACGGAATGGAACCCGCTTTTCAAACCACTAAAAGGAACATTGCAAGACGAGAAATCTGTTGATAAGCTTACAACTATAAAACAATTGTTAAAAGAAATGAATACATCACAAATACAAATGGTCCATTTTAAAATGACACAGATTCAGTTATTAGTAACTTTACTGGTGCTTTAGTATATTTTATCTAGAAACATGTCCTTGATGTTCGCTATGCAGATAGAGTTTGTTTACTAATTGATTTCAACAGTGTGATCCTTTTGGAAAGTGTATTCAAATGCTGGATGCATTCTCTGGACTTTATGCACATTTACAGTACTTTACAGTGAAATATTGTATTACTGTCCACATGCACTAGATGGAGACAAACCCAACTCATTTAAAATTCAATAGCACAGCTACAGACACAGCTACAGACAAATACAATACACGACAAGATGTTCGTGGTCAATATGATTTTAATTCCAGAACCATATCTGTCAAGATGGCAAATGTCAATAAAAAGAGACCATTTGATTTTTAAGTGCAATTGATAATACAAATAAGTACTAGAAGTTGATCAAACTTTGTAATTTATCTTGAACATATGCTGGAGTTATAAAGATGATAAAGGGAAATTTTTTTTAACCATTTTGACCTCATAGGTGGTCCAGTTTATCCGTTATGCTCCACATTATCTCCAACATTTATCTGCGACTAAGCTGCTTTTTAAAGGCCTTGAGGGACTTTGCCATCATGGGTGCCACTCCTATAAAAACAAACAAACAAATCACATATGCAAATCAAAATAGAACTATATATATGATACAAGTGTAAAACCTGCTGCTACATGAATACATTGGAGCTTTAATTATTCAAAAATAGCCTGCATTTATTCAGACAGTCTTCCCATCAAAAGCCAGAAAGAGCTACAATCAAATATTATTGTAACTTTATCCCTTATACCAACCAAGCTAAAATGGACAATTGTCCATGTTCAAAGCAGATAAACCACTGAAGGTCACTCACTAAGCCCAATAATGGATCCAACATTTATTGCTTTTTATTTATTGCATTTATTGAGAAGCATGTAAAGATGAAGCAAATTTGTTTTTTGCAATGGGACACATTTTAGACACACTGACAGGACTCAACTCACGTTTAATCTTTCGTGGGTCTTGTGTTTGGCCAGAGCTGTTGGAGGATTTTGGAGACTCGAAGTTGGATCTTCCACGACTCTCATGGATTTTCACACAGCTGTTAGGTGGGTACAGATTTTCTCTTTAAAAAGTACAAGGTAATGTAGTTTACGCAACTACATCTTAAGAAATTAAGAAATCTTCAGATAAAAATGTAATCTGCAGTATGCAGATTCCAACACAGAATAGAAACAGATACTTTTAGAAATAAGAAATAAAAGAGAAAAGGCAGCAAACATTTACATTTAAATAAGTTGATTTCAGCTCAGAATTGTAAGGATATATTTGTTGTGTAAAGTACATGCAGTTGGCTTTGAGCAAAATGGCTAGATGTGGCCTCTGGTGTGCACCGACCTGGGTTTTTCTGCCGTGTGAGGGATTGCCACAGCTGTGCCATGAATCTCCTGTTGTATCCTCACATTTCTTGGTGGCTTGGCAGCTGAATGAATAAATGCCATTTTCACCTGTCTGCCTATGAGGTCATTATGTGGGGGTGGCACAAGAACAGTAAATGGGACACCATGAGTAAACAGCAGTTTCATAAATCTCTTAAACTGCTTTAAATTAAAACATTTCACTTCCCACATGTTAGTTTACAACATAACACTTCATTTTATAGCAACCCTAAAAATTATAAAAATTATTTTCCGTTTGAATTCCATCTGTAAGGTTTACAAAGTGGAATTCATTCATGTTAAAACGTTAGATCGTTTAAAGATAACAGATGTGATCTTTTCAGACATATCATGCATATAAAAAATTCAAGGCATTTGAGTTGAACAGTATCCATTCACATTCAGGGTTCTGCAGCTAACCCCAGTCACTGTTGCACCTAATCTATTCATAGCAGTGGCAGACAGATGGTCAGAGCCATATTACCACATAGGCCCACATATTTAAGCCATCAGCGACTGTGTGGTTCTACAAGCTGTGTGTACAGTGGAAATAACTAATTTAAAGTTTGAACGCCTATCAGCAGTAAATGCCTTAAGCATGCCATAAAAAATAAAACGATATGAAAAAGTGCAAAAAAAAAAAAAGAGCAAGAGCAAAACTAGTCAAGATGATCAAGAACTTATTATTAAGTGATATTAGGCAAACTTACATCCATTTAAATGTTTGGAGTTTGAACTTAGCATTACATAAAAGTGAATAACAAAAACCTAAAATAATCCAATTCATTAGTCTGACTTACTAGAAATAATTTACAGGCTACTAGAGCCCCAAACGTTACTGCAAAATTAAAATAGCATCTCCACAACTTTTTCCAGACACATCACATGCTGACCAGCCAAAGCTTAAACCAAACCGGGCTATATTTTAAAAGCACCATGGAGTCTTCAGGAAATCTTATTAAAGGCTCACTTGTAGTCACATAAATCATCATAAATTGAAATAAATACCTTTGGGCTTTCCAGAGTAAGCAGAGACTATGCTCTTTGTGAGTTGCTTTAGTTTTCTTTCTCGCTCCTCAGACATGCGGAGGTACATCTCTCTCCAGGACTCGTATTCCTCCAGCTGAGCATTCCTAAAGTCTTTTTGACAGTGTCTCTCCCACAGGTGATCAGTCACACCTATGTATACCTGTGTCACAAACATGAAAATTGTAATACCACAGACAAGCAGTCCACATTAACAAGTCAAACCCTTTCAAGATAAGATTTTCACCATTCTTACTATGAAAAACACAAGTTAACTTCTCACCGGATTATATTCCTCAATCCGAAGAAGCTGCTCTGGTGTGCAGCGCTCAAGTACCGGCTCCAAGATTTCGAATGGCACTCCTCCAATCTCATAGAGAGCTGAGTGAGAATCAAACACAATCTTTAAGACCAACTAACCTTTATACAATCAGAGAGCTACAATCAATATCATAATGCTGGGCAATATACAATCAATGTTGTTCTGCAGTGCTCGAATGCACTGCTGGTAGAGCGTCATCATGGTGGGCAAGTACGTAATTTTGCTGCCAGAGTACACTTGCATCTTATTCTTCAGTCTTTGTCCAGTGAAAACGGGGACCTCTTCACAGACATCCATGATCTTTCTCTCTGCTAAAAACATGAAATTTCAGAAAAAGATTACCCAAACAGCAAGCTTGAAAACAAGCACTTGGCACTTCCAAAAAGATATGAAAAAACATAGATGTAGAATGACCCACCTTTCTTTTCGCTAAAATACTGATACTGAGAAATATCATCACATTCAGAAAAATGTGTTGGAAGAGGAACATTAAGCAAGTCCATCACTGAGCACTCGGGAGCCTAGATTTAAAGAAACACAGAAACTGACCCTCATCTTGTTTCAGACTCATTCAGTGTAATATTCTCCTGTGGTTCACAAATTGCAAAAGAATTTTTGAAAAAGTCCTGACCACACTTCTTTATATCATTAAAGGGAATGGAGACCAGGGCTTTCAGTTATAAAATAACAAAGCTGTAACTCTTAAATCAAATATGGCACCTTCATATGAATTGCATTAGATCTGGCATTAGTGGTGATCATATTTTACATACCCCTTGGCCAAATAAAACCACACTGATCAAATGTGATTTGCCTCAGGAATAGCCAATATTTTTAGAAAACGAAGTAAATTTGGGTCACACCAAGCTATCACATGATTTCAGAAAACAAGGACGATAGGACATTTTACAGAAAAGAGCGGCCAGCTCGAGGTAATGAGTATCAAAGTTGGATTTCACCTATTAATATTACTATGATTTAAATCTTTGACAATCTTACTTGGTCAATATTAAATATATCAAAGTTATATTTTCACAGAATGTTCTTTACATTATGTAGAATGATTTTGATCACATAATTACAAATCACATAAAATGGCTTGTCAAACATTCATATAGATTTGGATATTCAATAAAAGTGTCAGAATTTTCATTTTTGATAAAACAATTACATTTCTTAAAAGAATTACAAAAAAACATGACTCACAATTTCATATTTAGAAATATTTACATACCCTTGTTTGTGGGTCTTCTGTCACAGCCTTAGAGGTCTTAATACAGGATTCATGGACATGCAAGTGCTCTTTGTGGACAGTTTTAAATCTTTTTGGATTCTTAACACCACTAAAGCATTTTTTACGTTTCGAAGGCTCAAGATCATAGCTTAGGTAGGCTTCAAAGGACATGGAGGATGTCTTAATGCAGTCCTTTTTTTCCATCACTTCTAATTTTTCTTCAGTCTTGTTTATTTCACCTTTCTTGCATGCATCTCCACTCTCTTCACGCCGCATTGATGTCAATTTTAAAGCAGTAACTTTTGAAAGTCTCATATTCCGTTCTTTATTTGTTATACCAGAATCCCTCCCAGTCTTTTTACTTTCACGTTTATTATGGTCAATACGGACATTCTTTTCCTTCCCATGGCTGTGAGACTGTGAGCTTTGATATAAACTTGAATCTTTTCTTGCTGTATTCTTTTTTTCACCATTTAAATACATTTTGGATTTACTGAGGTCAATTTCACTTTTAATATCAAGGTATTGGTCACTTTTTGTTTTTTTCCTAGAACTGGTGCTCTCTAAAAGATGACTGCCATGCCTCTCTTCAACTTCTCTGTTGGGCTGTTCACTTGGGGAAGGTTCTTTAGACTGTTGCTTACTTGAAATTTTAAAAATAAACGGGACACTTAAAGTATGTCACATGGAAAAAGACACATAATGCATAATGCAAGTAAAAACAATAATTTTCATCCACATAATACCTTGTGTCATTTGGAACAAGTGCTTTCCATCGATTAACCAACAATTTTGCCACCTTTCCAGCCTGATCATGCTTCCGAAAGGAGTTTACGACTTTTCCAATCCCAGTTTCCTACAAAGATTAAAACATAAAAATATTAACAATTATAATCTTATATTGAGGCTGTCTTAAGCTCTTCCACTATAAAAAAAAAAAACATCTTACAGCCAGAATGTTAAGTGTTATGTCCAGTTCTTGAAGTTTTTCTAAGATTTTCAGCAGCTGAAACAGAAAAAAAGTCAATTCAATTTCATTAATCAGTTTTAGCTTATTGACAATACTACAAGCCATTGTAATAGTTATGGCTTGATACAATATATGATGTATTGTATGGGACAGATACATTTTCAATGTTAAACATTCTACAGTTAAGCTGCCATTATTTCTGGAAAGTGCAACATTTTATCTTAGAAATAATTACAAGAGACAATAACTTAAATGTTAACACCATTTAATTTTCTTTTTACATTTTTTTTTATGGCATTGCATTACTTATCACTTTTGAAAACTTGAAAAAAGGTTTTACTCTTTGGTAGCTAAAAACACACTATTGTATTTAACACGTGGTAAAAGAAAGTGTCCTACATCAACAGATGGAGCTGAAGATCAATTTAAAATTATGTTCGTTTTCATTTGGTATATCCCTTTGGATGAAAGCGTCTGCCAAATGAAAATGTAAATGTGATTCAAATGAAATAAAAGCATTTCAAAAAAAAAAATATGGAAGAAGGAGCCAGCTGCCTCTAAGGTTTAACAGATAAATGCAAAATAATTCTTTGGTAGATAAACTTTTTTTTCAGGTTGGCTACCCACATTGTCTCCTTGTGCTCATTAATCCATTTAAACTATTACACCATTTTTATCCATCAACCAAACAGAAATTCTATAAATGGTAAAAGATGTGCCACTCACTCCCACATGGCTCCTTTAAAAATCTGGATTTGCTGAGCAAGCACTCAGGCCTGGCACTATGTATGGGAAACCTCAGACATGGCTTTGCCATTTGCAGGTTACTATAAATGAGCAGCAATGCAATCACCCCCACCATGGTTGTAAAAGACCAGATATGACACACAGATGAGAACTTAGTTGTGGAATAATATCACACACAACAGCAATTTAACAATACACTATCTATACTATAAACCATGTGGTAAATGACTCAATTATACAATATAACTATCATAACCACCACTCTTTACTTCATGACCTGATCTGACAGACAGCAAACACAAGACAACTGCAGTATTATTTTTAGAACGAACACTTCGTAAGTGCCAACCCCCATCACCTCCTCCGTTCCGGTCAACAGCTGCTAAAAAAGCACCCACTTTATTCACAGTTTTTGCATTATTATATTCATTACCATTTCTGTAAAATTGTATTATGAAAAAATAGCCCACATCATCTTACAAATTTAACAAAACCACAAAGGAGCCAGAAGGAAATGACCATAAGCAAAGTCGTTTGAGTTTTAGGTGCACTTCAATTTAAATCAATCTTCAGGCCAAAAAAGAGGGGTGTTGTCACTTTGTTTTACAAATGAACTTCTCAGGTTACCTGTATCTTTTTTAAAGTCAATTTTTGTTTAGGCAAATACACACAATATTAGTCTTGGCTTCAAAATTAAATTTGCATGTTATTGCCTATAGGGTATTTTTTAACAGTATCCCATTATAATGAATTTTTAGGCTGTTGTTTTACAGTTACATTTAAAGGGTAAACTGATATTGTAGGCCTAGATGATATTGAATAAATTCTGGCAACCTTGCCCCAAACCTGACTCACCCTATGACATGTGATAACTAATCATTGGGTTTTTCCCCCAATTCTGTTTCGATAACGCGAGCAAACCACTGCAAAACACGTGGTTAATGTTAGCGCAACATCTTACCTTGTGTCCTTCACATGAGCCTTTGAGCTGATGCTTTAACTGCAACACCTTTTTCACATCAGCTGCGGCCATGTCTCCTCCTCACATTCACCTGCACTTATTAAACTCGTCACATGTTTCCGCCACCTTTATATGGGCGGAGACGATACATTTGCCCACGGAGAATGTGTAAATTAAAATGGCCTGTAGCGAGACGTGGGAAATATCCAGAACACACAAAACATTCAAAGTCTCACCCTTATCGTGTCTTTTTATGGAATATTGACATCATATTTTTACAAAAATAAGTCCTATTGCATAAAAATATGGGACGTGTCAACCAAAACACTGCATACATATGGCAATAAAATGTAGTGGTTTAATAATTGTATTTAATTATTATTATTATTATTATTATTATTATTATTGTTTATTAATTATTGTTATTTATTAAATTATTTGCTATTTTAAAGTAAAGAAATTGGCTGATACATAAATGTTGCTAAGCTCCTGTAATTAAAGAAGTCGAGAGATTGGCGTTTTTTTTTTTAAAGTACGTATTAAACTGCGCGTTTATCTCCGCTCTCTGACATTGACATGTCAGATTCATGACAAAAATAGTTTTACACTTTAAGTGACTTTTTCAACCTTTCGGTAAAACAACAGCAGCAAATGTTCCAGCAAATCTGTTCCAGCAATGGGACTGCGCAGGACCTAGAGGAGAGGAGGAGTTAACTGCTCCTCTATTCTGACCTCTGGCTTAGCGTCTCTCTCTCTTCTGCACACCAACTTGGAGGTGCAAGTCTGTCTTTCTCCTGCACCAATTTCATCTCGACATCGGTAATGTTTACTGTCTTATATTATTTTAGTTTATATCGCTTCAGTGTTTCTTTGGAGTACTACATATTGATGAAGAAACTTTGAGTACTGTTCATGGCGTACCCACAGGTTTTTGTGTTACATTGTTAAGTTTCTTTAGACCAGTGTATTGGAAACATTTTATTTGAAACCTTTAATTTTTAAAGGTGCCTTTTTATATCTTACATTATAGACATTTAAATTAGGCTTACAGACAGACTTGCATTTTTATAGCTGGTTTACTTTCAAAATTAAAATATATTATCATTTGTATAGAATTGGTGTAATTGTGCTCTTGTTTTTTAAATAACTAATATATAATCTATCTATTATACTATATTTCTCCTGATACTGCAAGTTTTATTTAAGATTTATTTAAAGGCTTTAATTGATTCATGCTAACAGTAAACATGGCACAATAAGAAGACAGCTCTGATAGACCTTATCAGGACTGCAAGTATACATTATTTCTACTTTTACAATAATAATTGCATAATAAGTCCGATTTAAATGACACAGGCTCTATAAAAGGAACTTACAGCAGTGCTGCACTGCTTCTATTTGTGGCAACAGTTGTGATAAACTGTGACAGATGCACAGAGGGGGATGCTATGGCTGATATGTTGTGATAACCTGTCTTAGGAGTTCATTTTAATATACAAAAAAATTTAGTGTAGAGCTTTATTCTTTCTGGCTTTTGGTTTACTTGGTTTTTGTTTCTATGTTAGTGCATCACTAAGATGCCAATAATCAGTCTGATAATTAGTTGTTTTCTTGCTAAAATGCTTTTAAAAGTAAAATGTTATTCAAATTGATCACTAGACATTTACATTTATTCATTTAGCAGACATTATTGAGAACAGGACCATAATTTTCATGTTACCAGATATTCAGGATTTCAGAGAGACTTATGTAAAATCAAACTTAACCCAAAAAGCCCTTAAAAACTTAAAATCAAAAAACCCATATTGATATACCACTGTCAACATATAGTTTGTTCAGAGGGAATATGTTTTGTATATTGTGGATAATTAATATTTCATTGAGTGATTCCCAAACTTTAACATTTGTCTCACCAAATATTTTGTCAAATCCTTGCTGAAAAGTAAACATTTTAGCAAATATATGTACCTGTATGTTAAAAAAATATTAAAGTTGTAAAAATGTCTTTTAGGTCTTGGCTGTGACCCATTACCGCAGTCATGGCACCCAAAAAGAACAAGGCCTCTAAGAAAAATAAAGCTGACATCAATGAGATTACAATTATGGTAGAGGACAGTCCCATTAACAAAATCAGTGGGCTTAACACTCTCCTGGAAGGTGCGAATGGCTTCAGCTGCATCTCAACAGAGGTCACCGACTCTGTCTATGCACCTAACCTCCTGCAGGGTCTTGGCCACATGAGGCAAGACAGCTTTCTCTGTGATCTGACTGTAGCAACTAAGTCCAAATCGTTTGACGTTCATAAAGTTGTGATGGCTTCTTGCAGTGAATACATACAAACCATGTTGAGGAAGGATCCAGCCTTGAAAAAGATTGACCTCAATGATTTGTCTCCAGTCGGACTGGCTACAGTCATCACATATGCATATTCTGGAAAACTGACATTGTCTTTGTACACAATTGGCAGCACAATCTCAGCAGCCATGCTGTTGCAGATCCATACTCTGGTTAAGATGTGCAGTGATTTCCTAATGCGTGAGATTAGCGTAGAGAACTGTATGTACGTTATCAACATTGCTGACACATATAATCTTAAAGAGACGAAAGAAGCCGCTCAGAAGTTCATGCGGGAGAATTTCATAGAGTTCTCAGAGATGGAGCAATTTCTGAAGCTCACCTATGAGCAAATTAGTGAATTCCTTACGGACGACTCACTTCAATTGCCTTCAGAGCTCACTGCTTTTCAGATTGCAATTAAGTGGTTAGATTTTGATGAGAAGCGGCTAAAGTATGCTCCTGACCTGCTGTCCAACATTCGCTTTGGCACCATCACACCTCAGGACCTTGTTAGTCACGTACAGAATGTTCCCCGGATGATGCAAGATGCAGAGTGCCATCGCCTGTTGGTCGATGCCATGAATTACCATTTGCTGCCGTATCAACAGAACATCCTGCAGTCCAGAAGAACCAAAGTCCGCGGTGGTCTCCGCGTGCTGCTTACAGTGGGTGGACGACCCGCCCTAACAGAAAAATCTCTCAGCAAGGACATTCTCTACAGAGATGGGGACAACGTTTGGAATAAGCTGACTGAGATGCCTGCAAAAAGCTTCAACCAGTGTGTAGCTGTTTTGGATGGCTTCCTGTATGTGGCTGGCGGTGAAGACCAGAATGATGCTAGGAACCAAGCTAAACATGCAGTTAGCAATTTCTGCAGGTACGATCCTTTCTTTTTAATATTGACATGTACACATGTACAAAATGTTAGGTTGTTTCAGCCCGTGTTTGGGTAAAATATGGACAAAACCAACTGTTTGTTTGAATAAGCCAGGAATATTCAAGGGACCAATTATGGCCCTTTTATTATATTAGAAGATGTAATATAAGTCTATGGGGTCCATAGAATGTGTCTGTGAAGTTTTAGCTCGAAATACACCACAGGTCATTTATTATACCATACTCTAAATGTAAATTCTTCAGGCTCCTTTAGTATGCAAGGTTGGTGTGTGTGTGTCTGAGTGAGCTGCTGGTCTCGACCCCTTTCTGGAGAGAGACAGCGGAGAGAGTACAAGCTACTGTATGTCTGCACTACTACTAATTCACAGCATCTTCAGCGGCTTAGATGTCATGAGTAAATGAAGACTTTTCTCTTCAGCATTACATTCAACAACATAACACATGAAATGGATTTGTCACTACAGCTGCTTTGTAGTGTAACTGTGCCTGCCTGTATCACCATAGCACAAAAGAAATAAATTGTGACGTAGGACACATCCCTCAGCGCCATCAGAGCATGTTGGTAGACTGTTAAGGTTTTATGAGAATTAAAAACAAGTGGACGGATTTTTGATTTTCCATATTAGTTCTACTTTAGGGGTAAATATAAAAATAGGGTGAACAGATTTCTCAGAGTGGAATACAGGACGGACACAGGCCCCACAGACCCCTACCGCCCAATGGACACATAAAAGTATCTACACTAGGGCTGTCACATGTGTCACAACGGATGTGGATGGATGTGGCTGGCCACCCAATTAAATTACCTGCCCACCATTCCACCAAGTTAAGTTCAGTTGGACAACGGACGCTACTGTTATAAAGTAATGTGTGTCTGTTCCATTCAGCACTTGACGCACAGCATCACGAGTTACATGACTATAAGAGATAAAAAAGGGGAAAATCCAAAGACATTTAAATTTATGTTAAAAGGCAGGTATGTGTTATCCATCTTTTCGTTTTGTTAATAAACATTCTAAGCGGGTTTGTCATTGTACTATTCTATTGTTGTTATATCTTATTTAAAAATAAAATAAACACAAACAAAGCATTTGTTTGAGTATAAGGGGAAAATCGGAAGATCTTTCATTTTATTAAAAGTGTAAATGAAGACTTTTCTGTTCAGTCCTACATCAAACAACAAAACACCTGAAACACGTTTGTTTGTTACGAGACATTCTTGTAGCTGGGGGAGGAAACTATGCTAATACAGCAGACGTCAGTTAAGTCGCATATCAGATTCTGTCTGCTATGCAATTGGGTGGATTTTAATCATAATAGGGTCGTTGTGTAAACACACTGCTGACACACATTTATGATTAAACAACTTATAAAAGTTAAATTCTCATAGTAGTTCTCCTATTATGCTGTCTACTATTATAACCTCTAGATGTGTCCATATTTCACCCAACCATGGCTGAAACAATGTAACATTTGTAAAGTGTACTGTACATGAACCCAAGTCGACAAAGCAATGGATAACGTGTCTATTTTTTTCAGATATGACCCCAGATTTAACACATGGATCCACCTGGCTAACATGATTCAAAAGCGTACTCATTTTAGCCTCAACACCTTCAATGGTCTCCTGTTTGCTGTGGGTGGACGAAATTCTGACGGCTGCCAGGCTTCTGTTGAGTGCTACGTTCCATCCTCCAACCAATGGCAAATGAAAGCAGCGATGGAAGTCCCTAGATGTTGCCATGCAAGCACAATTATTGATGGAAAGATCTTGGTGACTGGTGGTTACATTAACAATGCCTACTCGCGTGCTGTGTGTTCTTATGATCCGTCCACTGACAGCTGGCAGGACAAGAACAGTCTAAGCACCCCAAGAGGATGGCATTGTTCAGTGACCATCGGAGATCGTGCCTACGTTCTCGGTGGCAGTCAACTAGGTGGACGTGGCGAGAGGGTAGATGTCTTACCAGTTGAATTTTATAACCCTCATTCGGGTCAGTGGAGCTACATCGCCCCCTTGCTCACAGGGGTGAGCACAGCTGGTGCTGCCACCTTGAATAACAAGATTTTCCTCCTGGGTGGCTGGAATGAGATTGAGAAAAAGTATAAAAAATGCATTCAGGTATATAACCCCGATCTCAACGAATGGACTGAGGATGATGAATTGCCAGAAGCTACAGTTGGTATTTCTTGTTGTGTTGTCACCGTCCCCACACGCAAAACACGCGAGTCAAGGGCCAGCTCTGTATCATCAGCACCAGTTAGTATATAAGCAATGAGATTAGAAGGGAAAGTTAGTTGAGTTGCCAATTGTAAAATTAGTAAAAATTTTCATCTTGACATTTGTCAAAAGATATAATTTCTTAGAAATGTTAGTTCACAATATCTAAATCACAGTCTAGAATATTATGAATAGTGTATACAATTTTAAATCACTATGTTTTAGTGATGTATAGTGGTTTAGTTGTTATGAAACTGGACAAACTTTAATTTTACATCAATAAACCACTATTCATCACTAAAACATAGTAAATTAAAATTCAAACATAACGATTAAGTTTAAAGATGGTTTACAGGTTGTACAGTGATAGTAACAAGGATTTAAGATTAAAGAAAGTAAGAAACATTTGTTATTTATAGATGGTAGAGGAAACAAATACAAGCAACAGATAGTTGTGAAGTCAAGAGCTAACAGTCATACCTTTCTTTGGAGAGGGATTTTCCAAGTGGGGCCAATTCTCCAAAAGTTTAAACCCTAATAAATCCCATAGTATAACTACCAAGTCATTGAAATATAAATGCATTGTGTGCCGAGTAATGTATTATATCATTAAAACACTGCAAACTGTCCAAATATTTAAACATTTTTCTTTAATTGTTAATAAATAAAATACCGTAAAAGAGGTTGTACATACATGAAATAAAACATGAAATATTATTAAACAATAAATTGCTTGAGAACGTTGTTTTTTATTTTACCTAACTCTACCTACCAGTAGTTTTAGGTATGGTAAAACTACTGTACTTAATTGTGCCATAATTCAACACATTAGTGTTTTGACTCTTGGAAAGCCTACAGACAGTTTATACTGTTCAAATTCAAAAGCTGGGTGATGTTGTGAAGAACACTAAATAGGACATAAAATATAAGTAATGAAATGACAAACACATTTTGCTAATTAAGTAAAAACTGAAAAATCAATAGTTGTGCCTGAACTGTCTAAAGCAGGATCCCCAAAGTTGGTCCTGGAGGGCCGGTGTCCTGCAGAGTTTAACTCCAACCCTAATCAAACACACCTGAACCAGCTAATTAAGGTAGGCAAACTAGGCAGACTACAAACTTCCAGGCAGGCATGTTGAGGCAGGTAAGAGATTAACCCTGCAGGACACCAGCCATCCGGGACTGAACTTAGGAACCCCTAGACTATAGAGGAGAGACATTATTTACTGACAGTTCATGATTTTAAATGTTCTGGATATAACTACAGAAACTATTGGGACCTCCTACTAAAGACCAAACAATAGATATGATTAGTGGGCCATCCTGGGTTTTCGTTATCTATTTATATGGGCCATTTGGTTCACACCTTTACATACACATATGTTGGTTGCATTTGGGGCACTTTGGGTGGGTTTTGTTAGACAAACCTGGCAACCCTGCGTAGGACACAGAAGTGGAAAGGGAAACATTGGGAAGTATTACATTGCTGTGTCCACACGTTTACAGCATCACACCAGTTAAGTAAACTTGGAAATTCATTTGAAAAGAAAATTTGTTTACATGTTATTTTAATTTGTGCAATGTTCAAGGAGCTGCAGTGTACAACGGATATCTGTTGAGACAAAAGAGGAGGATATTTGATCCGTTTTTACTTTGTGAGGATAAAGTTTACTGAAGTTAAAGTTTAAATCTAAGTTAAATCTGTTTTTACCTGAGGAGATTTAAGGTAAGTTGTAGGGTAATGAGAAAAGGTATGCTTGATAACTGTGCCCTCAATAAACTTTTTACATTTTTTTATAAACATAAAGATTATGGGTGTTTTCACACCTGTAATTCGGTTCATTTGGTCCGGACCATATGCAAAAATATACATTGTAGCATTTTTAGCCCTTTGGTTCCTTTTCACACCACACTTCTGCTCTGATCCGTACCAGATAAAACGAACCAAAATGCAGTCACGTTACAACATCCACATCACTCATTGGTCAGATGTGTCTTAAAACATAATTCCCAAACTACTTTTCGATTGGTCAGTATTAATGTGTGGGAAAATTCCAACGGGACTCCCGGAAGTAAACAAAGAGAGGAAAAGCCAGCAAACAACACTTGTCATTGAGAGGCTAATTGTATTACTCTACCTAATATATTACTTAGTTTGTATACACCACTTTAGGCAGAATATACAGTTTAAAAATGAATCGCGAATGTGGCTGGAAAATAATGTTTTAATGCACTGCAAACAGCGAAGACGGACAAGTCACTTCATGAGGAGGCGTGCATTAATTTAGCAAAACTGTGACATTGGCATCTTCCGAAGATATTACCAATGATCTATCAGGTAATGTTATGCCCTTTCTCTTTTTAAAATTCCTTTCTGTGAGCTTGTGTAAAGCCTAAAAGTTCATATTACAAACATTTTCACTATGCTGTATTGGGCCTTTGAATGGGACTTTGATTGATTTTGTGAATGAGATTGGTGATATCTGTCCAGATTACAAGCCTTTTAAAACATTTAGTTCTTTTATTCAAAGTGACAAGCCTTATTAGCAAAAATGACATTGCCCACCTTTCATCTTTCTGTTAAACACAGGAGCATTTGGTCATACCCACAAAATGATAGTTGGTGGCCCCACATCAACCCCACCTGGACAGTCAGTGATTGGCTGAAAAGCTTCAGAATGACAAAACTACTGTGTGACACTCTACGGCCCTGGCTGACCCGACAGAACACTAAATACTGACAGGCAGTGCCCGAAGAGGCTCGTGTTGCAATTTGTATTTGGAGGTTAGCCACAAACCTGGAGTATAGGCCTATCTCACAACTGTTTGGTGTAGGGTTATCAACATGTTGCACTATCACACAAGAGGTTGTGACTACCATAAGTGTTGTAATGAAGCCTCTGTACCTCAAGCATCCCTCTGCAGCAGAGTTTGGGCAGATAACACAGGGTTTTCGAGACGAATGGAGGTTCCCTCAGGTGGCGGGTGCGATAGATGGAACCCATATCAAGATTAGAGCTCCATCTGACAACTCATCTTGTTATTATAATCGAAAGGGAGACTATTCCATTGTTTTGCAAGGTGTGGTGGACCATAGAATGAGATTCTGGGACAATAATGTTGGGCGACCAGGCAAGATACATGATGCCCGTGTTTTCTCCTTCTCGTCATTGTATGAGCGTGGCAGTGCAGGCACTCTTTTACCTCAGTGGACTGAAACGTTTGAGGGGGTCAATGTGTCTCTTTTCTTTTGTGTTTTCTTTTTCAGCTTACCCTCTACTAACTTGGCTCATAAAAGGTTACCCAGAAGGAGGAGCGGTAACACCACAGCAGCTCAGCTTCAACCACAGATTAAGCCAAGCCCGTATAACAGTTGAACGTGCCTTTGGGTGCCACAAAGGACGCTGACGTTGCCTTATTAAAGAAAATGAGGCCCACATAACTTTTGTAAGCTGCATCGTGTCTGCTTGCTGTGTGCTGCACAATTTTTGTGAGGTACAGGAGGAGGAATTTCTGGAAGAAAGAGTTACCTGTACATGATGAGCTGTGGCATGAGCAGGGGCAAGCAGATCAGCAGCAACACAACATTAGAAATGCACTGTTTATGTACTGTGATACAATATGAATAACCAAAGCCTGGACATACTCTGTGTTCAGTATTCAGTATGTTAAAAAATGCTTAAGATGTGTCATCTCCCATGATGAGTTCATATCTTCAGTTATTCATGTGTCAGTATAATACCTCAATATACTACACTGAACCTGTTTTGTCTTATTTTAAATGGATGGAATAGAAACATGTTTGCTTTAAAATACTTTTATTTTCTGTTTAATTTGTAACAAATGTAAAGTTAACACATCTGAACAAGCATCTGTTTTATTCAAATAAAATGTCTTTTTTCAGCAGTGCTGTGTCTGGTAGAATGTTGAAATTACAATAAAATCATGTGTTTTTTTGGTAGATCGCTTAAAATCGCAATAAAAAGCTTTATATGCAATAATTCTAAATATAAAGAACAATGTGTGTCGTGCTATAAACAAACTATCCTCCTTTTACTTTCTATTACATATTGTCCTTGTTTATCCCAGAAGTTGAAAAAATTTAAATGTAGTAGCATATTTCTGGGAAATGTAAACATACACAAAGTAGTCATTTCTGCTGACATATATTTCTCAGAACACAAAACAAAAACATTACTTTTAACATTAACATTACAAATTCAACAAAAACAAATGACTGTGCAAATAAAAGGCCTACATATACAAAGCCTTTCCTAGATGTTGTAGTAGTGTGAACTATTAATGTCATGTATAATGAATGAAATGCTAGGATGTTCACTTTGGGTGGATGTAGATTCTGATTGCCGGTGCTGATGTGGATGATTCACTGGCAGCAGGACAGTTGGCTAAAACAGTTGGGACATGGACCAAGCACTAGGCATTGATGTTGGTGGGGGTGTTGTAGGCCAGGCTGGCATTGTTGAGGAATGAGGCTGACCAGGATTCAGTGCACTTGAGTACCCATTAGTTGCAGAAACATCTGGTTAGTGGCCTGTTACTGTGCCTGAATCATCTGGAATCTTCTCCTCTCAGCCTCCTGTTGTGCCTTAAGTATTCTCTCAAAACAAGCTGTCTCTTAAGCCAGGGGTTTTCAAACTTTTTTAAGCGCGACCGTTTTTTTTCTTTTTAAATTGACGCGACCCATATACAACCGCATTTTACAAATTTGCATACAATCAAGTCACATATATTTAAGCGTGTGTGTGCGCGTACATAACTTACATTAAGGTGGGCCTGCTTGTTCTGCATAATCTGGTCCCAAGCTGGTTCGCAGGACGAAAGGGCAACACGCATGTCCGGAGAAGCATTCAACTTGTTTCGTTCTTTCGACTTCATTTTGGTTAAAACTGAGAATCCAGTTTCACACATTTCAGCATAAAATGAATTAAAGACTGCCTACTAATATAACTCTACTAAAGCCTTTGCAGTTTGCATCATCACAGTGGGAAAAAGAAAATGGCAGCGTCAACGACATAGTGTTGTCATCCTATGTTAAAAAGCGTGATTGCATGTACGTGGGTCAGGTGACAGAGATCTAGTATATATTTTGCATTTATTTTAATGTTGTTTTTAAGTGTGTTGCAATTCAAATTTATTATTATTATTATTATTGTTTTATTATTATTAAAATTGCATTAATTAATTTTTGAAGATTTTCCTTAAATCATCCCACGGCCCATTTTTTAAGTCACGCGACCCACCTGAGGGTCGCGACCCAGGGTTTGAAAACCTCTGTCTTAAGCCACCTGGCTCTGTTAAGCTCCATGCAATTCTAACAGCATCATTCTGTTGTCCTTCATATACTGTATGCCTGGATTTCATCATCACCTTTGCAAGACTTTATCTTTCTTTTTCGAGCTTTGGCTCCAGTAATGGACACTGCTCTCTGTGCTTAGATAATCATCAGACACTCCTGCGTCAGCAACAGTGTTTGTGACATCTGCAACAGTGGATATGCTGCTTGCATCTTCCACTGTTTATTGAAATACACATTTTCTCAGTGTTACCAATGTAATTATACTGCAGATAATAATATATTTCAATACATATTGCTATGTAAACAATGCAGTGTACGTGAAACAAAGAATATAACGTGAAAACGGGCAATATGTTTATTTAGCTTCTGTTTAATGTTATGTAAGCTAACATCATATTGGATTGGCATGGCAATTTATACTACTATCTAAGCAGTTAACAAGTGCAAAAACTAAATAAACTCACCGCCAACATCCGTGTCAGATGAGGTAGACCGGTCAATGGTGCTAGCATCAGCAGCATCGATGGAAGCGGACGATGGTGATGTTGAACTTTCATGCGACTCAACAGCATACTCGATTTTGAGTTAGCAACTGCAATATAAGCAAATTATCTCGGCTCCAGGCAATTTAGTTTATAATAGAAAATATGACAAAAGCTTAAACTATTTCTCAAATAATTTAAAAACATTCTGAAGTCTCGACTCACAGCTACATTGAGTCCATCCAGAACCCTGCGCTCAACGAACGAACGCCGACTGGTGGTACCCTCACAGAAGGGCACTAAATCTCTCTCTCGTTCCTTCTCCTTCTCTGTCCCCGGTTTATGGAATAATCTCCCTAACGCAATCCGTTCTGCCACATCCCTCACCTCCTTTAAGAAACAACTAAAAACACACCTCTTCCACGAACACTTGACATCATAATACAAAAAAAAACTCTCTTCTTTCCTCTACAGGTACTTATCTAGCACTGCAAAACTGTGTAAACTTAGCAAAGCACTTCTTAGTACTATTGTTGCTGCTTCTGATGTATCTCTTCATTGTCTCCTACTATTGTAAGTCGCTTTGGATAAAAGCGTCAGCTAAATGCCTAAATGTAAAATGTAAATGTAGCTACATAGCGATATCGCTAGCTATTAATAGTCTGCCTCTATGGCCATTAGTGTCAACAAAATATTTTAATGATCAAATACAACTAAAAACTACTTTTCAGTCTTACATGTGAAAGGTAATTTCCCGAAAACTATTTTAAATTGTGCGGCGGCTTGCACAGCCCCAAGCAGCACACAAAACAGGCATTTTTCTCCAGTCCAGTTATGAGAGTTATGGAAACGTTGACCTAGCTAAGATGGCGGCTGTGTTGACATACGATCCAGTGGTCAATGTCGCATCCAGGCATTATATTATGTCTATGGCTTGATCCAGCTCCCCCTCTCTGGACCTAATGGGCGTGGCATGACCTAGAGAAGCGCTAGCAAGCGCCACCAACTGGCTGTCAACTTTAGTGCAAGTTCAACCCAAATGGAAGACAATGTTTTGAAGCGCGATATATTGCCATGTATTGTCTCTAATATTTGTCAAAGTTTACAAAGTTATACTTAATTTAATGGTTGCATACCGTCCTACAAGCGGTGATGGATTTATAACCTTATTTAGCAAAATGTGTGTCTAATATAAAATACATTTCTAATCTATAACAATTTCTAATTATGATAACAAAATTTTATAATTAGAAGATAAAAAATAATAACTATCAAAAATATATTTTAAAAATACAACAAATTTTAATGGTATTTTACAAAACAATCAATATTTACATTTATTAATTTAGCAGATTTACAAATTCAGCATTTGCATTACATTCATCCAATTCACAGATTATTTTGGCTTGCACCCCATGTTTTTTTAAGATGTATAAGGGGAGCATGGCTTAAAGTTTAATTTATCAACAGCAAAGATGCCAATTTTGGAATCAATGCATTGGCATGTGTTTTGCTGTGATATATTTTACCCTTTTGTCTTCTGTTAATATGAACCTATAAATTCTTTGGATTTATTTGAATGCCACAGTGTGTGCAAGCCACCCTGACTTGCTGCTGGACACATAATCTTTTTGCTGACAATGATTGTGTTGAAGAGAGAACACAGTAGAATAGAATACTCTTTATTGTCATTGTACTGCTGTACAACAACATTTGAACAAGTTTAAACAATAGTAAATTGAAATTCAAATGCAAGTATAAACAAATGTAAATAAATGTAAACAACAGAGCATCTGTACACACAGTTACAGGGTGCAATAAAATAGTTCAACAGTGGTGCTGCTGATGGACGTGATGCTGCTGATGCTAGGAATGGTGGTGGTGGTGCTGCTGGCAATGGAGGCTTTTCAGATGTTGTACTTTTACAAGTTTTAAAATGTTAAATAAGACCATCCTGTCTGATTACTGTTGCTGTGCAGTAGCAGCAGTGAAAATGTGGTGATTGTCTGCAGGTTAAACCACACTTGATGAAAATCTAAAATGTAGAAAGAATAAATTAGCATTTGTCTTTTTTACAACAGTACTGTTTTAAACAGTGTATCACCTTGCCAAAATTAAGATCAATCTATTTTACTAACACACCAATCACTAACACACTTAATTCTACTAATGAAAGCACTAATTTAAAACTATTTGCTGAACAGTCAAATTAGACATGCTACTACTGAGCTGGAATAGATGCATCAACCCCATCAGCCAACGCAGGGTGATTGCCATCTAAAGGGTTTTTATGTAGTTGTTTTTTTATTTGACAATCATTTAAACTGAGTAATGTAATGCGGAAAGTCTATCACAACAACAACAACAGAAAATTTGAAATATTTGACCCTCTGAGATTCAGCCTTCCCAAAGGTTTTACAACACAATGAAATGTTAAGTGAAAAAGTGAAAGTTTTAAATTCAAGGGAAAAATGACTATGACATGCAAAAACATTAAAAAAAACAACATAAGTCAAATAATTCACACACATACCTTCCTGTTGAACTGCATTTCGCATGTGATTAGTTACATGATTTGGAGCTCGTGTAAATGGTTACACACCAATTTACAGTAGGGACACTTTTTACAACACTCCATGCATCTCTTGATAGATAGCCGTTGATTCAGTCCTCGCTTATGTATAGTCTAATGCATCTGTGCAGGTTAAACAAATTAATAAAATAAATAGATAAAAACAATGGTTTAAAATACACAGACTGCACATGGGTAGTTGTGTCCTATGGTGTGACAGCAGAAATGTAGAAGAATACTTTAAAAGAAATAGCATGAGAGATTTATCTTCATTGCTTGAGTTACAAACAGGATAAGAAATAACCTTAATGTTAGGAAAGCTATGGAAAGATTTTATACACGTTTCAAAGTTAAGTTTATGTTTAAAGTCCACTTTTCTTACCGTGCTGTAGAGGTTGAACGGTTGTTATGGATTGAGCCCATTGGAGTCGCCGCCACGCCTGCTTAGAGGGGGCGCGCCTGGACATGAGAGAAGTAGATCAGTAGAAGTAAGCCAAGTAGATCAAGCCCCGCCCACTAGCTCCAGCTCCACCCATTTGGCTCTGCAGCAAGAATAAATGGTACGCCTTGGAAACGGGGCGTTTTAGGAGGGTGTGGCTGAGCCTTAACATTTACAAAGAATATGTCTTTGGGTTTAAAACTTTGAGCTTTGTAACTCTGCAGATCTTATACATGCTCAAACAGCTACATAACACACTAAAGAGAAAGGAAAACAAGAAATCGATTATTAGAAATTATTATTATTAGATATATGTTCTGCACGTTAGAGTTGGATTTGGAATTATACATGAGAACATGCTAAACTATTATAGCGCCGTTTAATGGCCTTGGATAAAACAAATCATCAACCATATATTACCGCATTCGCTAAGTTTGCAACATCATTATGGGATAAATGTCAATTTTCCGCGTTACCTGTCTGCTGCTCGTTTATGAAGACTCGCGGCCAGGGCTAAGATACTGCTGAATAGCGCTGTAAAGAAAACTAGTCAAAGTCATGTTTACAAGTAGTAGCAGAGTTAAAGCCAGAAAAAAAGTAACAGATTTTTAAAAATACTGGAAAGGAAGACAGTAGTTATTCGTGTGAATGCGGCACATGTGTGTTTTCTTAATGGTTGTGATGACTCTGCAGCTCGGTGGAGGCTGGAAACTCATCAGACAGGAACGATAATAAGCCTAAACGTTTTACAAATTAAGTGATTTGGTGCACGTTGGAACAAGGAGACATTTTCTATTCATAGAACGTAAAGAAGAAGGGACAATTGTAAAGAAGATAAGTAAAAAATGCACAAACTTTTACAGCTTTTTACAAAAACTTTCTCAAAAGCAACAGAATTGTAGTATTTGTATTATGTGTAATTCAAACAGAGGGAAATGAAAGGGCCCTCGCACCCGGGACCACCGCCACCCGGTGGCCTTGCGAAACGTTGGACAATATGCACTTTGGCCGATAAATATGGATTATGTCAAAGTAATTTATATGCGCAACAATTCCTGTTGCCAGCAAGTGGCGCTATGACTATAACTGAACATTGCCCTTTAGATGCGTTCAGGCCAAGAATTCTTTTCAAACCTAAAGTTTGGGGAGATTGGACATTGTATGACTTAATTATATCAGTTTCCTGTTTTGTGGCGTTAATATTATGTTTTAGCACTTAGCCAAGTGTTACATGATGCCTTTTTGGCACGTGTTGGCATAATTTATGTTTCTTAATATGTTTAAATAGCCATTTGTTCATGCCTATTTCCAATACCAGATGTACATTTTCGCCACGTATGTAAAGTTTCATGACTTCGAGCATGTTTAGGCCCTCAAAATTTGTGAATAATAATATTATTAATAAACTGAGCAAAAACAGGAGGTTCCTCGCACATATCGGTGCTCGGGCTCTGATTAAGGAATTGGGGGTTTTAATTTCTGTTTGTTAAAAGAAACAAACAAAATTTGTCTGAAAAATGAGGAGTTACATCAAAAACAAGAGGATTTTTTTAAAGGAATGGTTGCTGAGTCATTGGCTGATGTCACGGTCACGTGTGTTCAGCGTGAAGTAAAGTGCCTGTGCTTCAGGAAGAGATCACTACAGCCCACGCTCTTCACTGCTTTGTCGTATGCCGTCGGCTTGCAATACAAGATCGTTTATTTCTGTTGTAAAGCTTGTAGTGTAGCTAAACGACAGTCCGTGAATAAAACCCGTAAGCATAAGTCAACACACAGATACATTTAAAACGGCCTAGCTCGCGAGCTTCACATCGCCGTTTGTTGTTATTGCACGTGCGTTGCAGGAAGCTAAAAGAGTCGGTACATTCATTAATAAATAAAGGGATCACAGGTTTGTGCTATGGGCTTACTGTCACAGGGCTCACCGCTCGACTGGGAACAGACCAAGAAACATGCTGACCACGTTAGGGAACACGGCATTCTCCAGTTCCTAAACATCTACAATAAAGTAAAGGACAGACAGAAGGATGTACTCAAATGGGGAGATGAGGTGAGACTTATAAGCATCTTAAATGTGTGTTGCATTTATGCTTTGAGTGAGCAGGTGCATGGGTCCATTTTGCCCCATGTATGTGTCATTTAATATTTTATGAGTTGGTTAAGAGATTGTTTGGTGTGTACAGAGCTGTTATCCAGACAGAGGATGGCTACTCTGAAAATACATGTTTAAATATAGCATAAACAACATAATTCTAATACTTTAGTTTCTTTTTTGTGATTGTGATTTACTGTTATTGTGGAAAAAATATAAGAAGGTTATATCAAACCTTTGTATTTTATCTCCACTTCAATGTGCATCGAGTTTTTGTGCATAAAAGGTAAAATCTAATCTTTTAAAAGCTCTGTTTGTTCCTCACTGGAAGAGGAATATAAAATAGTTTTCAACAGTGTCACTCAAAAGTTTTTGCTTGCAGTTAAGGTAGAGAATGAAGGCTTATTGTCAGTTTTTAAATAAAGTTATATTTTGTTCGCCTTTATTAATAATAGGGCAGTAGAGAGTTACTGAAAGCAATAGGGAGGAGAGAGGGCAACAGGATCGGGAAAGGACTACGAGCTGGGATTCGGTTCACCCGGAGCACAGCGTTATATATATATATATATGAAGCACTGTCCACACAGCCACAGGCTCCTTATGGTCAATTTTTAAACCACTTTTTGATGATGCTTTTGATCTAATAACCTTTGTCCATCCAGAGGACGTCAGTATATTTATGGGAAAACATGCTGGAGTGTTTTCTTTGTTCCACATTAGTGAAAAGGAATGGATTGAAAAGCAAGAGTGCATGCATTCATTATTTTACATGTGTACATTATACATTTATGTTATATTATATTATATTATATTATACTTTTTTAAAATAACATGAATATATAACCTTGTTTAAAAAATACCATATGAAAAATGAATGCTGGATTTAAAATGTTTTTCAAGACATGAGGGCACAAATTTAGTGGAAGAAATTGACTATTGCAATGCTCTCCTGGCTCTCTTCTTTCCTCTACAGGTATTTATCTAGCACTGCGAAACATTGTAAACGTAGGAAAGCACGTCTTAGTACTATTGTTGCCGCTTTTGATGTGTCGCTTCATTGGTTCCTAATATTGCTTTGGATAAAAGCGTCAGCTAAATGTAAATGTAAAGAAATGACGGTTTCTTTTGACAGTCATCAAAAACTATTTTTTCCCCAACATCGCTTCATTTCACGTCGCCAGAAGGAGAAGTTTGCTGTGCTTGGCCTTGGCTCAGTGCAGAGTAGGAGCGGTCGTCAGTGTGTTTTAGATGATTGTATTTTAATTTATCATCGTCATGGTAAATTATTGTGTTTGTGGAGGTTGCACAAACTCCAGCCTGTCAGGACATTTCGTCGACAGGTTTCCTAACAAGAAATGGATGGTTGTATCTTCTGTGTTTGGGTGTGTTTTGTGCAGGTGAAGAGACAGGACTTTACTTCTGCGTCCCCAGCTATATGATGCAGTTCAGATATGATATGATACAGATATGAGTCAGGCACTGGATATCAAGTGTTGGAGTGACATTGTCGTCTCCAACTCCCTGCAGCACTGAGTTTCTTCAGCTGTGACCATGATCGCGCATTTCCCACACAAACACCTAAGAAACAAAACGTCTTAATCTCTCTCTTCTGCGATAATGAGATACTGCTATATCACGCAACGTTAATGTGTACGGATATTAACGAGTGTGACGTACGCCTGATTACCGCTTATTGTGTCTGTTATTTGTAAGTATCAATACAACTATCTAATACTAGCTTTGCTATTGGCTGACACATGATAATAATATATACAATATTGTGATCCGAGCACTGTTACATATCGCTAGCTGACGTGTATCGTACATGTATCTTTAAGCTAACACTGATCTCTCACCAAGACACCTGCCCTGTTCTCCACTGATTCTCCTCACATCACAACTTAATCTGTCTTCTCTGACCATTTTGTCTGACCCTGGCCTGTCCCAGAAGACTCATTAGCATATTTATCAGTATAGTTAAAGAAAATCTAATTCCTATGCTATTTTTCTATACATTTACTCTCTGGGGTCTCTAACTTGCAATATACACTTTAAAAGGTCCCAAGAGTGTTTTTAGTTGCGAGGGAAATGTAAGCTTGTTTAGATTTCCAAAGAACCAGCGAAAAGGGAAAAGTAGATGCAGTTTGTTTATCCAGGGCAACAACAGAGTTGTGTAAATGTGTTTATTGGTTCCCGGAATTTTGCCGATGAACGTTTTATTAATAAGGCGCAGTTCGATGCTGGATTTGCCGATTTCCCGAATCTATATTGTTTAATTAAATTGAAAATCGATTAAAATCGGAGAATTATTTTTTTTACCCAGCCCTACTGCTCTCTAGGCATTCAAGATTAACATGAGATTGGCAGAAATGTGTATGATACCCCCCCTTTAACAGAAAAGAAAAGGTCTTAAAATAAACACTTGGGCAGTTGTTAACCATAGTGAGTTGTGTTACATGTAATTTAACTTGCAGGTGGAGTACATGTTGGTTGAAATGGATGACCAAAATGAAAAAGTGCGTCTAGTTCTGAATGGAAAGGATGTTTTGGAAACCCTTCAGGAAAAAGGTGAAAACATCAACCCCAAGTAAGTAAAAGTTCACTTTTGAGAGAATTCTGGTGAAAGGGCCAGAAGTTTAAATTAAAGGTTGAACTAGTTGAACTTTTCTCCTAATATTTGTAAGTCGCTTTGGATAAAAGCGTCAGCTAAATGCCTAAATGTAAATGTATTTTGTCTGGCCTACATATTGACAGGTCTACTGTTGATGAACTGGTTATATAATAATGTTGTATAAATATAAAATATTATATATTGTATAGTCTGTTCTTTTTAATACACTAGTACAAAGAATAAGTAAATTGATCTAAAATAATAATAATGAGTGTTGAGGAATGAGGACTAGCATTTCTGTGAGTGTTGACACGAGAGAGAAAAAAGAAAGCTGTGCCATTTCCTATTACTGCCTCTCTGCTGCACATTCTGAAAAGCAGACCGGTTCACAAAACCAGGCTAATATGGTCATACTAAACAGTATTCTAGGTTGTTGCATGTAGCAGTTTTTGGTCCAATAATTACCTTTCTGTTTTGTCTGAATTCAGTAATTGCTTTTTTCTGTTTTTATATTGACGCATTTCATCATTCTGGTAAATGTGTGATGTGTTTTGTGAGGCCTGTAATTCAAAGCAACTATAAATAATGATAATTAAAATAAGTAATGGAAATAAAATCTATCTATGTATTTTAGTTTAAAAAGTTTTTGTGCAACATTTGCTACATGGGAGAACACACATTTTCTCAGCCACAGGTCGCTGCCATTCGCCATAACCAAAGTCTTATATCACGATAGAAGCTATTTTATATGGAATGAGATTTCTATCAGAAAGATAATATCTCTCTGTCTCTCTCTCTGTCTCTCTCTCTGTCTCTCTCTCTCTCTCTCTCTCTGTCTCTGTCTCTCTCTCTCTCTCTCTCTCGCTCTCTCTCTCGCTCTCTCTCTCGCTCTCTCTCTCTCTCTCTCTCTCTCTCTCTCTCTCTCTCGCTCTCTCTCTCTCTCTCTCTCTCTCTCTCTCTCTCTCTCTCTCTCTCTCTCTCTCTCTCTCTCTCTCTCTCTCTCTCTCTCTCTCTCTCTCTCTCTCTCTCTCTCTCTCTCTCTCTCTCTCTCTCTCTCTCTCTTTCTGTTTATTTTCTCATAGTGCTCAATGCATCAATGCATCGATTTCTTGAAATATAGTTTGTTTGTTTGTTTGTTGGTTCAATTTTCTCATGCAGTACATTTTGTCAAATGTTCTTTCACAGTCATCCCACATTGTGGAGGCCAGAATACGGCAGCTACATGATTGAAGGAACCCCTGGACAGCCATATGGTGGGACCATGTCAGAGTTCAACACAGTAGAGGACAACATGGGCAAACGGAGAAGAGAGGCCTCGTCTGTGCTCAATAAAAATGAAACACTCCTCACAATCACATCATTCCCCAGGTAGCTAGATGACAGATTTGCTTGTAATATTGTTTCTGTCCAATGTTTGTAATTAGATGCATGCTTGAGAATGCACTGCTGTGACAGTAACATACGGTTCACGCTGGCCCAGTGCTCACGTGAGCTGTCCCCAACAAAAGCAGTGATCCCCCTCTGCTCTTTGCCCACGAAGACCTACGCCCCTCCACCAGCATAAGTTGTTTGGTCTCCTTTGGCGGTTCGTATAAGATGGAAGACTCTGCATCTGTTTCCTCTAAAGGAGAGGGTTGGGCTGCTTCGGAGGCACCCCCACAGATCAGCAGCGCTTCTGCAAATGGACGCCAGCTGATCAGGGTCCTGACCAAGGCGGTCATGGAGCATGGTCTGTACTGGGTCACCCCAGACAAGTCAGCCCACAGACTCCTTGATGAATGGTTTCTGTAGCCGTGACACCGTCAGCAGCATTCACTCCTTTAGATCTGCCCCTTTTTCCCAAAGGTCCATCAGGAGTGGAAAGCGAATCAAGAATGGATCGAGAATGCATCATTTTCGTTCACAAAATGCGTTGACTTTATTTTTTTATTCACTGGAATCTCTCCCTCCCCAATCATGGAGAATGAAGTGCTGTATGTGCGCAGGTCCAGTTCTCTTCTTTTGGCAGCTTTTCCTGCCCTAAAAGAATGACTAAAGCATGAGCCAATGGGGTTTGAGCGTGAGCTTTGACGGATCGTATTATTGGTTAAATGTACTGAATGAATATGCACTTCACTGAACGAGTTGGTGTTTTGAGTCTGTACAAGAGAGGTTTCTTGTTCGTGAACAAACTGAATGATCTAGTTCTTCTCGTTCATGACCGAAAGTCGCGAATCAGTTTTCTCGTTCTTGAATGAACTGAATGGCACAGTTCTTCTTGTTCATGACTGTAATAAGCAAATCTGTCTTCTTGTTCATGAACGAACTGAATGACACAGTTATTCTCGTTAATGACCGAAATGAGTGATAAGAGAGATCTCGTTAAACAAGTATACAAGTATTAAGTGGATACAGTGCAAAGACACCTAATATGCTAATAAATAATGGTTAGTGGCAATAATGGCAATAAATATATATATATATATATATATATATATATGTCTTATTTATGGCCTTCTACGTATGTATGTAACATGAAGAAAGCCCACTCTAGCAGGGGTAAATATGTGTGACGGATGGCTGGTCTTCATCGTCCACCATTGCCAGGTTTTACAGTATAGTCATGCCCACCCTTTCGGCACAAGTATTGTCGGCCTAGCGCAACAGAGAGCTCGGTCTCCCGGTTCCTGTATTACACTGACATGCATTCTTGTTTTACCTGAGCTGCTGCTCCAGCGATCGGTTTTAAATGGCGGCCTGCCGTAATTAGTTGTGAACTTCAATATGACAATATTCAGTTACAGTCATAGCGCCACCAGCTGGCATCAGGAAATGGCAGTAATGTACTAATAGCAACATATGAAAATGTGCCATCATCTTCCAAATATGCTAGAAACATGCTTAATCTTGCTAGCACTACTACTGCGCAACAAAACAGGAAGTATTAATGCCACAAAACGGGAAGTTGTTGTAACTTAGGCAATCAATGCCCAATCTCTCCCAAACTTCACATGTTTGATAGAAATCCTGGCCCTAAAGACAGCTCCATGACAATATTTGGCAACAGTCATAGCGCTACCTGCTAGCAACAGAAAATGTCATGTTTTACATTGTAATGGGCTCCCAGAAAATGTAAACATCTAAGTAAACAGCTCAATGGAAATTCATTAATCAACTCTGGGCTGATCCCAAACCTTTCTCATAATAATCTTTACCCCATGAGGTGAGATCTTGCACAGAGCCCCAGACCAAGGGCGACTGATGGTTATTTTATGCTTCTTCTATTTCCGAATAATTGCACCAACAGTTGTCTCCTTCTCACCAAGCTTCTTGCTGTTGGTCTTGTAGCCCATTTCAGCCTTGTGCAGGTCTACAGTCTTCTCCCAGATGTCCTTTGACAGCTCTTAGGTCTTGCCTATGGTGGTTGAGAGGTTGGAATGAAAAATACAGATTATATGGGCAGGTGTCTTTTATACACACGGTGACCTAAACACACTTCTTGAACACACCATCACTTTGAATAAAATAATTTCCCGACACATAAATCTGCATGCATGAATGTGTATATATAGTACATTTGCATGGTTCAGTTATTATTACCAGATTTTCCTTTCTCGTCTGTGTGATCACTACCACACAGTCAATGTTTGTCTCATAAAAAGAAGTCCTTATAAATCCTTTGTGTTACAACTGTGTGCCAGTTTTAAACAAAAATGCACTGTTGATCTCATTTTTCCATAGACTCATTTATCAACTTTTTTAGACTCAATTATCAACTCATGTATCATTATAAAAACTATGGTACTTGCAGTTTTAAGAATAATTTTAGTCAATAGAGATGGATTGTTTTTAACCAATCTGTTGTTTTTTAGTTTAAAGCAGCAGTGTTTGAATCTGTTGGGAGTGTCAAATATATATAGATAACGTTTGCCCTTTTGCCTTATTAACTTTGCTGGCCCTGATTTAAAGTAATTTATTTGACTTAATGTTAATGCTTTTTGAATGTGTGTTTTAGGCTAGGCTGTCCAGGCTTCACACAGCCAGAGTACAAACCAAAACCTGTTGAGAAAGGAGCATCCAAATCGCTTTTCTTTCCTGACGAGGCCATCAACAGACATCCTAGATTCAGGTGAGAGATCATGTGTCCAATGACATGATTTCATCTCCTACTTTAACTTCACTGTAACTGTCTCTGCTAACCTAAAAAATGTTGGAAATTTTTAAGTTGGACCCGAACGTGTTTGAAGCGACAGATGCAGAGCAATGCCAGCTTGTTTGCATAAGTCAAAGCTCAGAGGCATTGCATGGGGATTATGTGAAGCCCAGTTCAACATCTTTCACACACCAGTAGCCAAGAACATTTAACAGAGTGCCTTTTATCTTCTCTGTGGTTATTGATTTGTGTTATGTGTGTATGATGTGTTTACAAGGACAAATATTGCTGTTGCTATAAAAGTATACCTTCAGTATAACTAACAGACATGATTGATTATTAATTGATTGTGGGGTTTGCTGAGGAGAAGTCTTAACTTTTCCTTGAGGAGGAGCCTAACTTGTTCAAATCTAGTATTTGAACAGGGTTACTTTGGGACAATTTCATACAAATGTCAACAATGCCTTAAAAAAGTAAGTTTTACTAGGAATGTAGTGATCATGTTTTCACAGCTGATCCAGTTGCCAATTTTTTTATTTTGAAAGAAAATAGGCTGATTCAGTACAGATTGTTGTTTTTTTCTTTAAGCAACAAACAAGAATTAAGCCATACATGAACAAAGTGTCTAATTAAAAATCTATATCTATGTGTAATTAAAGATAACAACTGCATATTACAAATGAAAGAAAAAAATGGCGTTGGCAACCCTCCACAGAACTAGGTTATATTGTTATTATGTCTTTTCTTTGTAAGTTCTTTACAGAAACATTTAAGCTTTTTTACAAAGCGTGTTTCCTTGTTTTCACCATATGAGAAACTCCCTTTAAAAGGTAATTATAGTTTACTACAAATGAAACACAAAACATTTCTTGTTATCTTATTTTTAAAAAATGACCCACACAGGGTTACAGACTAACATTTGTACTGGTTGCACTTGTGTTGGTCGCACCAGCACGTGATTTAGTCACACTTTTTTTGCTATAACGGGGGATTAATCATAAATTGCAATATCTATCTATTTCTTTGAAAAATCATTAAATATTAAAATGCATACATTCAATTGTAAATTATTAGACTACTTTGAAATGTCACACTCCTTACTAGAGGTCTTCCCTGGTCCATTCAAATCCAAAACCTGAGGTCCGACCCCAGCGAGTTCGGGTCTAAACGTTTCTTTAAGTTTTTGCTGAATGGACCTGAGAAGACCTGAACTGACTCATACATAGAGTGCACTTACAAAATTAAATCGCAAATCGAATCGCAATTGTGCAATATTTGTCAGAAATTGCACAGCTCTACTCTGCATGGTTAATAACTATTGCTTATTGATGTTATGTAATATCATCTAAATGAACTATTCTGTGTAGATCACAAAACCTAATTTAAAATTAAAAAAACACAGCTAAACCTTTCTTCTCATCTCTGCTTTGCTGTCTCCTCTTTCACAAAGCGAACACTAAAATAACAAACACGGCCGCCTCGGTTTTCTCCATCATGTTAGTTGCGTGGTGGTGCAATCTAGCCTGTCTCCTTCTGTCTGACTACTACTTCCTGCTGAAGTAGGCAGATTTGTGTGACAAATGAACCATGGTTTAATACAGTAACAATAGTTAACAGCGGAATTTGTATTAAATCTGTGAATATTAACCTAGGCTCTAGGAATTACCCTTTTAAAGAAAAAAGACATTTTAATTCTTAAGACTATTTAGACATATTTTTAGACACATAGGTATTGGAATGTAAAAAAAAAACACTTAAATTAAATAAAGCCCCCTTTATGCAACCCCCCTGACCATTGCATGAACAATTTCTGATATTTTTGTTAACAACCCATTGTCTCAAAAAGTCAAACTTAGTGCTTTCCTTTAGCAGCTTTCGGTGCTCCGCCCACTTCTGTGTTTGACAGGTGCTATGCTACACGCTAAAGCTGTACGCTACTAAATTATCACAGTTTTATTCATACATATAGTGTACCAAATGATCTTTTAAGCACATTGTGTGTTTATTAATGCCACAATTACCCCAACAATCACATGATTATAACAAATAAAGATTTTACCACTATAAGGAACATTTAAAATATAGTCGCAAGCTGCAATTATCAGGATCTAAGCAGGTCAGGAAAATGAGGAACATAGCCTCATCTGGACAATTTTAAAGAACAGATACTGTGGATTGTGTGTACAGTTGCAAACATACAAATAAAATGATTTGTGAGATGTTATGCTAAAACTCTTTTGGAGCGTTTGCCTAATTGTGGAACTGTTAACCTTTTGAGCTGAATGCATTAAAAGCCTTAAATTTGACATAGGCATTAAAAATTAAAGTTAGCAATGAATAAAAAATATTTTCACTTTTAAGCGTAGTTTTAAGAATGAATAACTGATTTGTTACTAGTTAAAATATTAGCAAATATGTTGGTGTAATAAACTAGCAGGGTAACGCAGGCAGCAATGGGCTGAGAGTTTCTCACAGAAGTGCGTACAGACCACACTTTTTTTGTTAATATTTTATTATATCTTTTCATGTGACAACACTGAAGAAATTACACTTTGCTACAATGTAAAGTAGTGAGTGCACAGCTTGTATAACAGTTTAAATTTGCTGTCCCCTGAAAATACAGCACCCAACATAAGATTAAACAACAGTAATAAAAGTAGTGTAGAATAGAACAAATAGCTCAAATGAAATGAATGTATAATTCACACCAAGGTTGCTTTTAAAAAACTCAGATCTCAGATTGCATATGATTATTAATCAGAATTAATTAAAAGCAAGCAACCTTACAGAATTATTACTCAAAATATCTCTATATTATATCAGGCCAGACCTTTCACCTTTCACAAAGCCTTGATAGGTGGTCATTCAGCAGACTGAACTTGAAATAGTGTGATGCTCTTATCCAGTCCTCAGGTGTTTGCCACCATGCAGTGGCCTTTCATGGCTTTATTCTACAGAGATTCACTCATCTTATTTAGATTTTTGGGAGTATGAGCTAATATTTTTGAAAAATACAATATGTGCCATTTAGTCTAGCCTAACAGTTTTACTCAAGCCCACCCGTGCGGTACAAAACACAGCGCTTAGGCACAAGATGCAAAAGACGCAATAAAAGCATAACATGACGTGTAAATGCCTAAATGTAAATGTAAATATGTACTCATTATGCATAACATAATGTGGTGTAGTTTTAATCAGAAGTACTGGGATAAAAGTTCGCATATAAACACGAATGTCTACATCACATTTTGAACGTAAATTGGCACTTCAAATAATGCATTTATCGATTACATTGTTTCACTAAAAAAGTATTTTTCATGAATCATTCATTCAATGCTGATTCATCCAGTAATTAATCAAGTGAAATATTTGTTAGTGAGTGTTTTGAAGTCACACACACATGTTTGTCCGTTGCACTCGTGTTTTGGGCATTAATACTCCGAGCTAACCCTTACACAAAAAGAATAATGAAAAAGTAGCGCAGTAGAATGGAAAACAAGTTTTATAGGCTATGCTTTCTCTGCTTCAACGAAAAATCATTGACATTTATGAATGAGATCGTATGGGTGTTTGAATCGTGATCCTTTAAACGATTAATCGTGCAGCTCTAGTCGGTACCAATACCAGTAAAAACTGCAACACTAGTCTAACTCTGGAAATATGTACATGTGTATATATAATACATGTTAACTAAAATTAATCATGGTTTAACTACAGTAACCATAGTTTTTGCTTTTTTGTTGTGTTCATGAAAATGCTAATCAATCCCCTAAATCTACTGTAGTAAAACCATGGTAAGGTTTGGTAAAACAAAAGGAAAGAAAGAAAGTATACTTACTTGTAGGTATAATTAGATTCACTAGGTGCAGTTACTCTCACAATAAACCAGTTATCAATAGATTTCCAGTCTTTTTCCAATGTAAAATAGGGATGTCAGCATATCAGCAAGAGTAACATGACATTAAACGACAGACTCTCCAGTGAGACGCGACTGACGGGACAATGGCGGATAAGAACTTTTCTTATTTTAATTTGTCATTGTTTTGCTTTATTTTATGAAAAAACAATGCTAAACCACAAACTAAGCATTCTTTTAGAGTAAGGGAGAAACCTGGGGACATTTGAAGTAGGGCTGCCCCCAAATATTTGACTTAACGTTAGTCGATAAGAAAAGGCTTGGTCCAAAATATTTTATTGGGTGGTTAGTTGCGAAAATATAAAAAAAAGCTTATGTGACGTCATGCAGTGCGCATATGTCCGATTTATTTTAAATCCTAGTTTACACGCAGGCCACATCTGGTTTGTATGGTTAGTTATTTTAAATGTAGATGCGCGGAAAGAGCGCTGAAATGGACAGGAATTCGCATGCCATTAAAAAGCCATTCTCATTTACATATTTTCTGTTGTCAGTTCTGGTTTATAACTGTCTTTTTGTCTGACAAAAATACCACACACACCCTAGAGAAGCAGCAATTTTGCCTATATTTTTTTACACAGCCTTTGTCTGGGTCACAATGTGCTTATTTACAGATAAACTGTGCTTATGTTTTAAGTCAGTAATAGTGACGGGTTTCGGAAACGCTGTTTCATTTATGAGTCGGACGCTTTTTGCATGTTTTGTCAAGTTTGTCATTAGAAGCATTTTTTATTCTATATCTCACCACAGATGTTACAAATGTGACTGTAATTTCCTCACATTTGTCAGGAGTTCACAGCAGAGAAATCTGGAAATTTAAGCCTGAAAGTGTAGGGAATATTAAAATTGAAAATATGAAGAAACCCTGTTTTAAGCATTTGTCTTGCCCCAGAGAGATAATTCTCCAACTATCATTAAAGTTCGATAAAGTTGTAAATAGCTGATAAAGTTGTAGATATCATTAACAAATCTCATTTGTTGACGTGTTACAGCACCCTGACCAGAAACATACGCCACAGAAGGGGGGAGAAGGTGGTGATTAATGTACCGAGTAAGTCTTCTGTGTTTTTTATTTTGTATTATTTTTAATGGTGTGAGCAATAGCTGGGGCTGTGACCGTGTGTAAGGTTAAAGGAGTTGTGCTGTGATTGGGCTTGGGGGAGTAGCACAACAAATGCAAAGAAATTCTGTGCAGAAGTTTAGGGTCTGTTGAATAAAATGTTTCTTTCCTTATTATACTTACAAAATTACAGGGTTTTACTAATATTTAATTAACATCACATCAATAATATTTGCCTGTATGAATAACTAACTCTCATGTGGGTTTGATTTTTAAATAAATAATCGAGATCAGTTTTTAGAAATTACATAAATTTAACACTATCAATCTGAATAAATGTATAAATGGTATATAACCATTTACATTTGTATATAAAATGTAAACATGAAAACGTTTTTATAAAATGTTATTCAAACAATGTACACTTACATGAAATGAAAATTTACGACATTCTGGTACTCTTTTAGAAAAGCGGAACTGTTTTTATAGAGTAGGTCGGCCTCTTATGGGCTGCATCATGTTGATATCACATCAACCTTCATGTTGCTAACAAAAATAACACTTTACACTTGTTGCTGTAATCCAGCCCTTTTTGTAGTTGTGGAGCAGGAAAAGGAAGAATTAGTTTTTTCACCCTACTGAATTGATGTTTGTCTGACATCCCTGTCTGTAACAGTTTTCAAAGATAAATACACCCCATCCCCTTTTGTGGAGATGTTCCCAGAAGATGATGGAGAAGCTGCCCGGGCCGCTCTGCCTGATCACATTTACATGGATGCCATGGGCTTTGGCATGGGAAACTGTTGCCTGCAGGTAACTTTTTTGCTCCCAGATACCTTAAGCTTGTTTACTTGCAAGGTTAATTTAAATCGCAGTTTCATAGTTACTGACAATAAATCAAGATTGTCCACTGCTGTTGTTTCAGGTTACTTTCCAGGCTTGCAGCATCAATGAGGCCCGGTATCTATATGACCAGCTTGCCACTTTCTGCCCCATAGTGGTAAGTATTTTAGTATTGCAAACTCCATGCACGCATTGCTTATTTTAAGTGCTGTGCCTCGTCGTGGCTAGGACAACTCACAGGTGTTAAACACGGGACATTCTGATGCAAGATAGCTCAGTTTCCTCAGTTTTTACTAGTTTCAGTACTGCTCTTTTGCTTATGTGCAGATGGCTCTTAGTGCTTCCTCACCTTTCTATCGTGGCTACGTGTCAGACATCGACTGCCGTTGGGGTGTGATCTCCGCATCTGTGGATGACAGAACTCGAGAGGAGAGGGGTTTGGAGGTGAGAACAACATTTTATATGCCCTTATTCCACTAAAATGATGCTGGAGTTGGTCCTCAGCAAAAGATCAGAATAATTACAAATACAGTTTATGTATTGCTTAATGTCCACAGCTTGGGAAATCTGACACTTATCCATATCATGGTAATTTGGTTAGTACAACAAACTTTACACTGGCTGGAATTTGTGTGTTGTTTTGTGTTTGTTTTTTTTCTGCAGCCACTGAAAAACAACAAATTCCGGATCCATAAATCGAGATATGATTCAATTGACAGCTACCTCTCTTGCTGTGGTGAGAAATACAATGATATTGAGCTGACAAAAGATGAAGATATCAGCAAACAGCTGCTTGATGCAGGTAAAAATATTGTGACGCAGACTGTAAAATTGATTGGCCTTCAATATGCAACATTTTTATTTTTAATGGTATTATATTGCACCATTGCAGGCATTGACAAACTACTGGCACAGCACATTGCACATCTCTTTATTCGGGATCCGCTGTCACTCTTCCAGGAGAAGATACATTTGGATGATGAGAATGAATCAGATCACTTTGAGGTATTTAACATTTTTGCAGTTCCTTGTTTCATGGAAACAAAAAGGTTGTCGCTGTTTTATTTATTGTCATTGACTAATATTTAAAATTTTTGAACCTATTCTTTGCTTTCAAATGAGAACTGTTATGGAAAATCAGCTTTGATAAGTTGTTTAAACATTAATGTGTGTCAGCAGTGTGTCTACACAACGACTATTGTGACAAAAATCAGTCCAATCGTTTTCTTATCCTCATAAATCCTTAACAGTCTAACAAAACACTTGAGGGCACCGAGGGGTATCCTACGTCACACAACAGTATGACTTACTGCTACTACACTGGAGACCAGAGTTCAATACCCATCTCTGCAATTTATGTCTTGTGTGCTATTGTAATATAAGCAACCGCAGTTACACTACAGAGCAACTGTAGTGACAAGAATGTCTCACAAACGGCATGTTTCATGTGTTTTGTTTGGGATGCCAGACTGAAGACGTCCTCGTTTACTACTGACATCTGAGCCACAAAAGACGCAGTGAATTAGTACAGTAGCTTCGCGCTCTCTCTGCCCTCTTTCTTCAGACAAGCAGCTCACTCAGACACGCACCAGAACATCGCATACTTAATGACCCTAGAGAATTTACATTTAGAGCATGATGTTATAAATGATCTGTGGTGTATTTTAAGCTGGAACTTTAGACACATTCTGTGGACCCCTAAGACTTACATTACATCTTGTAAGAAGGGGCATAATAGGTCACCTTTAAATATCACATGTTAATGTATTTAATGTTCATTTTTTATTTTAATTTTGTTGATCATTAATGACTGAAAGGGACTTTTTGTTACAGAATCTTCAGTCAACAAACTGGCAGACAATGAGGTTCAAACCCCCCCCTCCAAACTCTGACATAGGATGGAGAGTAGAGTTTCGTCCAATGGAGGTATTAAACAGAAAGCTGTCTGCCAGATAATGCAAGCATTTCTTCAAATATTAACATTTAACATTGAATTTCCCTTCTGAAACATTCAAAAGAGTGGCTAGCGGACTTGAATTAAAAATACAACAAACAAACAGCACAAAAAGAGAGACACCAAAATAAAACGGGTAATTAAAGGGAAATACAATGTAGGGATAATCGAAGGCTAGCTGTATTAAAGGATTTTAATGCATGACGTAGAGATGAAAAGGCACCTGACGTGAACCATTCAAATCCTTTAATGAACGACAAAGAATACAGTGTAGTGCTTCTTTAATTAATGTAATAAACTTATTTATAAATGAAAGTCATGGGGCAACGTTGACAGTTTGCTGCCGTTTCTGTGAACACAGGCAGATTAAGATCTTTGTGTGTGATATGATTATGCTTATGTTTGTAACGCATTAATTTAGAATGGTGATCAAACTGACTTGAACTACCTGCGCATAAACAGCCAATCAGAATAGAGTATTTAGACAGACCATGGTATAAAAATCCGTGTTACAAATAACTGAACCGTGATCAGTTTAACGAATAGCAAAAATATAACAGAGACACTGCCTCCTTCATAAAACCAACCAAGACTACTTTATAAATCCTTTCTTCACAGTTTGAGCCAAAACATCATGACCTCAAATAAAAGTAAACATAAACAAAACAGTAGAAGCAATGACCAGAATAAAATCTTGGTATTAAATTGCTTAAATGTAAAATAAATGAGTTTTAAATGTAAAAAAATATGAATCACTAATGTGTTTGGGACAGTGGGGTGTGGTCCATGCTCCTTCTTTTTTGTCCTTGGCTAATGCCTGAATAACTCATCATAACTCATAATATCACATCATCGTGGTAGCTGTATTCCCTATTTAGTAGTACAACATGAAAATTCCAATTTGTAGTGTTTTTTTTGTGATCTTTTTTTTCTTTCTGGGTTTTAATACTGCAAACTGAAAGGTTTTACTGATTGTACAATACTCGTAGGGAAAGCATTTCATTTGGATGCATAATGTCACTCTGCTTTATTTCTTTTCCCACAGGTCCAGCTGACAGATTTTGAGAACTCGGCTTATGTAGTTTTTATTGTTCTTCTCACCCGTGTGATCCTGTCCTATAAATTAGATTTCCTCATTCCATTATCAAAGGTTTGGATCCTTTTCATTCATTTGTGTTTATGTATTTAACAAAAGTAGTGTTTAGTGTCAGCTAAACTTATAAAAAGGATATTTAATGGCAGTAATGCTTTTGCAAATTGTAAAAAAGACACAGTACTAAATATTTTTGCAACTTTTTTCTTCTTTAGGTTGATGAAAACATGAAAGTTGCCCAAAAGCGAAATGCTGTGCAAGAGGGCATGTTTTATTTTCGCAAGGATGTCTTTAAAGGTCAGTTGATGTGCTGAGCTGATTATAGCCATCATTGAAAAAAATGACATTCATGCATTTGCTAGATGCTTTGAGCGATTTAATGTGCATTTAAGCTATCACACTTTGCTATCTGTATTTCCTGGGAATCAACCCCATGAGCTTTGTGCTAATAATCTTATGGTGTACCAACTGACCTACAGAAACACTAATAGAAAATAAATGTATAACCCTATATTTCACATTTTTTAGGCTGCAACCCAGTGTTGGACCCACCATCCACATCACGGAATGGAGTAGAGGGTGAGGTGAATGACGGAGAAGAGTTCACCCTTATGAGCATCGACACCATCATCAATGGGAAGGTATATTTCCTGATCTTCATTTGATAACAGGTTTGAGTGGGTTAACCTGTTAACGGTCACCATTCCTCCGAAGGGACACCTATGTTATTTCACTATTCCCCATATAATATTTCGTAGTTGAATTTTTAATCTAATCATGACAAACTATAAATTGATGGAAAGAATCAAGGTGAAATGTTTGACAAATTTTCATAACTATAAAAAATTTGAATGTTACTGTAATTTATAAAAAAGTAAAAAAAATCTAGAAATGTTTAAAAAAGTCATTAATGTATACTTAATTTCCGCTGTAACAGTTATTAGGTTAACTAATGCCCATTTATTCTTTCTTCAGGAGGGGGTGTTTCAGGGACTGATACCAATGCTGAACAGCTACCTTGAAAACATGGAAGTGGATGTAGACACACGTTGCACTATCCTCAACTACCTAAAACTCATTAAAAAGCGTGCTTCTGGTATGCACATTTTCATATATTCATTATTAGCAAGGTATTCACTTACAGTGGATATAAAAAGTTTACACACCGCTGTAAAATGGTAGGTTTTTGCGATGTAAAAACCAAAGTGAAACCCAGATTAATCAAATCTTAACCCAGTCCACCTTTATTGTGAAATTAGGAGTGTACAGGGAGTGTACAATAACCTGGTTGCAGAAGTGTGCACACCCTTAAATTTATTTGAAGCACCTTTTATCACAGCATGCAATCTTTGTGGGTCAAAGTGGATCAGTTTTGCACATCTTGACATTGCTCATCTGCATTTGAACATGATGTGAACGTCCCATTACCCTGTCAGGTGTGTCACACCTATAATAGATTTTTGACTGGATTTAGATCCAGACTCTGGCTGGGCCATTCCTAAACCTAATATAATTTTAGTGAAGCTTTTCACATAAAATGTGAAATTTCTCTTCATGGAGAATAAATGCATGTAATTTGCGTGCTGGCAATTGAAAAGCTTTCAAATGTTTTAACTGTGTTGTTATATTTATAACATGTTGCAAAAATACATTATGCTACCTTAGTATGTCCACTTCCTAGTATTATTTAAGCATTAATATGCAGGCACTGTTTAAATAAATAAACTCTCTAGTAACAGTTATATAGTAATTTCCATGAATAGCGCAAATCACAATATGTACAATCATAACGCAGCTTCCTACCTTTATTATGAAACTGCATGTTACTGGTCACTCCGCATAGTTTCGCCGTTAGTTGCCGTGTTCATGTAAAGTGTTTGCATGTTCAGTCCACAGAGGTAAAGAATCAGAGAATTTTGATATAGTCTTAGTGTACATCCAATTTCGTGTAAGAGAGCGCAGCTCCGCTACTCGGGTAAAATTCTGTGAAATCCGTGTCCAAACAGTCCACGCACATGATTTACAAGCACGCAATAAGTTTGTTCTTTCACTACTTCACGTTATTTTGTGGTAAACGCACCTCGAGGCTCGCACACCTGTCAGCTAAAGGCTAGTATGGTTTTGTTTTTATCATGCGCATTCACTATTATTAGCTGCGTGCAGTATGTAGGTATTTAAGGATGTGTATTACAACGGGGCAAGCGTATTGTTTGTGGCAGAATGCTGTCTGAATGTTTCCGTATCGTCATGTATTCTGATGTTAAGCTATTGCTGGGTAAAGCCATCAGAACAAGTAATTTATGTCTTATCCCACAACGACCGTGGATACTTTTGTATGTGAAACACTTGGTACCCAAACCTAAGCTGTTCTTGTCGCAGGAAAATGCAAACAACTTTACTGTGTAAGCACTGAACAAACGCAGAAATATGGCTCATCTCTCTTAACTACAACAACGAGTTGTTGTTAATGATTCTGTCACTAAATATTCATAGTGATAGCACCTTATGCTAAATACAGCGCAGTTATTGGGTTTAACCAGATATTTGTAATACATATGCAGGGAAACGCTGTGACGTAGACGCGTTATGTGGGACCAATGACCACTTAGAATTTACGCATATACGTCACTCTCTGTGACGTTGCTTAGACTTACCTTTTTTAACCGGAAGAAAGAAATTGCCACAAAAAGAGCAAAAATAGCCAATTTCCACCTATTGAATCATCTAAAAAAAAAAAAAGTTTTAGGGTTTCATGACACTTTAAAGCTCCAGTTTCAGCTGAAGAAAAGAAGCTCCAAAGCATGTTGCTGCAGGCCTCTTGGCAGCCTCCCGTACCAGTTTTCTTCTGGTCTTCTTAACAATTTTAAGGAGACTTACTGTTCTTGGTAATGTCACTGTTGTGCCATGTTTTCTCCACTTGTTGCTTACCGAATTTACAGTGGATATTCAATGTTTTGGAAATGTCTTGACATCCCTCTCCTAATTTAAATTTGAGAATAATTACATCCCGTACCTGCTTAACCTGGTTAATTAGTCACTTGAATTGATGGCAGGTATATACTAATTGTAATTATAGTCTGACAATATAGTCCAAATAGAAAAATATGTACATATTTATATAAAACAACATGTCAACTAAAATGAATCATGGTTTAACTAAAGTAATCATATTTAGGGGTCCAAGCACAAAGTGCTGGAACCCTAAATATGGTTACTTTACTTAAACCACAATAAACCCCTATTGTTTTTGTCAGGATTTTGTTGTTATTACTAGAGGTTTAAGAAACCCTATTGTAATTGTAGGGATTTTTATTATTATTATTATTAGGGGGTTCAAGCACAGAAACACTATTGTAATTGTAAGGATTTTTATTTTCATTATTCTTTCCTAAAACTGATCGGGCAGCCCAAACCGTAAAGCAGACAAAGCTGAGACTCCGTCAGATGGTAGTAGTCTTGCTCACTACTTGGATAAACAGAACCAGCCAAATTGGCCCATGGGGGGGCACTAACAGCGATGAGAAGCGTGTTTACACTCGTAATTCCTAAACAGTTTATTGCACACACAATTGTTTGATACCATTGGAATCCTTGGCTCACACCTTAAAAAACTTATATCTCCATTTTCTGTCATGCAAATTTTTCCGCTAATTTGCATTTTATTTCCAAATTCCAAAAAACCTAGTTTTGAAAACTAATCCCAGGTTTTTCGCCTGACCGAAACCAAACCAACGTAGATGAATTCTGTGGAGTGTGAATGTAAATAATGATCTAAAAAAAGTTTTGAATCAATATTTTGATTCACGGTTGCTAAGGGGTGCCAAAATGTCCGAAGTGGGAAGAGCCAATTTCACTAAAACGTTATAACTCCTGAACTGTTTGAGATATCTTAAAGGGGCTTGGATATATGTGTTTTACCTCATTTTGATGTCACTTCAAAAAAGGTGTGGTTGGAGATCATTAGGTGGCGCTATAACGTGAAATAAAACCTGGCATGCTCTTTCTTTGTCTCAGGTGCCATGAAATTCTAAAAGGACATTGGCTCATATCAAAAAAACATGGCTGCCATCAGCCAATAAAATGGAAAACCTATTAAACAAGATTACTAAAGGCTGATCGGAACGAAACTCAGTGGTGCTAAAGGGCTGTAGGCATTTTTACAGAAATCGGCCAGTAGTCTGCAATAACGAGTTTAATGCCTCTGCAACTAGTGCAGTAAGACTCTTGAGAATTTGATTATGAATACTTATTAAAAACGTTGAAATTTCTACTTGCTGTAGAAAGTATACATGTTTGATGTCTAAAATAGGTTACTGCAAGTTATTAGTGTGTTTGAAACTGTATGAGACCAACTGCATTTGTCATATTACTGGGTGAACCAGATGAAGTTATCTATCATTTAGTTCAAATCAGGGTTTATTAAAAAGTAGTTGTTTTTCAAAATTTTCATGATGGAAGTTAAAACGCAGACATAAGTTTTGTTTAGCCAAGGATTCCAGTGATACCAGACACTTGAGTGTACAATAAATGGTTTAGGAGTTATGTATACAGAACATTATTTCAAAACAAGACAATAATAGACTAAATGTGTGCTTAGACGATGAGAATGAAAAAGCATTTAAAAGTCTTAAGATGATCATTCTTTTTCTGTATTATGAGTTGCTGGTAACAGGGTTGGGAACTGAAAATGAGTTCTTATTCATCACAAATTCTTATTCATTTTAAAAATCCATAAGACGCATGACCAAGTATTAAATATACAGCACCAGTGAAGTCCGATTTCAAAATAAATGAGTTCTCTTAAAAAGATTATATATAATTTATATTGTTATAAAAGATTATATAACTATATAAAGCATATGTGTATATTAAAGTAATAATGTAAGTAATTCCAGAGTTTTCCTCTTGTTTTTCCACCAGGTTGCAATGTAATTATGTATTTTTTCTCCCTTAGGTGAACTGATGACTATGGCAAAATGGATGAGGGAGTTTGTTGCCAAACATCCTCAGTATAAACAGGACAGTGTCATTACAGACAAAATAAACTACGACCTGCTGTGCAAGTGTGACAGATTTGCAAAGGGGGAAGAGAAATGTCCAGAACTAATTGGAGACCCAGTGAACAGGGGAAAATAAATTCCTCTCAAAACTAATGAAAATAGTGTTGCTTTAGAACAGAAGGCCAGGTATGTGACGAGGCATTCCAAAAACTTAACTTGATTTAAAACAATATTATAAGTAGCTTGTGTTAACTTTTTAAATGAACCAAATCTTTGTTTAATTTGCAAATATGAGGTTTTTACAAATTGTTTTAGTTGGTTAAAATGATCCTTGATGTAATTGCTTTTAGATGTGTACATATTTCACCCAGCTCTCAGTTTGTGTGAGTATGTAAATGTAGCAAACACTAATTTTAAATTGGTAGGATTTTCATTGTCGAAATGTAAATACTTCACCATACATTAACATGTCTACTATGTATTATAGACAACTGTTAAATTGCTCTACAGATTTTTTGAGGGGGGATTTAATAGTGTACCAACAATGAATACAAGATGCACAAATTTAGTTCTAAAACTTAATGTATCTATGCAGCCCTGACTAAAATGGCTTAAGTTTTATATAAAATATATGACATGGGCCTTGTGCAGTGGTGTGCAGTGCATTGTGTTTTTACTAACAAGTCTTGAATTTTGAAGCCCGGTTAGCTTGTGAGTATCATCTGCTACATTTATGATATCCGAAACGTTTTCTGAAAACTACACCTACATGGCAGGTAATCCACCACTAGAGGATGCTAGAGGGCCTAATAATGGAATTATTTACATGTTGAAAAATTTGATTCATTAAGATGTAGTAAAATCTTGTCTGTCCATGGCTTCAAATAAAGTGATTTCTGTAGATACTATTTCAGCTTATTTAGTCTGCATTGATCAACAATAACCTTTTTGTCAGGAATGTGCATTGATTGAACCCAAGTGCAAACAGGGCAAAATGAAAAGATGCAGCTTAAGAACAAAATACTTGATGTTACTTTATCAATATGATAGATTTACTCGTGAGAAATCTGACCCAGCACATGAGAGAAAAAACAAGGGCTTGTAAATAGGGTTGGAACTACGAAGGGTGCAGTTGATGTGCAGGTAAGACTGGCCAATATAATGATTTATAAACTGAAATTTGTTAATAATGTTATGAGGTTTAGATATTTTTACTTCAGGATCAATTTGCCAAACACTGCAGCAATAATTGTGACAGGTGTAATCAATATGCAGGTTTGAACTTGTATTATGTAATAAAAAGGCAAGGCAAATAATGCATAGGTAAAACAATAAAGGCAGAGAAAGTTCCATACAGAGAAGAAAGTGTGAGTGAGCCCCCTCTCACGTCTTATGTTTTGGACACTGGGGAAGTTTTGACATGCCCTGCATTTGTGTTTTTTCAGTGTCTTGTATTTACTGTATTCAGCACAAACTGTGCTACAATAATATACAAGCAACATGTATGTGCACGATTGTGGTCATGAGAAAACCATGTTTATGCATGGTTAGTAAAAAGTCTAAAATCATTGAAATAATGACAAAAACACACACTAAAGATATGTTCACAAGACTTTTGACTACTGGATCTTGTAGGCTAGAGGGTTTGCTTCAAAAAGATCTGGAAACCATTCTGCCCACTTATTTACCTAAAACAATATAATGATTTTACTTTTGTAAGAGCCCTTTTGTTGTGAAAAGGCCATATGCGAGGGAATGTCAATGGTCTTTTGTTTCACACCTGGAAGACAAAGACCCAACCCCTAATGGGCCTATCAAAGTGAAATGTTGTGGAGGAGAGAGAAAAAAATGTGAGGAGATTTAAAGATTAAATGTTTTATTTGTAGTTTACTTACAAAATAGTGCACATTCATCTAAAAATAAACAATGAGTGTCAGAGGCACATTTTTAGCACACAGTTACATGTTTGTGCCATTTTTTTTAAAACCGTTCCTCTGCAACTGAAGAAGTGTATGCAGATCCACATTCCTAAAAGATAATTGTAAAGAATTGTTAGCATATTTTGTGTACCAGTAGACTACATGCATAATTTATGGGCAAAAAATGAAAAACCACAAAATACTGTTTTATTAATAATAATAGTAATTATCCACCACTAATACTAAAAATGCCCATTTATAACAAAAAACAGCTTTAGCCTTTACAGGCACATATACATATTGTGTTATCACAAACCCAAGCCATAAAACAGCCTATTGCAGGTAGAAATAGTCCCAATAGGAAAATATGTCAACTAAAATGAATCATGGTTTAACTGAAGTAACCATATTTTTGTTGTGTTTATACAAATGCTACTCAGTCCTGCAAAATCTATGGTTGCATCTACATAGTAAAGTTTGATAAAAAATTAAAGGACTGGTTAGGTATGCTCACAATAAAGCAGTTCATTTCGGATTCGGATCTTTTTTAATGTAAAAGTGGACTTTATCATTATTCTACAAACAAATCTGAAGCACATTATTGTCCAAACGCGCTGCAAAATCAATAAATCTGCCCATGAATCTGGATGATTTGTTCGGGTTTGGAGCTCTGTTGTTCTTGCCTCTTCACCGTATGAATAGCGCCCTCTGCGTGTGGGTGGATCGCATTACAGATAATGAGCTAAGACGGGAAAAACTGAACCTCTCTTTACTTTCATGCATATTACACAATCCGAGAACATTTCTTTTCAGGCTGGGTTGGGTTTAATGTAGACATTCATTTAGACACATTTTTCACGTTTCTATGATAAGATTTCGCGTGGTTTCGGTTTGTTTTTTATGGTGCGTTTTAGGAAGATGCTGGAGGAGGCAGAGACAGCTGAAGACGCACACTGTATACTTTCTCAATATTACCAAAGCACAACGTTTTGCTGTTATTGTGAGTATACACAAATAAAAAGAGACCCTTTACAGATTTAAATTATGTATTACTTTTATGTGTACAATCAAAAATAACAGAGAATTTTAAGTTATTTTTGCTGCTATCTGAAAGAAATGCGAGTGTGGTCGCCCGAGTGTTAAAGAAGAGATTATTCTGAGTTTATTGAAATTTGCCATGTTAAACTTCACAAAAGATTTTACAACAAAATCTCGTGAAATCTGCTCATTTAAAATAAATGTGCTTTTACCGAATGGACCAGATTAAGAGGAGAATACGATTAAACATTAAAAAAAATAAACTGTAATCATTTTATGGACAAGTGATTGTTATTTCAGGACTTCATAAAAAGACTGTTCAGCACATATAGCTACTCAACGTTTGTTTAAAGTACATTCTGGAAAACATGTTTCTCATTATCTTGCACACAATAAACATCTTAACATCCATCACGTAAAGCCTTTAGTTTTTAAGCTTTACTGGTGCTTTGTAAAAATTTTGAAATCGGTTTTAAATTGTAAAGATATTTTTAGTTATGCTAATGCTAGCTATTTTGTTTTGTGATTTGATCATTTTATTATTTGTATTTTCTTAAAATTTCTTAAGTTTTTTATTTACAGTTAATAATTTTACTGCTTAAAAGAAACCTATTTCAGTTTATTGCTAAAACCAACATTTCTAATTGTTGTGTGGTTTAAACCAAAATGCCTATTACTGCCACAGGCCCCAATAGTATTTGTCTGCGGATCTTCACGTCGACGGCACCAGCTCTGATGCTTTTTGTAACACAACGAAACAGGAGAGATTGTAGAAGAAGTGATCTTTATGATTGTACTGTGTGTTTATAAATCACACAGACAGGAAACACGGCGCGATTAAAATAACAACATAGCTGGTCTCATGGTGCCTTTGCATGCTGTCACAAACTTTATAAACTCAGACTTGTTTTTTATGAGCATGACAAATTTGCGTGGTCTACATCAAAGTGCCCTCTCCTGGGACTGCCACCTTACCGTGGTGGAGGGGTTTGAGTGCCTGAATGATCCTAGGAGCTACGTTGTCGGGGGCTATATGCCCCTGGTAGGGTCTCCCAAGGCAAACAGGTCCTAGGTGACAAGCCAGACAAAGAGCAGTCCACCCTACCCCTTATGAGTGAAAATAACATGAAAGCCGTGACGTCGCCCGGTATGGCGCAGCCGGGGCCTCACCCTGGAGCCAGGCCTGGGGTTGGGGCTCGTAAAGCCAGCCTGGTGGCGGGTCTTACCCCACGGTGCCGGCCGGCCTAGCCCGGCTGAGCGTGGGGCTGACCTCCCGTGGGCCCACCACCTGCGGGAGGGACCGTAGGGGCCGGTGCATTGTGGTTTGGGTGGCCGGTCGAGGCGGGGGCCTCGGCTGACCCAATCCTCAGACACAGAATCTGACTCTTGGGACATGGAATGTCACCTCGCTGGGGAAAGGAGCCTGAGTTAGTAGTGCGGAGGTAGAGAGGTACCCGACTAGAGATAGTCGGGCTTCCACGCACAGTTTGGGCTCTGGAACCCAACTCCTCTCTAAAGGGGTTGGACTCTCCACTACTCTGGAGTTGCCTGCGGTGATGGGCTGGTGTGGGCTTGCTTATAGCCCCCCAGCTTAGTCGCCATGTGTTGGAGTTTACCCCGGTGAACCAGAGGGTTGTTTCCCGCGCCCGGTGGGGATAGGTCTCTCACTGTCATTTGTGCCTACGGGTCGAATGGCAGCACAAGTACCCGCCTTCTTGGAGTCTCTGGGAGGGGTGCTGGATAGTGCTCCAACTGGGGACTCCGTCGTTCTGCTGGGGACTTCAAGCACCACGTGGGCAATGACAGTGACACCTGGAGAGGCGTGATTGGGAGGAACGGCCTCCGACCTGAACCCGAAAGTGGTGTTCTGTTGTTGGACTTCTGTGCTAGTCATGGTTTGTCCATAACGAACACCATGCCCGAGCATAAGGGCGTCCATCAGCACGTGGCAGCAGGGAGCCCTAGGGTGGAGGTCGATGATCGACTTTGTGGTTGTTTCATCTGACCTCCGGCCGTATGTCTTGGACACCCGGGTGAAGAGAGGGCGGAGCTGTCAACTGATCACTACCTGGTGGTGAGTTGGATCCGCTGGCCGGGAGGAAGCTGGACAGACTTGGCAGGCCCAAACGTTCTGTGAGGGTCTGTTGGGAACGTTTGGCAGAGCCCCTGTCAGAGGGTCTTCAACTCCCACCTCCGCAGAGCTTTGAACAGATCCCGAGGGAGGTTGGGGACATTGAGTCCGAGTGGACTATGTTCTCCACCTCCATTGTCAAAGCCGCCGCTGGAGTTGTGGCCGTAAGGTCTCTGGTGCCTGTCGTGGCGGCAACTCCCCAACCCGGTGGTGGGACACCGAAGTAAGGGATGCTGTCAAGCTGAAGAAGGAGTACTCATCGAGCTTGGTTGGCTTGTGGGACTCCTGAGGCAGCGGATGGGTACCGGCAGGCCAAGCGGACTGCTGCACGGGTGGTTGTGGAGGCAAAAACTCGGGCCTGGGAAGAGTTCGGTGAGGACTTGAGAAGGATTTATCGGTCGGCCTCGAAAGAGGTTCTGGCAAACTGTCCAAGCGCCTCCGGGAGGGGAAAGCGGTGCCCTACCAACACTGTATATAGTGGAGGTGGGGCTCTGCTGACCTCAACTGGGGATATTGTCGGGCGGTGGAAGGAATACTCGAGGATCTCCTCAACCCTGCCAACACGCCCTCCACTGAGGAGGCAGAGGCTGGGGACGAGGGGATGGGCTCGACATCACCCGGGCTGAAGTCGCCGAGGTAGTTGAGAAGCTCCCGGTGGCAAGGCTCCGGGTGGGATTGAGATCCGCCCCTGAGTACCTCAAGTCTCTGGATGAAGTGGGGCTGTCTTGGCTGACACGCTCTCTACAACATCAGCGTGGAGGTGGGGACAGTGCCTCTGGACTGGCAAACTGGGGTGGTGGTCCCCTCTATAAGAAAGGGGACCGGGAGGGTGTGTTCCAACTATAGGGGATCACACTCCTCAGCCTCCCGAGGAAAGTCTATGCCAGGGTACTGGAGAGGAGAATTCGTCCGATAGTTGAACCTCAGATACAGGAGGAACAATGCGGTTTTAGGCCCTGGTCGTGGGAACACTGGACCAGCTCTATACCCTCTTTAGGATACTGGAGGGTTCATGGGAGTTTGCTCAACCAGTCCACATGTGTTTTGTGGATCTGGAGAAGGCATTCGACCGTGTCCCTCGGTGTTCTGTGGGGGGTGCTCTGGGAATATGGGGTCCGAGGCCCTTTGCTAGGGGTCCGTCCGGTCCCTGTATGACCAGAGCAGGAGCATGGTTCGCATTGCCAGCAGTAAGTCAGACCTCGCATTTCCCAGTGTGTTGGACTCCGGCAGGGCTGCCCTTTGTCACCGGGTCCTGTTCACTATCTTCATGGACAGGATTTCTAGGCGCAGCCAGGGACCGGAGGGGGTCCGGTTTGGTGACCACAGGGCGGATGATGTTGTCCTGTTGGCTTCATCAGGCCAGGACCTACAGCGGGCACTGGGGCAGTTTGCAGCTGAGTGTGAAGCGGCTGGGATGAGAATCAGCACCTCCAAATCTGAGGCCATGGTCCTCAGCCGGAAAAAGGGTGGCTTGTCCCTCCAGGTCGGTGGGGAGCTCCTGCCACAGGTGGAGGAGTTTAAGCATCTTGGGGTCTTGTTCACGAGTGAGGGAAGGATGGAGCGCAGAGATCGACAGACGGATCGGTGCAGCTTCTGCAGTAATGCGGTCGATGTACCGGTCTGTCGTGGGTGAAGAAGGAGCTGAGCCACAAGGCTTAAGCTCTCGATTTACCGGTCGATCTACGTTCCTACTTCACCTATGGTCATGAGCTTTGGGTCATGACCGAAAGGGTGAGATCCAGGATACAAGCGTCAAATGAGTTTCCTCCGCCGGGTGGTTGGGCGCCCCTTAGAGATAGGGTGAGGAGCTCGGTCACTCGAGGGGGAGCTCGAGTAGATCCGCTGCTCCTCTACATCGAGAGAGGCCAGCTGAGGTGGCTTGGGCATCTGTTTGGATGCCTCCTGGACGCCTCCCAAGGGAGGTGTTCCGGCATGTCCCACCGGGAGGCCCCGGGAAGACCCAGAACACGCTGGAGGGACTATGTCTCTCGGCTGGCCTGGGAACGCCGGGATTCCCCCGGAGGAGCTGGAGGAAGTGTCTGGGGAGAGGGAAGTCTGGGCGTCCCTGCTTAGACTGCTGCCCCCGCGACCCGGTCCCGGATAAGCGGAGGAAAATGGATGGATGGATGGACATCAAAGTGCTTTCATGTGCAATTAAATTTAACTACAACATTTCTATTTACGATCATTCTGGTAACACGTGAAGGCAGCCATGTAAACGTAGCCTATAGCCTATAACATATAACATATAAAAAATATAACATGTAAGACTTACTTCCTCAGGAGCTAAACTTCGCGAATCGCTGGGTTTCACAGTCAGGGTCACATATTTGTAATTAAACCAAAATGATCAACATAATGTTTCTTGTAATCTAAATTGGCTACTTCACTTACATCAATACAACATCACTTACTTACTGCAAGTGGATGTTGAGCCTCTTCTAACCTTGTGTCAAATGTAACGCATGCAGGCTGCACTGGACAATGACGGTGAAGAAGAAGATAATGGAAGCAAGGAATTTGAGAACAGTCTTTTGCAGAAAACATCTTCCCAGAGCACTCCTGTCGAGCTTGATAGTGATGTTGTCAATGCATTGAAAGGTAAATGACAAGGAATTATGAAACCTGTATTTTAAGATCATGAGTCAACAATTCATGATCAGCTTATTTTTTTAAGGTTAAAATAATATTATATATATTATGCAAATATATATTATCCCTAGAATTTTCTGTCTTGGCACAGAAAATATTTAAGAGTTACTGTATAGCTTTGAATTTACAGTAATGCTTCTATAGGAAATTCATTTGATTCATTAAAGAAGTAAGTTCTAGAATTCTAAATTTCCTTGTTATTCTAAAAGCAGTAAGTATGACGCAATGGTAATGTAAAAAACGCATCTGCAGGAGAATTTTACACTTTTATTTAAATAATTTTTAAATAATTACAATGTGCAACTCCACATGAGTCAAAAACAGGGGAGAGAAAAGCCTATTTCTTAATAAGTATGAGATTTTTAGATACTAACACTACTAGAGAACCACAGAGAACAACACAAAATAATAAAATAAGCCAGTTCATGACCCCTTTCATCAACAGACCACGTACAAATGAACATGGACCCAAACTGGTGTTTGTACCTAACTTTGTATAACATACTTGCCATGTCTTTTTGTCTTGTAGAGCTTCCAGGTATAGTAGCGTCTCTCAAAGATGTCTTTAGCCCTATTCGGACGGGATTAGTTTTACATGGGGAGGTGGGGGTAAAGTAATTTCACCTCAGGACGTCTGTAATATTAATGGCCAATTCGCACGGGACAACACATCTCAGTAAATCTAGCAGAAGTGGGAGGGGTAACTCGCTTTACGCACCACAGTAACCTCCTTGTCGTCATGTGCGTATGACGTTGCTTCCTGTTATCACGTGCGCAAAATATTTATTTATTTATTTTTTTACACACACACACACACACACACACACACACACACACACACACACACACACACCTAATTTCTAAATCACACAAGGCCCCCAGATAATACTAATCCTGTGCGAATAGGGCTTTAGAGTCAATGAAAAGAGGCTCATACAGCTCAAGCTCAAGTTCCAGCGAGATGTCTCTTGCCGAGTCCTCAGAAACAGTTAGAAAAGCCGTTATGATAATTAAAAAAAATCTATCTGTTTTAATAATTATTTTAGCTGTCTTTTTTGTATGAATGAACAGAAAATCCAGTAGCATAGTCACAGTCACTGCTTTGTATTTGAAGCATAAAATAACAAGTTATGGGTGCCCTTAGTAAAACAACTCAAGTTTAATTTAGGGATTGTGCCAAAAAGCAGTGAATAAAAACACGATTTTATTAGTAACAGAATATCAAAGACAAAATAATTTCATAGAAATAACTGCAACTGAACAGAACCATTCTTAAGAACCTCAGAGAAACAAATTAAGAAATATCATGTGAAGTAATGCAGATGCAGAAGAAATTACTGCTACCAAACTTGCCAAACATGCAAAATGGATACACACAAACTCATGAAGATCATTTAAAAACGTTATACTATGAAATGTTTGTTACTTTTCCTGTGCATTGCACTTGCAAAAGATCAAATTGGCCAAAAGTCTGTCACTCATTTGTGCGCGATGGGGCCGTAGTATGATGCCTCCATGGCTGAAAACACGCTCTACTGGAGCACTCGAGGCAGGCACTGCCAAGACCCTGATGGCCACTCAGAATAATGGTGCTTATAGCCCAGAACAGCAGGGCATTCTGTCCTTCAGATAAATCGAGATAAGTGACTTCGCTGATGTGCTGGTGTGGTCCCAATGTTTTTCTTTTGTCTGCAAACAGCCCCACCTCTTCTTCAGCCTGCGGACACTCTTGCTCTTCATACTCAAAAGTAGCTGCCATAAACTCAGCAGCATCTTCCGAGATTAATTCTGGTATAAGGATGTTCACAGCATAAAAGAAGAGAACAAACAAATATAACAATTAAAATGTTGGCAATTGTAAAGTTAATTACACTAAAAAGTTAATCGTCTGTCAGGACAATCAGGAGTACAGTCAACTTACCTCTTCAGGTGCCTCACGAAATTGGACATCGTTGATAAAGCATCTGTAATTTTCGAACCACATGTTCTACATATTGCAGTTCTTTTGTTTCCCTTTATATTATATTCTTTAAATCCAAATGCTATGACTTTAAGTATTATTTTGTCTTAACTGTTGAATGCGCGATGTTCAAACGTACTTTGTGGAGCTGATTGGTTGACTGAGAAATGCAGATTTACAATGATTTTCTTAAAATGAACTTTTCATGAGGAATTTAATGTGATTTGCTACACATTTTTTGCACACGTAAGTTAAAAATGTTGAGTGAAATTATTATATTTTTATTGCTGTAAATTTTGAATGATTTGTTCCTATGCTATATGTTTCCATGACACGTGACACTGGCTGCACAGATAAATAAATGTTAAAGTGTTGCTGAATGTTGTATGTGTAATGTTTATAGGGCTATGTGCGCTGCAGACTGGATTTACAACAAATTCAATCGTTTATCCAGAAAGAAATGAAAGTGAAAAGAGAGAATTCTATTTAGCCTACATTAATAGTTACATATAAAATGCTCATTTGATGGAAAAAATACTTAAATTCAAATTATTTAATTATCATTGTCGCTTGCCCACTTCAGACATTAATGAACAAGTTTGTTTGGATTTTTATAATAATTCTGTTGCACCGAACTTTAAATCTCTTAAACCAAAATCCCTGATTAGTAATACCTTTTAATTTAAGTGTTTTAAGTTAAGTGTTAATATTTATTGTAGTGGTATTGTATGGAAATATTCAGAATATTTTATTTGTTTGCAGTGTCCGCTAGCATTATACTATCTTTTAGCTGTTATTAATATGTGTTTAATAAAGGTTATGGTTAACAGGTCTGAATGAAAATGTATTACTCGGGGTAATATATAGATCCACTAAATGATCTGCTGATGTTATGGGTAATGCTTGAGTATCATTTTTTATGTAAATATATACATTTTAAGGCAATGGATTAGGATTAAATATAAATAAATATTTTTTTATTCTGCAGTCATCAGTCACATTTTAAATTACTATGGGGCAAATGAGGACATACATAGTTAGACTGTCCGCCCATTTACAGCAGAAGGTGTTCTGACCCCCCAACTGACCCCCCACCCCATGACGTCCTCACAACATTGTGAGGTCTAACTGGCAACGTCATGAAGTTACATCATAGGGACTAATCCTGGAATTTTACTTTTCCGGTTGCCACCACTTTACTTGTTACATTGCCACAATGTGACTTTGGTAATCAGATTACATTGTAGTTACGTAACAGTCACGTATTTTGGCTAGCTGGGAGGGCAGCGCTGTCAGAAGCGGAGATAGTCAAGCACAATAGGTCAAGTGCAAGTCAAGTCTCCAGTCATTGCTGTCAAAGTCTAAGTCGAGTCTCAAGTCTTTTTTAAGTATGTCGAATCGAGGCAAGTCATCAAATTTGGGACTGGAGTCGAGTCGCGAGCCAGGTGCCTCTAGTCAACACCCCTGGAAAACAGCAAATCACAAAAAAAAACGCAGGACGCACTGGCACTGATCAGATTAGATTAATTGTTTCTGGAGACATTTGAAGTCAGATGGTAAGTCATTATTAAACCTTTATAGAGGTCATTTTATGGAGATGTTTTGTGACAATTTTTTAATTGAATGTTTGCAGTTAAACCTCTGAAAGGAGACCATTTATCCAGAGTGATCGTTAGGATAGCTGGGAAAGGAGGCAAAACAAAATTTGCCATTGAGAATGTGACAAAAACAAGGATTGTGCTTGCAGACACGTAGGTCATTTAAAAAAAATCACAAAACTTAGACAAAGAAATGGTTTTAAAAATGCATTGATTATTTAAAGGGACAATATGTAAGATTTTTTTCAAAAAACTATCTTAAAAACACCAAGCCAGTGTTATATGTTTTGTTCAGTTGAGGAGGCCTACTTACAATATGTTTTCAACTATTTGTAAATTGTGAGATAATCGTTATTTTGGACATGGGCCCGGTCCCCCTGTTAGATAGTTGCCTGTCAATGACGTCATATCCGCGTTACCTCGGTTTCCACTTTTAAGTCAAAAACCTTTATAACAATTTTTTGCATTTGAAATATCCAAAAACCACTGGCACATTGTTATATAATTAATTTACGTGTGTAAACGTAACGATTAAACATAACTTTATTTCATTAACTCATCCATTTGTGAGTTTAAACTTTTCACAGCAGTGGAGGAAAATACAACAACTCCCAGCATTCCACGCTCCTGCACAGCGTTATCACGTCACGTGACTGCGCGGCGGCGAGATCAAAGTGTGACGCAACTTGTTTTTCTATGACTCTGGGTGAGATTATTTAATATGGGGGCGGGCGTTAGCAAAAGGGACCGATAAGATGGCAGCGTTCCCATGCGTCAATCAGAAGTATTTAGTACCAATTAAGTTATTAATGATTTGTTTTAGTAACATATTAGAACAGCACCGTTTAAAACATTATTTCCTGGTTGACATCGGAAATATCAAAAGCCAAGATGTCTGAAATGCAGCAACACTATAGATGCGACATGAGCCTGTATGTGTATTTCTCACGAAATTGCGACAATTATCACAGAGTACACAAAATAAGATAAAAACAAGAACAATTACTCGTAATTTCATACGGCTCGTTTTACTGATTTTGCTTTACTAAAACTTTGCTTTTAACAAAACTAATATAATGTTTAGATTAAAGGCTGAATTGAATTCTGGCTCTGATCAAATGGATTTTAAAATGGCGAATTCCTTTCTGTAACAGTTCTGAAAAGAATGGGGTGTTTATAATGTGAAACATCAAAGAATTCTTAAAGTTTTGTTTAATATTAGTGCAATATTATTAAGTCTTTTCAGAGCGTCCTGAATGCTCTAAAGAAATAAAAAAAATCAGTAAAAGAAAGCGTGAAGCTACTAGTGATGGGAAGTTCGGATCATTTTACTGACTCGGACCTTTGAGTCTCGTTCAGCAAAATGAACGAATCTTTTTTCGAGTCATTTCGTTCATTTTAGCAAAATATAACTAAAATGTTACGTGCTACTTCCCTAACACATCTACTACTTATGCAAACGTTGATCACACTACAAACAACACAAACTATAATGCTATAAGAAACAGAAAAGATTCATTCATCATTTACCTGGCTCACCTCTTATCTGACAAGTCTTCGGGTTTGAGTCGTTCGTTCATCACGTGACAGCCCCATAAGCTAAACCAATGCAGTCAGAGCCGGAAAGAGAATTGATTAGTTCATCTCCCGAGTCTTCAGGTTTGAGTCGTTCGTTCTTTTGTCACGTGACCACTTGCCGGATCAGTAAAATACTATAAAGTAAAACTGTATTTTTTGTATGTTGGATCATATTTAAGAATTATCATAGAATTATCCAAATATGTGTAATAAGCATTTTCCTAGAAATAAAAATGGTCTGTTCATTTCTGTCACTATGTATTTGTTACTGTTGAGGATCTGTGTTATTTTATAAATAAATAAAATCCTGTTATAAATAAAATATTGATTGATTTGTCCTTTCACTGTCTTTGTCTATCAATAAACATATAATATAACTATATAATAAATTATAGATTAGACTCTATATAATATATACTGTAGAGTTAAATAGAAAATTAAATTAAAGCATAACCAACTCTTTATTATCTTTATTACTACATTCAGTATTATGGAAAAGAACCATCGTGACAGAAATTAAAAGCAATAATTTGAGACCAGAAATGCATCACATAACTGTAATGAGTAAATAATAATAATAATAATGACTATGCACCCTTTTGTAAGGAAGGTGGTAAATTAACTAATTTCTCTGCTCAATAGCCGTCACATCACGTGACAAAAGAACGAACGACTCAAACCCGAAGACTCGGGAGATGAACTAATCAATTCTCTTTCCGGCTCTGACTGCATTGGTTTAGCTTATGGGGCTGTCACGTGATGAACGAACGACTCAAACCCGAAGACTTGTCAGATAAGAGGTGAGCCAGGTAAATGATGAATGAATCTTTTCTGTTTCTTATAGCATTATAGTTTGTGTTGTTTGTAGTGTGATCAACGTTTGCATAAGTAGTAGATGTGTTAGGGAAGTAGCACGTAACATTTTAGTTATATTTTGCTAAAATGAACGAAATGACTCGAAAAAAGATTCGTTCATTTTGCTGAACGAGACTCAAAGGTCCGAGTCAGTAAAATGATCCGAACTTCCCATCACTAGTAGCTTCACGCTTTCTTTTACTGATTTTTTTTATTTCTTTAGAGCATTCAGGACGCTCTGAAAAGACTTAATAATATTGCACTAATATTAAACAAAACTTTAAGAATTCTTTGATGTTTCACATTATAAACACCCCATTCTTTTCAGAACTGTTACAGAAAGGAATTCGCCATTTTAAAATCCATTTCTTTCATTTTCAGTTCCCTTTATATGGCGGATCTCCAAACAATTATAAGGTTGTAAGAAATGACCAGCGCGCATCAATCTTTGATTAGGGTTACAAAATGATCACAAATCACAACGGACGTACCACCCCCTCCCACGTAAACCTCAAAATGCTGAAGCGCCCAAACCAGTGCCAATGCTTCCTTTTCAATAACTTAATAATTCAGCTGATATGACAAGAATTTTCTCGAAAAGAAACATACGATACGGACGCTCAACTCCCTCATCGTCGTCCTGTAAAAGGACAGCTCCAGCCCCTACTGCCTACCTTACAGCATCTACATGCATTTTAAACGGTCTATCCCACTGAGGAGCCGCAAGCACTGGTGCACTAGTAAGCAGCGCTTTAACACTCTCAAAAGCATTTTGACAAGTTGAACTCCAAACAAATGTACGTGATGCTTTCAATAGATCAGTCAATGGGGCAACAATTTCTGAAAGATTCCTGCAAAAACTCCGATAGTACCCCACCATCCCTAGGAAACGCATTAACTCCCGCTTTGTACAGGGTGGAGGATACTTAATGACTGCCTCAATTTTTGCATTCACCTTTCAGACAACGCCATGACGGGCGCATCTGCACGCGCGGAGAACAGCTCAAATAGAGCGGACAAGGAGGGTGGATCCCTAATTAGCTTAGTAGGCTAAACTAAGTCAGTTACACATTGACTTTCTTCCAAATAACGCACATTTCATTCATAATATTATTCGTTTAATTTATTAAGTCATACTTGAGGTCAACCATGTCTCAGGAACAGCTCACTGGCCTTGCTATCATCAGTATCAATCACTCAATAGGGGAGCAGATTTCCCATGATGACATTATTGATGATTTTGCATCAAGGAAGGCCAGAAAGGTCAGATTTTAGTTTTAGTTTGTGTTTTCTGTTTTTAGTGCAGTGTAATAATTAGATGTTCTTTAGTGTGATTTGTGTGATGAAGGATTTCTGCTATTTAGAATATTTATTCTATATTTTATTTGTATGTTATTCTTAATATTTTATATTATTGTTCTCTGCTCTTGTTATATTCTGATTGTACATATTTTTGACACTTATGTATACAGAGTAGGCTATATTTATTTAAGTTCTGATAACTTATACTGTTTTGTGCAGAATTGTGTTTTTCAAATGTTCTGTTGAAGTAATTGTGCAATTGCGAAATAAAAGCTTGTCTTACACGTATATTGTTAAAGTAAAACATGACTGTGCAAAAAAAAAAATTTCCTCGGTGGGGTGGGTGCTCAGAGGGAGTCTCGCCCGGGGAGTAATTCAATGTAGAAACGCCACTGAACAAGTATATAATAACTGCTTGTTCTTTATCTTACCCAGATTTCCCTTGCCGAATGTAAAAGTCCCCAAGAGATTGTATTACAGACTGATCAAGTCAAGAGTTTCTCTTTTTACACAAGAAAAAAACTAGCAGGAAAGAGAAACTAGCAAAAGGTACTCTTACAGGGAAATCAGGGATTCAAACCTCAAAAGAACAGTTGTACCATAACAAGGTCACTGTTCTCATAGGTATGTCTACTTCCTGTTCGTGATGCCGGTAGGCATCACTTTTTTGTGCTTTCCTTACCAGTCAAGGGGACTGACAAAACAATTTTTCACAAACAGTTAAACTAATTGTCTTTTTCCATATGGTACTGTGAAATGTTCAGCAACACTTAATGTTTTTGCTATTTTTGTACATATACTATATATAAACTTCTTTTCTGGATTTGCTTACTTAGACATTCAATATAAAATGTTAGTGTAAGTAGGCATTACAGGTGCCTAGTATAGAGGTAGAGTAGAAAAATGATTTTAAACAGTGGTTAATTTTGCTATAATATTTTAAAAGTTTCTTTTTTCCCCATTCACAGACACTGTGATAAAACAGTTCCCAAAACAGGTGTGAGCACTCATTCACAGGAAATGCTACAATGAGTCAAACTCGAAGAACAGTCACTCTCCACCGGACGGAAGATTACGTTTCAGTTGTTACATACAACTCTTGGTTAACTGTTTTTCGATATTACTTGTTTGTTAAAAATGCACTTTATTGACTTCTGTGGTTTTATATTTCTTTCAACTGTTGGCAGCTATTGCAAGTTTGTTGAATTTTTGTTTTAGTTTTTTTGTTAATAGTAGCTCTGCAAATCAAAAATCTTTGTTTGATGTGAACATATTTTGGTTAAATAGTTTACATACGCTGCTGTACTTTTTAATGTACACCAGATGTGGAAATTACATTAAAGTGTTGTAGTTTTCAAAATGTGTGTGTATTTTACATTTTTAACTCTTTCTGTTATTGTACAGAATGAGTATTTTTAATTGTATTTTTAATACATTGAAAATGCTTTTAACATATTGAATGGTTTAGTAAAATACCTTATTAATATACTGTAAGTGGCTTTTGTAGTGTTCTGCGAATACATTATTAATAAGCTAATATTATATTAAAATTATACTGGGAACACATTAATAAGTAGTTTAAAATAAACTTCTACTGCAGTTCTAGTACAGCTTTGAAGTACACTTTAAATACAATTTAAAGAAGTGCAGTTAAATTACAATAATTGTACTTTAAGTGGTTCCAATTTAACACAATTTCAATATATTAAGTATATTGCTAATAGCTTAAAATTGATCTTCAATATATCTTAAAATAGACTTAATATACTTAAAGTTGTTTCAAAATAATACATTTAATATGCATGTAGTATAGTGTAATTTGAATATATTAAGTATGTCCCCCCAAAAAAATCACAATTTAAATATATTTCCTTTTCACCTGGGATATTTCATGGTTTGAAGTGTGGGGGAACCTAAACAACAGCAAACTTACTGAATGGTTCTGTATTTATGACTCCAGTGACACATTATTGAACACATATAAAAGTTGATGGCATTTTTCTAACATACAAAAACACTTTCGGACTAATTTTCTTCTTTCTTTTGTAGTGCAAAAAAATATTGCTATTATTCTTTTCCTGGAAAAGTCTACAACCTGACATGAATGCAAAATTTATCCACTGTTATGTTCAGGTCCGCTTCAAATGTTGTCAAGAAAATATAAAGAAAGTAGTCTTGATGTGTCCAGCTGTGTGTGTATTTACATATGACTCACATCTCTCCTGTAGGCAGATCTCAGTCATGTAATATCAGAGAAAAGCTCCTGTTTCTAAATATTGTTTTCACATGATGCTGATACAGGTACAAACTAGTGAAAGATTTAAGACAAGGTATTTAAAGAAAAACGTTCAAGAGTGTCTACATGATAAAAAATTAAATCAATAAACTCCTGAAGATATAAAACATACTTTAACCTGATCTCCAATTTCTACAATGAGTATGATACCATGAGTTGGTTGTAACCTATAAACATACAAGTTTTTAAAGAATAGTTTTGATATTCATTGTATTGATGATAAAGCTGCTAAATTACACAATACATTACATTACTATTGTCAGAAGAAAGCAAACACCTGCATGCTTAGCAAGGCCAATAGGACAAAATAAAATGAGACAAAGGTGGAAGATATTTATTGTAATATGACTTAATGACATGATAGTGTCATAATATCTACTGCTGCAATCTAAATAACTTAAGATACACAAGACTTTAAAATCACTCCATGGCTAAGAAAATCATAGCAACTACAGTCAAGTTTTAGTTTCACTCGCAAATCAAATACATGAATCCAAGTTGAACTATTTCTTTAAGGTGTGCATTTCCAAAGTAATCCTAAATTAAAAAACAAAATAAATTCCATGCACCTTAAAATTCTGCAATCTTGTGTCAGTTTCAACTGTTTTCTTGATCATAACAGCTTTGAATAATCTTTCCTTGCAGTATGTTTTCTGTGGGCTTTAGTTTTTAGTTGCATGGAAGAAATGCTTTTCAGAGTATCTTTCTTTCCCACACTGATCTCCTCTGCTCCCGCCTTCCACTGCAACAGCTGACCATCCTCCCCGCCCGTCAACAGAGACTGACCATTCACATCCCACTGAAAACATCTCACTGTAGAGGTGTGACCGTCTTTCAGTGATTTAATTAACCTTAAAGCACTCCCACTGCAGTCAAGGAGATGGAGCTCTCCACAATTGTCACCTCCCACTAAAAGAATACGTCCCTCATCTGACAGCCATGTGCCACCCACAAAATACTCAAGTGATGCTTCATCAGGGAGCTGGACAAGTGTTCGAGCATCAGCGGAACTTAGAAGGGTCAAAGTGTCATCGCTGTCTGGACGAGCCACGTCCCACAGGTGTAGCCCTTCATCATGGGTCAGACAAAGCAACTGGTCCAGATCTTTGCCTGTCAAATTAATCAGATAAAAAGACAATTAAAATATGGGCACCGTTTAAGACTTGATTTACTGTCTGAAACTTAACATTATCAGTCAAAACCTAAAATATAAATCTCACAGAATGTATTTATTACCAATATATTAAATCATCTGTTACTTTATTTAATTTTTATGTGACCTTTATGAGGAATATGGACTGTTATTGATGTGACAATTCATTCACAAAAAACATGACTGCACATGAGAGACCTCACATTTAAACCAGACATTTTGACATCTGAGCTATCAGTATGATAAAACCTTTGATAAAATCTTTTTTTTTCATAGAATTACCCATATTTTACACAAAAAAAACTAAAAGAAATATTACGGAAAACAAGATTCATTTTATGTAACATTTAACAATTTCTTTTAACAATTTATTAAATAGTTTAAATATGTGCCATCAAACATAGTTTAGATCTAAAAAAGATTTAAATAACTTTCTCAGTCAGGTGAAGTTTTTAGTTACCTGTCCAGCAGAGGGAGCTGGCAGATGAATTGCAGTTACAGGTTGTCAACAGAGCATCATCCTCTCCACCCAGACTGAGATCAAACACATTCACAAGTCCATCTGTAGCTCCAGAGGCCAACCTTTCTGCCCGCTGTGGGTGGAACTTCACAGCAGTGATGTCATCACTATGTGACTCTGAGTACACGCCCAGCGGACCGCCCTGCGGACAGCCATTCTCACCGGCCTCCGAAATCATCCGGACATCCCAGAATACCAGAAAACTGTCCTCACCCACCTGCTCTGTTCCTGCGCACAGGACGCTATCATTGCAGCTTATGTCAAACGAGCAGTACGAATGTGTCGAATCGCTACGGAACACCTGGTTGGAGTCAGAACCGGGCCGTCGGACGTCCCAGCACCGCAGTGTCCCATCAGCAGAGCCGGTGAACAGCAGGTGAGGAGAGAGGTGAGAGAAACGGACTCCACACACAGGAGCCGTGTGACCTTGAAACTCACCCAACACACGCAGCGTCTCTCTGCTGTGCAAGTGCACAGAGTGATTAGAGCAACACGCTGCTAAAACATCTGAACCTGCAGCAGATCCACCGCCGGCGCAGGACAGAAGAGAGAGATCCAGAATATATGTGGGCTCACTTGGCTGCAGTCTCCTGGCAATTGAGAGAGCCTTAAATGTGTCCTCAAGAGTGTCCATGATTGTCTTTGATTATATGGCACCCACCTTAAAGAAAAACAATAATTTCACCAATAATGTGAAAATTCTCCTGGTGTAACCCACAATGTTATGAGCACAGAGATATTATATAATGATTTATAATTATTGATAATAAATATTACATAATGATTTTGTGTTGATCAGTTGTATGATCAGTTGTTGATCAGTGATGAAAGTAATTCTAAACTTCTCCGCATCTAGAGTCAGATGACACCATCACATTATCTTGGTTTTACTTTTTACTTTACAGTCTTTTCTGTTATGGTTTCTGTTATTTACAGAAAGTCAGATACATTTTCTTCCATTAGTAAATTACAAAATTTCAAGGTATTGAAGAATTGAAAAAGTAACAGAGAAGCAGGAGAACTTGCATGACAATTTCTCCTCACTCTTGTAAGTTGCCAAATACCTAAATGTAAATTTAGACCTAAATGACAATTGACTATAATAAGCCCTGAGAAACAATTAATCTACATAATCATATTTATTTATATAATTATTAGTCAGTTTATAATTGTGACTATAGTAGCCTTGATAAAAAGAAATCATTAAGATGACTAGCTCTTATTAACCCAAAATGTTTTAATTTATTAGATATAGCTTCGTTTTAGGGGAAGAGAGCAGAGTTTGACGGAATGAAAAATGCATGAGGATAAATAATGACATATTTGTGGCAACTGAATGAATTACAAAATTAAAGGTGCTTAAGATAACAACAGAGAGTTGAATATGCTACTCTTATAGATTAGGTGTAAGCAACAAATTAAACGTCAATGGAACATAAGTGAGACAACACAAATAGGAGATCAATCTGGAAAACTTGCAGCTTGCAGTACATGATCGTCAGTAATAAAGCTCAAAATTGTAAAAACGTAGATACACAAATAATAATATTTGCATGATTTTACAAAATAGAAGAACAAAAAAATGTGTTTTATTTATCAGATTCAATGAACTAAACAGAATTAACACTCACATGTGTTCTCGTTTTTGACAGACATCTGTGCGTCACCACCTCAACTGCTCTCCGGAAACACCGTATAGCTGAATATTAGTTCCTCAGCAGAAAGGAACCAAACTTGAGCCATAAAAAATTACAAAATAATTTAACCAACATTTATTTATCTGCCACACGATAACGTTATAAAACATCCATCAACATTAATTGTATTCGTGCGTGGTATACAGGCCAAAGAAGCCTATTCATACCATTAGATGGCGTTGTTTCTCTTTATTACAAAATGACAACACCAAACATACTGTAAACTGGGGTCCTTTATTTGTGACATTTAACATTGACTTTATAGCGATGGGATGTTTTATGTTCTGTATTTTTAAACCTTATAAATACCTAAAATGAGAGAGAGAGAGAGAGAGAGAGAGAGAGAGAGAGAGAGAGAGAGAGAGAGAGAGAGAGAGAGAGAGTCTCACTGTGATGTGAATAGATAATTTTTTCCTTTGTTTGCCTTTCCTCTTTGTTAAACAAGTGAAACATGACAACGAGCATTGTCATCAAATGAATACAGGAAGGATTTCTGCTGACACGAGCAGTACAGTAAGCCAGCATTGACCTCAATGATCATATTTCCAGCAAAGATCCTGTTGCTCATACCTTTTTAGTCTGTAGCACACATAAACGTCCACAAAGAAACATAAAACTATTTAATAAGCAAGTGCTTTCACAGGACTCAACATGAGACATAGAACTTGACATTATAAGTACATGTTTATAGATGAGATAGAGAATTGCTCTAGTTGGATTAAGAATGTTATTTTCATTCCAATGATGTTGTGTATATTTGGAGTGTATACAGGAGACAAAGTGTGTGTATAATAAAACACACAGTGTGCCTCGAGAATCTTTTGTTAATACCACAACACTCTGTAGATCCTTCTTGCTTATTTTTTGAAGCAGGAAAAATTAAAAACATTTGCACTTTCGTCTCTCTTTCTTGATACATCTGTTGAAAATACTGCTTGCTTAAATATCACTTATTATAAACAATACAAACAGATTGATTGTTTAATTTCTAATAGAGCCCATTTTACAACAGGTTATTATGACGGACAATAATAAAAAGAAGAAATGTAACACACTTAGTTTGCAGATTAATCTTAAACTTTATTTTGCTAAATAAAACATTAAAGACAGAATAAAATCACTGACCACAAGCCAGAATGGACAGAGCAGAAATGATTTCATTTAAATATTCATATTCTGTTTGAAGATTTTACATACTCTGTTTACATGAAAGAAGAAAAAGAAAACACAAAGAAGAAAATCTGTTTATCAAACGCCACTGAATATCAGACACAAAATGTTTTGTACATATACATGAAAGGCACTGTGTGGTATTAGAGTAAGCTATACTCGTTTCTGTAAAACCCAGAGGACAACAAATCACAAAAAATACTTTTAAATAAGAATTTTACCACTGAAATAGTTTCTAGGTTAAGAGTTAAATCTGGGTCATTGACAGACCCACATGAAATTTGCTGGATGTTTTTTGCATTTCTGTTTTTGAGAAAAAAGTTGCAGACATCTGCAAAAAGGATTTAAAGATGGCGCTGGTAAATCAACCTGAGAATATAATACTTTACGGGTAGCTGAAAGCATTATCAAAAATAAACATTTGTCAGAGGAAGGGGAGGCACAGAACTGTATGAATGATGTAAATGTAGATTCTGCAGACATTTGTGGGAACAGATTTCATGTGAGTTCAGTCATGGGAACATTAATCTATATTTACAGATACTGAAAGCAATCATATTTGGTCATGAACAAGAAATTTAACAGTAACCTGATAGTTAGTCTAGATGTTAGTCTTCATTGAGGTAAAATGTTACTAGACCATAAGCTTAAATAAAAAACTGCTTAAAGCTACTCACTGCCATCCACAAACAGATTTATTTTTCTATGGAATCACAAACACACTGTTGGTCCGTTAAACAACGGTCACCACTAAATAGGGAACAGTGGTTTTGTTTATCACGTTCCTTCTTGTGTTCTGTGCATATGATATTACATTTTTGAAATCTAGGACATCCTTCAAATTATTAAGATCTGCATTGTTCTAAATGAATCTCAAAGGTTGACATCACCCTTGCTTGGCTGAATCACAGTGAAAAAGCAAAAACAATTGTGTTTACAAAAGAAAGGGGGAAATCACTTCCCCTTTAGCAAAAAGGAACTAACATGTACATAAGAACACACAAGGCCACAGGAAGAGCAAAAAACACAGGCACACGGCCGTGTCACGCAAACCTAACCACAAGACAGACAGACACACACACACACATACAACAGCAGGTAGCAGAGCAGTGCATTCTGGGAACAGTGCATTTAACAACAGTACCACAAAAAACATCTTAACTATTCATTATGAAAAGGCAACAATAATTATTTGTAGGTTCAGTGGCATACCTGACATTTACTTAAGTTTTAACATGGCTGAAAATGCTAAATAAAATTGGTAAGAAGAAAGTCTTTAGTAGTTTCATCTTTTCAATGAGAACAAATTAATCTCAAATCTAATTTTTAAGCACATGTAGTACCAAGTTTAAAGCAGCAACTCACAGGAAATAGAGGAAGAAATTTCTGATAAAACAATTATAAGCCAGTCTCCTTGACACGCATTCAACATAAACATCAACCCATTCAAAGTTTAACAATATTCAGAATTACTAGTGCATTGTCAAAATAACACAACCCACAGTTTGGGTTGGACTTGGTCTAGAGAAACTAGTTCTCGAGTGGTCTGTTAAGGCAAAGAGAAAAAGTGAAGAAAGTCTTTGGAGAAACAGTCAAACCTGCATTAGATCAGAGGCTAAACATCCAAATGATCAATGCTGATTCTGACAGCTAACCACCATGCCGGGGTCACTTTTGCTGTTTAAAATTTCAGTATTATTGCCAAACATTGTCCTGGTTCAGAAACAAGAATTGCAAATGTTGACATCAGTTTCAGCAAATGCACTGTAGAGAGTTTATCATAAATTTGCATGAGTCACACCTAAAGTGGGCCGTCCGTATGCCTTTCCTCTAAAACAAACCTGAGCAATCTGAGTCTACGGATAGCAAAGCTTTCTCAACTCTTGATGCAAGAGTTTAAGTCCTTCTAACAAACTCATCTATGTTTCTTATTTAAAAATCCTCAAGATAACTCTTACAATGCTTGAAAATAATGATATGCTCTTTAAAGTTACAAAAGTTTCTAAAAATGTTTTGTTTAGAATCTAACATCAGACAGATATGGTACTATGCAAGGCAAACTGTATAAAAAGGCAAAAATCTCAGAGTCAAGGATAACACCATATACCGGTGTTAAACTACAGTAAAACTGATGTGATGCAGAACAGTTTCTATCACTTCTGCAAGGTGAAAGCACAGTGTTACATGACTGGCGTTAATTCTATCCAATCACTGGCTGAGGGAGGGGCCTCTGCAGTCCAACCAGGCTCTTATTGGCCAAAATCTCAATGGACATCTTATCCATCTCATCACAACAGTCCTATGTGTGCAAACACGAAAGGCACAAAAAAAAGTGCATTAAACCCCACGGTTCCATAGACGATATATCGATACGGCAGCTCCACCTCCATGTGCTGCCTGGCCTTCCGGACGTCGTCGCTCGGAATCCCAACGATTCGGCACACGAGCGGGATGGTGAGAGCCTTCATCACGTATCTTGTCAACAGGAGAATGATCACGCCCAGGAGAAAGCGGAGCGCACAGAGCCCGATCAGGCTGAGAGTGAATGACGGCGGGGGCAGCGGTAGCATCGACACGGGTGGATCTGGCAACAAGCCCAGTCTGTAGTTCACGTGGGATGCCAAAGCAATACCTGCGCCGGAGCCCAGGATCTGTGCGGTGTCGCCGCGTGACGTGCTCCAGGTGTCCAGGGTGAAGGAGAAGAGACCCAGTGCCAAGTGCAGAGAGACGATGAGGACCGGGGCGTACGGATGGGTCTGATTAAATGTGTCGATGGTGTCCAGAGCACCTCCGAAGACCAACAGGATCAGCAAACTGTACAGGAACCCAGCGATGACATCCTAAAAAATGAAACAGAAATAAACAGAAATGTGAAAAAGGCTAACAATAGAAAATTTGCAAAACACAGATCAGATCTTAAAGTGGAAGTCCAGACACAAATGCAAACATAAACAAACAGTCCAGGTGCAAAGGAAACAAGGAACAATACAAGAGTGACTGAAGATTTACCTAAAGCAAATCCCAAACAATAACAGTCTAGTGTGTTGAATATATGATTAAATATCTTTTTATTTAAATAAAGAACTGCAGGCTGTACTTGACATCTGAGAGACATAAACTCACTAAAGCTTTCTCATAAACACAACTGATGCGTGGCAAGTTTGGGCACTTTTGGACTTAAAGAAATAAGTCCAAAAGTGGACTTTTGGACTTTAAGAAATAAAACTAGTTCGACTAAAGTGCATCTGGTTTAATAAACACCTGTGTGTGTTTAACTAATAGCAGGATTTGTAAATTTCCACTGTTACAACATTGTGTTAATCCTGACACAGGGTATGTGTATATATGTTTGTGTGTGTCTCCTAATGTTAAACTTGAATCTCTCTCCCTCATCCATTAGTGATTAGTGATTAACCACAATGGGCTCGTTTTCTACATAAGCTGTGAAACATGATTTGCATAGGCGTGAGTGATATCACATATCTTCTTAGTCCAACTTGGTGATTCTCTAACCATCAAAGTGTAACTCAGTAAAGTAAGTCAAACCATCTGTATAAGTTGTTGTGTCAGCCATGCCGCTTCAGCTGTCAGTAAATCACAAAAATAAATCATTTCATGAAACCTTTGGCTGAAAAGTGTGAGTTTCTTAGAAAGAGATTCAGGAATAAAACCTTAAAGCTAAAAGGAGAAAAATAGAAACATGGACAGTAAAAATGTCACTGTCACTTTAAATTGTAACCATTCTGTTTTAGGTCCAGACACTTAAGGTATATCATATGATCACAATATTTACACACAATAATGCATTATAAAATAAACTACATTTTGAATACTGGAAAAATGTAAAAGCGTTGCTTGAACACACAAGAGATGGACGATCAGAATATAGTTTGGGCTAAAGAAGAACATTTTAATAGCATCTCTGTAACATCATTAACAAAAATGGCTTTAGAGTTTTCAGGTTTAATTCATTTCCTTGAATCAGTTCAGTTGGCCATTTCAAATCAAATAAACATTAAAACATAAAGACAAAATATATTATGAATAAAGCTGGTAAATGTTGTACCAACACAATCTGTCACATTTACATTTACATTTAGTCACTGCAGCTAGACTTACTTAAAATGTTCCCCAGCAATAATGTTAAAATGCCAAACAGATACATATTGTTGCAATACAAATACCAAAATAGCATTTGATTTGCAATGAGTTTGACATTGCTTTGCTAAAATAGTTCATTGTGGCCTTTCTTCAGAGGTTTAACTCATGAAACACAATCCCACTGTTACCAAGACAACAGTCTCTCGGGCAACAGCCACTCATCACCACAACAGGACGAGCAGACGCATGAGGTCACCCTGAGGGTGATGTGATGTGAAGCAGAACACCCTGATGATCCATCAAATTACTGAGAACATCTGAAGTGGAGAAAAATCCAGACAGACGTACACTTTGCCAACAGATGAAATCATTTAGCAAACTTAATCTGTTTACTACTGTAACGAGATGATGGTGCTTTTAAAACATGGCAGATGTAGTGATAAGATTTACTCTGTCTGTGTCACACATGCAAGACATGCATTAATAATGGATGGGGGTTTTAGGGCAACATGAGACTAACGTTTACTCAAACATTGGTGTAGTTCTACTGAGACACTCGTGTTATATTCCAGTAGCCTCAGGTCACACACACACACACACAATTACAATTCAGTCCATATGTCTGATCCATCCTTTAAAATTATGAAAACGTTCCATCAAAAAATCTGAATTAAGTTGTATTGGTTTTCTCTGAACACATTGACACCCCTGACACACACTACTTCTTGGTAATGATCTGGTCCACTAAATATCCACCAGGGATTGTTTTATCCCGTTGTGACCGCCCTTTGGAGAATACACATAGTAAACAAAAAATAACACATCTCATGAGGAAACCAAAACGTCACCCTGCTTTCATTAAGGCACATGTTTACCTGTTCTTTATATAAATGACAAGTTAAGACTTGCTTCGTACAAATTTCATTCAACACTTTAGGCAAGTAAATAAGTCTCTCTAAGGGTTTCCAACTGTATCTTAAAAAAAAAAAAACAAGTGTTGAAACTGATTTCAAGTGTATGTGGGGTTTCATCTCTCACCAGTATGGAGTGCATGCCCATGTATATGCGACTCAAACACACCAGCACACACCAGCAGACAGCCAGACAGACACCCAACAGCGGAGGATACTGTAAAAATAAACACACACATCAACATCCGTTAATGCCAACATATGAACACTTCACATGAAAACAGAATGAACAATATTACATTTAACAAGCAACAAATTCTGTTCTGTTTCCATGTTTTACTTCACTTTAAAGCTGGCTTCAATTTATATTAATTACAGATTGTGAAACTCTTTAAGACTGTGAAGAACCTGCATGTCATGTTTAAAAACATGGGCAAATTTGCTGCCTTCTTAATATTTACTCAAAACAATACACAACCAATAAAAAGAAGACAGACAATTTTATATGTAACGTATAACACACTTATGTAACATATCTGTATTATAAGGCCAAATAAGTGACAGTTAACAATCAATGCACAATATTTGTAAACAAAATCCCATTTCAGAAGAACTGTGAAAACAGTGTCTGGAGTAGCTGTTTAAAGTCAACTGAAGTCAACACAATGTAACAACTGCTTGTGGATTTGAGTCATTTCATTTTGATGTGTCGTAACACGCTGTATGGATCTGATAAAGAAATGGTGCAACACATTGTATCTATTGAGTACAGAAAACAAATCAGATCTTTTTAATACAGTTATTGGGCAATTCAAGTGTATAGATATGTTGGATCTTTAGTTAAAATTTTAAATATAAATTGAGAATCTATATTTAAAATTTTAACTAAAGAATGTCTTTATTACCAATAAAGCACTGTTGAGTCCAGATAAGAAAAATAATATCAGTCTATACATGAGTTATCCATTTAAAAAAAATGGAAATATACATGTGTTATGACGTTTTTGGGAGGAAACATACTTGTCTGTCACACAATCAATGAACATCAGTCACATTTGTCCACAGATTGCTTTTCTTGTGCCATTTAACCAATAAACTCTAAAGCCAAACCCTGAACCCATAAAACAACCACTTAGTGCAATAACCACCCCACGAAGCAAAAGAAGATCAGGCTGAAACTATAAAAACAAAATCAACCACTCTTTGCCAAGTGTCCTGGCTAACCTGACATTTAATTGATCATAAACGCTCAGTATTTTATCAGAGATAACAATATTTTGAACTCCAGTGTTTACTGATTATTGTCCAATAAACTCCACGAACACCTGACATCATAATAAAAAACAAAAAACCCATTAATCTCTTTTCTTTCCTCTACAGGTATTTATCAAGCACTGCAAAACATTGTAAACTTAGGAAAGCACCTCTTCGTACTATTGTTGCTGCTTTTGATGTATCGCTTCATTGTCTCCTAATATTTGTAAGTCGCTTTGGATAAAAAAGTCAGCTAAATGCCTAAATGTAAATGTACATTCAGGAAGATCTCACCTGTACATGTGTCCTCATACATTTTTAAATCATTTGCTGAAACGACACATTTCTACAGATCTCATTCAGCTGCTTTGATCTCTGTCTGTGTGTTTGGTGACCTGCATTTCTTTTAGACAGATTACTGTAAACTAGAGATTTAAATGCTTTGACATCAATGTTTAAACATGTCCAGCAATGATGGAATTACAGAACTGAAATGCCAGCTGCCAAGAAAATGACATGGTGAATAAAATCTCTGGCTGCTTTAGCCCTGGGATTTCCATTCAGTGATGCATAATAAGAGGATGGAAACCGGATATTTCCTCATCACTGCCCTGAAGACAAACATCAGATCGCTAATAAGAACTGGGCCATTTTTTAGAAAGTAGTAAACTGTGCAAGGCTTCCTATCACAAATGAAAGAGAAAAGGAAAACTTTTAGCTGCAAATGTCTGTTACTTTGGAAACTGTCCTGAGGCAAGACAGATTTAAAACATACCAGAGAGAGAGAAAAAGAGATCTGGTTTATGCAGATAATTTCATCATAAAGAAACAGATGTGTATTAAACGACCTTTCCAGAAAGAAAAACAGTACCGACATCAAAAGATTGCGATGATATTTTTTAGGTTTATGTTTAAGATTGTTGGTTAGAAAATGATTAAGATGCAGACACCATTGTTGGATTTTTTTTGGTGATCAGTCTTTGCAAGACAACTGTCTTTGTAAAACTCTCTCTGAAACCAAAAATAAACTTTCTTCAAGTATAAAGTTTATATATTTTGCAGATGCTGTCATCCAATGTGACTTTAAATGCATTCAATGCTTGTTCGTCCTTGGGATTCGAACCCATGAGCTTTCAACTGAGCTAAAGCAGTATAAAAGAGCATTAAAGAAAAGCACATCACAGAATCCACACTTCTACAAAACAAACTTTAAAAGGAGTTTGTATGAAACGTGGTTCAGGCTGCTGTAGCACACGCTTCTCTAAGGTCACATAAGGTAATTCCAGAGTAAACATCATGATTCAAAGGATTCAGCTGAACATCAGAAACAGGACCATTAAAAGAGGAGGATTAAAACCATCACAGACTTATGCTTATCCAGACCGCACCTCGTGCCCAGAGCCCACATGACACACACGCTGGACCACACGCTGAAGGAAGTTAACCTCATGTGCTGAACATCTGCCTCTCATTACACACAGCGGGCATGTGAGCGCTCTCTGCAGCTGTGTATCTGATGTGTGTGTGTGTGTGTGTGTGTGTGTGTGTGAAAGAAAGATGGAGGCTTTGATGGTTGAGACTGTTTGTGTGTGTGAAGAGCACATGTCTGTGATCACTATGACAACTACATAGAGTCAATACAAAATGTGTGAGTCATGTGAGAGGACATGAGACAGACCCAGCATGAAGGTGTGAGCGTTCTGCTAAAACTGCAAAAATATTAATCCTTGAATCCCGTCGGAGTCTGTGGCTGCGTGGACAGCGCTCCAGACACATATACAGCGCAACTACGCATGTCGACGCGAGTTCGAATCCCGGCTCTGGCATCCTTTCCAAGCCCGCTACCCTCTCTCTCCTCCCAATCACTTCCTGTCTCTCTACACTTTCCTGTCTAAAAATATGCATTTTTTTTTTACATAGACCCAAAGCTAGGGGTGTAATGATACACTCACCTTGATACACAATACTGTGGTTGTATCACAGTATTTTGAACAAAATGTTAAAATTCAAATGACAGATTTATTTCCAAAACTGACAAAATTGACAACAAAAACTGAATTTTATTACCATAGCTCTATAATACAAATCCTAATCCTTTTTTTCCATCACGATATGCAATATATCTTTACACCCCTATCTAAGGCAGTGTGTAAGGCACCTGCATGTGCATTATCCTGTTCTTTACATGACTGCTTACGCAATACATAATTGACATAATGTAATAATTTCAAGTCAAATCAATATTATGTTAAAAGAAAAAATATATGGAGTAAAACAAGGGCCAAAACAGGGAGTAAAACAAATTAGCAAAGCATGCAGAAAATCAAGTGTTTTGGACAATGCTGAATTAAAATAAACACAACAAGATATGCTATGGAGGAGTCAGGATTTAAAGAGAGTTAAAAGTAGAAGACCAGGAAAGAAGAGCAGAGAGGGACAGATATAAAGCAGATGAACAGCAGCAGATAAGAAAAAGTGCTCGTCTCAGCCGGCATGATGGATGGGGCCAAAATCAATCTCAGCACTTATAGATAATACTAAAGTAAACAACACTGCCTCAAATCCTTAACCGCTCTCTCCTCTAAAACCTGCACGCTGAAGAGATTCTCCAGTGTAACCTCAGTGGAATGAAGGAGTAAACATTCAGGTTAGGGGTTCACCGGTAAAACACATAAAATAAACTCACAACTAACATCACGAACAGTTAGGATAACACTTCTCATATTTTGTTTAAAACTTTGGTATTCTGATACAAAATAAAAGTTTATGAAGTTAGTCAAATGGACAGATTGCTTGACTTCACCTCCTTCAACAGAGCCAATGTAGAAACATAAAAAAAGGAAACAAATATGATGGCACTTAATGTCCAGAATAAAATCTGGGTGCTAAAATGAAACAAGTTACTGACCTAGGGAACACATGGCTCGTGTGTAAAAGTGCTCAGCAAGACTGTAATGTCATTTTTGGACACCTAGAAACATTGTAAAGCACCAATTTATTTCATCTTTCCCTCAACTGAGAGAAAGAAACTTCTAACTGCTAATGGCCAACAAGCTTCTTTCAACTTCCCAAACACAGTTTGTGTTTATTTCATAAGAAGGTAACTGGGTTCTTTGTGAGGTGGGTTACATAATCAAAGTTTAAAGGTTACAGATGTGTGAAAGTAAATGGTCTTTTCAAGGGTCAAGCCAGTTAATGTTGCGTTCAGCTTCTAAACAGTCCAGACGCACGTTGTCTTGCTCACTGTATTCTAAAGGTCATTCTGTGTTCGTTCAATACATTTCTTAAGATCTGTTTCACTAGACAGCTGAAGAAGGGCCTGCATTACAGAATAAAAGAATTGTGTTCCAATAAAAGTTATATTGCAATATTTTCTAAACATTTACAACCACAATGTGTACAGGAATTAAAAAGAAATGGCACATTATACTTCACTATTATCTGGGTGTTATCAGGTTAAGATAAGATGGAACTGAATTTGCCATGTTGTAAAATGTCTCAAACCCACTTGTGACGGTAGGAAAAAAAACAGAAAATTACACATATTAACATTGTTTTGTAAGATCACATTGTGGGCCAATGTCTTTAATGTTATATAACAATAACAATACGCTTTTTGACAATAGTGACTCTGGGTCATTTTGAATGGTAAAGTAATTGCCATTGTATACCTTTGCCATGCCAAGTTGGGATGAAAAGATTTTAAAGGCATGGCCTTTAACCTGTTGTTAAAAGTGTCATTTATCTCATTTATCTTAAAAGGAATTTTAAAAAGTGTATAAATGGACCTTACGCTGTGTCTTCATTAAAATCTGGGGTTATAAAAAATGGAGTTAGAAACAGATGAATTAATAAACTAGGTCGATATCCGATTATATTTGTAACCATTGTTGTTGTGAAATTTTACAATAACATTTTGATTCTAAATTAATTACGATATTGTCATGTAATCTGCAAACAAATTAGACTACACAATCTCTCATAGATTACGTCATGTTGTCATCCAGCGCAATAATTCTCGTGCAGTTTTATGCGATTGTAATGTATTGGATGGTGCATTTGTCTTACCTCCCACCGGCCGTAGGTGATCAGGAATAGGGACACCGGTATGGCGGTACCGGACATGGCGTGAGTGGAGGGCATACTGTACTCAGAGTTATAAAACATCTCCACCTTGACCACCGGCGGTGATGCTGGTCTCGGCCACCGAAACACGTCTTTCGTGCACTGTCCGAGATACATGACCCACACCCAGACCACGACGAGCCGCCGGCTCACAAACGCGTCCACGTTCCACATGAAGTACGGGAAAAATGAGATGTAAAACAGTTCGTTCCCAAGTTCAGTGCCAATGGTAAAAAGATAGAAGAGGAATTTGTTGTCGATCACGAACTCTTGTCCGGCATCTCCGGTGAGAGAGTTTCTGCGCATCGGCTTTGCGGTGCTTCCCCGCGGGTCATCCCGTGCCCGACCGTTCACGGTGTCGCGCCCTGCCGTGCCGTTCGCCAACCCGTTATTACGCTTCCCTTTGTCGGTCTCTGTTGCTCTCCGACGTATGCCATCCCCGCCTCCGTTTTGAGCATCCCCGCAGCCAGCGCCTGGTGCTCCGTTACCGAGTCTGTCACGAGTGTCTGTTTCGCGGACCCCGCACAGCCGCTGGAAGCGCGCGACCTGCTGAGGGTCCTGCAGGTGGTCAAGAATACTCGTTAATTTCGCTTTAAATCCGCCTGCCATGTCCAGCAACTAACTGCGCAATCACACCCGGTGAGACCAGGAGAAACTAGAGATCCGAAGTTCTACCAGGAGCGAAACGAGTCGTAGATTCTTAAACCATTCCCGCCGTTTCAGCGCTAAGTAACCTAACCACGATGAACATACATACAACTAATAATACCAGTAACACAGGGCATATAAAAGGGAAACGAACTAAAAAAAATTACACTTGCAACGGTTTAAAAACGTCCGGTGTCGTGCATTCTCTAGTAATAATCCAGTCCCAGCCACCCACCCTTCGAACTCAGGGGGTAGTCTTTCCTAATGCCTGATCAAAAGGCTACGCGTTATCGCGATATCTTGTTTAAACTTATCAAAATATTTGTGTTGTTTTAATAATGCACTAATCACAGACTGTTAGACAAGTAACTTGGTTTAGTAATAATACATGTTTTGTTCATATGGTTTGAATTAATATTTATTTTTGAATATCCAGGACGCAAATCCATTACAGTAATTATCGAGGTGGAAGTGACGTTCTATAATGACAGAAAGAGTGTAACGTTATAACTGTTAACTGGATAATAAATAAACAAGTAATATACTGTTAATAATTATAAAACTCCAAATAGTACTAGTGGGTAGTACATGTATTTTAAATAATAAATCATATTTTAATTCTAAAGTATATCATTCGCGTTTTAATCGAACAGGTGTTTTATTCGCGTGTTAAACATGATCTAGATCGTTACTGATCTATAGCACGATCGTCATAGCGCGCTCATCGTGATCAGGTGAAAACTGTTACTTTTCTCAGCACTGGTCAAGTTGGACCAATCATATTTCCACTTTATAGAGCAGTGGTTCCGAAGGAGATACGGCATTTTGGGCTGCACAGCGACCCCTATTGGATAACAGTAGAGCCTATATGAAATATATACTTTTTTACTGCAGATGAAGATAGAACAGAAACAAGTGAAACATTCACATTTTTTTATTTTGTTTAATAGCAGTGCCTGAAAATAGACGTATCTCTTTTTTTGTATGCTACTTTTAAATCTTTTGGCAAAATAGCACTAAATTCTCTGAGGAATAATGTTCTCTTTGAAAAAAATAGGTTAATTTCAAAATAAACTGGATATTCATGTCTATGCTTTGAAATGTCCAAGATAGCACTCTCAATTTAGCTTTTAGTAATGACATTCAGATATTGAAAACAAAATAAGCATCACTTTAAAATACAAATGTGCATAAACATACATAAAAATATTAATAAGTCAAGTACCAGTCATTATACAACGTACCAAAATATGCTTGCACTATTTTGCCTGTTGGAAAACCTTGTGTAACCAACAAGTGACAGACATTCAGAGGAATATGAGAGAATAACAGGATAATCTGAGGTTCTGTGTAGGACTTTACAGTATGTTGAGCAGTTTTTCTCTTTAGTCACAACTAAATAAAAGCCATATGAATCGTAGGCTGAATGTAGGCCATTGTCATGAGATATTCTGACACCCACACAGTAAGAGTATTAACCAGATTTAGACATTATAAAGCCAAAAATGGTTTAACATACAGGGTAGACTTCCTAAATGAATGACATGAGGTCATGTTGTACAGATGATTGAAAATGATGCAAATTGCAAAGATATTTGAAAACAAAATTATGTTAATTTGTTGAAATTTCATCGCTATAACACTAGAGGGCAGTATAGAACCAGGTGTCTATAACAGTATCTGTCCTAAAAGTGTTTTATTTGACAGGCTGTATGCAAAGAAAATAATAATTAATAAAACAAGAGTAGCAAATGTAGTATGTAAACTTTATGTTATCTTTTTTATACATGTTTGTTTAGGTAATCTATTATTCTTGTTAAAGAAGAGAAACCCTGTTTTAACCAACCAATCAGAATATCAGTTTAGTTTTTTAATTTCTCTTTTTCCTTCAAACATTGTACATTGTTTTTCTTTTCTAAAAGTTAATGTAAATCTCAACCGAGCTCATCAGTTTAAGGGCAGACCAAATCATCACTAGTTCAACATCAGTAGCCACTTACACAAAAAAGTCCATTTCACAGCAATAAAGCTTTAGTAAAACATCAGTATCACTCCATCCAGGAGCAACCAAGACAACAACAAATTCAATTCTTTTCTCACAACAAAACAACCACAAGGTGCATGGCTTTCATTTGCCTTTTCATCCCTGAAAACAGTGCTTAAAATCATATCTAACTCAAGCAAATTAATGAGACCAAAAGTCTGCAGTCAAAGTGTAGATTATTAAATCAAGGCATTAAAACAAGCTAAAATATCTTTCTTCATTAGGAAAATTCACCCTGATATTGACAGATATCCAGCGGTACAACCCTCAACATCAGACTGCACAAGCACACAAATGTAGACAAATCTCTCTTCTTCTTCTTTTTGCAACCATCTTCACTCCTGTGTAAATCAATTCCCTTCATGCACCGACTGATATTTCATCCTTTGTCATCCAAATGGTAAAGTAGCACAGAAGCTCCATGCTCAGGAGTCAGGGTGTGGCAGCTGCCCAGGCCACAGATGCATGCGTCCGGGGAGGATGAATATGGCAGCAGCTTATACTGCTGGAACTCCTGGAGGCCGAAGCTCGAGGAACGACACTGGGTCAACACCACCTTTAATCTTTTCCTGCTGGGCGTCAGAATCCACCTGGCCCCCGTCTCTTTCTCCTCCTCCTCATCATCTCTCTGTTTCTCTCTCTCCCTATGAACCTCGTCCAGGTGGATCTTGCGTAGCAGGTTGTTGATGAGGACGGAGCGGCGGAGGTAAGTCTCGGGGTCGTCTAGGAAACGCAGCTTCTGCAGAGACATACGCAGGATGCAGCTGCGCTCCTCACGCAGGATCAGGTGCTGAGGAACGACAGAACAGTGAGATGAAGAAAAGGGCATAGATCAGAGAGGGACAGCTGTATCTAAGATGTTGACATGAACATTGAAAAACTAGTGTGAATTTGGTTTTAAAAAATGCACAATTGGCAACAGAATTTTACAAAACAAGCATAAATCAGGAAGTTGTGGAAGTTTGTCATGGTAAAAAAGATAGTTGATAAGTTGATAAAGGCAGGATTTGGTATAAAGGTATAAAGTTAAGTGATGTCATCCAGATCCAAATTATAGATCTCCTCACACTCACTTTTTGTAAATATCCATGTATTCTTCCCTGAACATCCTCCTCTTCCGCATATTTCCGCTTGAAGTAGGCGACTTTCGACGTTGTTGACTGATGAGGGCACTCTTAAAGGAAAGACTCTGCAGTCAAACACACAAAAGTTAACAATGCCATAACAAAGCCATGTAAAACAATCACATAAATCTAATTGCGTCCTCAAAGACGAAGTCAGGGACAAAAGGGATTAGGTTAAACTAGAATCAGTGTGTTATGTAACAAAGTCTGTATGTGTCTGTGTGCAATTACCTGAGGACCGCTTTACGCAGACACACTCACACACCTCTGTGACAAATCCTCTATTCACCTGAGGCGCTTTCCTCTGGCTCACACACATCGCCTAATGGTTCCTAATCAGAGACAGAGAGCGAGAAAGAAAGAATATTGTTACAGCAGCAAGTAATTCAACAAAAGAGATCACATATCCACTTTCTATATTAGGCTAGCTTATTGCAATTTCAATCTTTGTAGAATGGGCAAAAAAGGTTTATTGGAGGAAAACACAGCTTTGCCAAAGCCCTGCAGTCATATTACAGCTACACACAACAAACTGGGGCTATCTATTTATAATCACAGTTCAGTCTGTATTATAATAGTGGAAAAGTAAAAAATGGTTTTAGTGGTAAAGAAAAAGATACAGTTCACTGAACACACACTGACCTATACTGGGGCATCTTGTCACACTAGATGGGGTAAGTTGTCACAATGTGAACCAACATGTATACAGATTAATCCAAAGTGCATACAATCTCTACATTTTATTAGTATGTGTGTTCCCTGGGATTCGATCCCAGTCAAACCACCACCCTGTGATGCTACTGCAATGCTGTTCCAAAATATCTAAATATGTAAATAATACTGTTCCTGTAGCTGTAGCACAAAAGGTTGTGGGTTCGGATCCCATGAAACACACATTCTGATCAAATGCACAACTTGAATGCAAGGTAAATCGCTTTGGATAAAAGCGTCTGCTAATGCGTAAATGCAAAGGTAAACATGCTATTAAACAGCTGCTATTAAATATAAATTGTGAAGCAATTAAGAATGTCGTTTAAGAACTTGTAAGTGCAGTGGCAAGAGTTGCGGACAGTGTCTGTGCTCATTATCTGAAGAGTGAATGAGCGCGCGCCCCAGTCAACAGGTTGAAATGAACGCGCCGCCTGCGCTCGCTGTCAACACACCGGTGCCGCGCGCTGTAACCGTGGGCGGGTAAATACAGTACGTGTGGGCTGTGTGAGAGTGAAATCTCACCCAACACAGTGTTTATCTACCTAGTGTTTATTTAATTTCGACGAAGGAAACATAACGTATACATGCCCATGCATCTTTCGCTTTTTCTTTTAAAGCTCTTTGCATTTTTAAATTGCTCTTTGTTGTTTTATGTAAATAATTTTTATGCACCAGACTTTGAATTACCTTTGTGTATGAAATATGTTAAATAATTAAACCCGCTTTGTCTATATTCAAAATAAATGCATCAAATAAGATCCTTGTGTATGATGCTTTGTTATATAATACAGAATAAAAATACATTGATTACGGTTGCATAAATAAAAAAATGAATGTCAAAATGCGCATTTTTAAAATATGCAAACATTTCAAAACATCTAGTTGAGAATTTGTTATGTGTGCAATTTATCGGTTTGCAAATACATGCCATAAAAATGCACGTAAATCCTTTCATTGAGAAAACGGAACAGAAAAATCAATGAAATAAAGATCAAATAATCCTACCTTGTTTATAAAGACATCAGCCCGAGCCACATTAACAGTCCCCGCACGCGTGTTCATCAGATGAGAGGCGCGCGCGTCTCATATCGCGCCGAACGTCACCGCTTTGAGCTCCGCAAGAGCTTGACGCTTCGCCCCCAGATGTCGAAGTCTTGCTTTTGATATAATCCCTGTAGTATTCTGCTCACTCTCTGCTCTTAAAATATCCCCTTTCTGTGCAACGAGCAATAACAGACCAAAAAGCCTTCTGATTGGTCGACGCCGAAACAGATGTTTCCTGTTGCTAGGAGAGTCACTAGGCAATGATGACGCTACATCATCAAACTCCATTCTTCTCGCATCCTTTGCTGCTGCGTTTCCTCTCTCTTTTCTTAGCATATGGCTCATTCATTTAATTTCCTTTAAATTATTTTCGCATTTGAATAAATTCGTAGTGCACACAAGCATTTCAAAGGAGAAATTCTAATGGATTAAATGGTTATAATGGGAATTGCACTGGTTTTAATGGAAACTACTGTATAATGGTTTCTATGGGTCTCTACTGGTATGTGTTGGATTCTATTGGTTGGATGTTATGTGGTGGATGAGAACCCATACAACACCATTAAATCCTACTGGAATAAACACACTACATAAAGGAATTTTGTTATGGATTTCATGGTTATAATGGGAGTTGTATTGACTTTGAAACTGTAATGGTCTCCAATGGTAATGTGTTGGGTTAGTGGATGTTATCTGGCAAATAGGAATCAATGTAACACCATTAAATCTTCTAGAATAACCCAAAACACTCTACATAAAGGAATTTTCTAATGGTTTTAACAGAAAACTGATGGTTCATAATGAAAACCATTATCATTTCTACAGTTTTTCAGCAGGGGCTGCCAAAGTGTCAACATCTGTAAATGTCTTAATTAATTGTAAGTAGTCTTACACAAGACCCTGACACATTAAAAGCTCCTAAACTGTAGTATCCCTCACATCTTCCAGACTAATTATCCCCTTGGAGCATTAGTGATTCTTCCACTCCCTTAAGTACACAGTATAGGGTGGGAAAAATAACACAAACACTCTTCTGGTAAACAGTTTCAGACACCCTGTCAGTCTGATACAAGCAGCTTGATCACCAGACGAGAAAGCATATGCTGGATTACTGTCAATTGTGCATTTTCTTTGACAGAATACCATCCAGACTTAATCCACTGCAGCATACTCACGGTTTTAAATAACACAATACAACATCGGCCACTGCAGTTGCATCTTGGTTATGTCTTTAATAACAGATGAAAATATATGCATTTATCTTCAAAAACTGTATTTGAAAGCATGCAGAACAGGCACTATTGATTTGAGAACACACAGATTCATGCATCTGTAATGTTCCAGTGATTTCCATGCTTATCGCTAATATCACTGGCTATAAATAAAAACTCCCTATAGGTTTGATCAGGCACTTTACGCATAACGTCATTACAGAGACATGCAATACAAAAGAGTTGCTATAGCACACGTGGACAGATTTTCAGAAATAGATCTTGACTTGCAGTGTCTTGGACATACATTTGTGATGATTTGTGTCACAGATTAATGGCATTTCAGGCAATAAATTGTCAGTATTTATAAACTGTAAATCTTGTTTGTATTTGTTGTTTAATGGTGACAACCTGCTGGCTCTTCTCTTAACAGCATTAAAAATGTATTATGATTCGGAGTGCAAAGACATTTATTTTAGTCGCTAGTTAGTCTAGTTTCATTTTAAATTGCAGCATGTTTTGAACACATAAAATAACTACATTATCCAAACATAAAATAAATGAAAGTGCAAGATGTTCAACAAACAGTTCTCTGCTTATTTAGTATCATTTGGTTTTTAAAACTAACAAAATCTCAAGGGAATTCGTATGTATTTTATGTGGCTATTTCTTATGAATTAGTACAATCTCATGCATATGCTTTAGTACAGTTTGCCTTTTCCCCAGTGACTTCAGGGTTAGGGCTGTGGGCCTTTATCGTTGCTTTTTTCTAATAATTGTATGTTTTTGTGTGATTCACATTGTGAATTATGTACAAATTCCCGTGAGATCAGGTTGCTCAAAAGCTTTAAACTGGTCTTGGCATGAGTCTTATTTTAAGGCTAAAAATCATCTGAGGAAAGGTAGTTATTATATCAAATCTAACCTCCATTCTTAAATGGTTTCTACAAGATGTTGGAGTAGTTTGTGTGTCACGTTGTGAAGTCATTATCAAAATGTTGGATACGGCTCTGAAACAAGTTCTTTTAAGGAAATTTTAGTCTTCGTTCTTTGTGTTTGTACTGTACGTGCTTTCAATATTTTCACAATCTCTGTAACCTCTTACATGATGTTGAACTGTTAAAAATTGCTTGTTCTCACGGGTGTATTTGGCCTAATTTTATATCGTCCCAGAGGAATATCCTCCCATCCGAACCCACTAAAATAAAAGTGATTCTATTTCCATCAAACGGGACGGTAAAGCCCTCTACGCTTCGAGTAGGGTGTGCCAGCGGCAGACCTGTTGGTTTCCGCTCTCCTTCATGTCCTGCCAGTGAAGAAGTTCTTCTTCTCCACTACTGTTCTGACCCAAAGCCACCCAGCCAATCATCTCCTTGCGTTTCATGTTCTTTCGATTGTATATGGAGACCATTAATGTGACGTCAGAGAGTTGGAAGAGTGCCACCTGGAAGACGAACGTCTCCTTGAAGACGGGATTTGGCTGACTGCGACGGAGGGATGTCTTACAGCGGGATATCTCCTGTCCCATAGAGTTCAACAGAGTGAGCTTACCAAACGTGTCTGAGAGAGAGAGAGAGAGAGAGAGAGAGAGAGAGAGAGAGAGAGAGAGAGAGAGACAAAGAAACGTGTTTGTTATGAAGAGTACTGATGGTAAACATGCTTATGTTTCCTCCCCTTGTTTCCTCTGAATCCTTCACTTTACACGGCTCTTGTTTATATTGATCTGTGTGTATTTATGTGTGTATTTTCTCTGGGGGTGACTCATCGGTTTGACGTGAGAGGAGTGTGAAAGAAAATCTGGCGCTCTTTGATTGATTAGGTGTCTTGTGAATTCATTCATCGTTAAATGTGACAGGAAAGGACAGGATGCTCGACTCTCACCCAATGTAATATGTGAGAATCATACACTCATAGTGTCTTTGAATGTGTGTTTTCATGTAGAAGAGATTTATCGCAGTACAGTTGAATCGAGACTAACGGCTGCATTTTTAAACCCAGTGTTTTGTTTTGTTTGTGCGTGAATGTGTTTACCTGGAGGTCTGTTGAGAGCGAAGTTACGGAAGTGGCTTCCTTTAATGATCTCTACAGACAGTCGGCCTGTGGTGGCGTTATACGATAAACCCAACAGCAGCTCGGGATTTCCACCGTGAGAGATGGATTGAGATGAGGAAACACTGTGTTCACTTTGTGTGCTGAAAGACATCTGTGAGTCTACTGTCTGCAGAAGAGAGAGAAGATGAGAAATAAACAGTGTGTTTTAATACCTGTGAAGAATAGATGTACACAATACATTCCTAATGTGATCTTATAACCAATGGTATCCAAAGGTATCATATATACATTTTACTTACTGAAATCACAGAGTAAATCTCTTTAATATATCAATTATTTCTCATACACAACTGCCTCTCAGATATTATAAAGAAATCTCACATCTGAGCAATAAAATAAAATGTTTTGACACATACCTTGAGATTGCTGCGAGGTTCCAGCACCAGCGTGACCTCGAGCTGTTCTGTATGTGTCAGTCGGTTCAGCCTGCACAAGGCCTCTCCCATCATTCTGTCTCGGTTCATCTTCCCCAGCGCATACAGACGGAACCGGAGCACTGAAGAACCCAAATCCCCTGGTTCTAGATGTGAGAACCGGAAGGTCTCGTCGAACCTCGGCATGGAGCCTTTCTGTATAGTGGTCTTGTGCCGCTGACGTTTCCCCGGTAACAGCACCACGTGCACCTGCCAGGAATCCATGCCACTCCGTGTCTTGTCTGGAATGCCTTGGGCTGTTACCACGGTGACCAGGAGCCTGTGGGTGTCTGTCCGGTAGTCGAGGGCAATGATGAGATCACCGCATTTGGAGATATGATGAGGGGAAGAGCTCAGAGGGTGGGATGGAGATTCTTCATGCTGTTGGAAAGGGAAAAACAAATATATATATATTCTCATTTTTACATATATACAAAATAAATACATGCGTGTAGATGCTAAAATGCATCTGATTTAGTATACAAATATTGCAATGACACCATCATTGTTGGTTACATGCTGAATGTTTTAATACTTTAACAAATGCTTAAAAGTATTTGTTTCTTGATTTGTAAGCTCTGACCCACACATCACACACCTCAGGACTCCATGTAGAATAACTATCTGTAGCCTCAGTGTTGTCATAACCATAATTGTCCATTGCCAGACTCTTAAGGGGTGTTTGGCGGCCCACGCTGCCCAGGCGACTGCCCTCATCTCTGGGTAAGGCCTCCAAACCATCCGCTGTGTCTTGAGAACCAACAGAGATCTGCTCAGCCATTAGAGAGAGAGGGTCTGTGGGGGTGCGGCGCTCGGGTAACGGGTCTCTGGGCTCTGAACCCACACGCCGTCTGGATGAGAGAGGATCTTGAAAACCCTGAAGACTGACTCTATCAGTTTCTAAAGAGAGGGCAAGAAGAAATTAATTACATACATAAAAAATTAAACAAATACAATAATTCAGACTTTAAAATAGATATGCAGATGTCAGATATAATTGAATTAAACAAAAAAAATTAAATATTTTGATTGGGTAAGATAAAAAACAATAAAAAGCAAAATACTTGAGCAAAAGTATTTATACTATATACTATTAGTACATAGATAAATCTTAAAGTAGCATTTGACTAAATTCACATCCACAAAGTTAGCTTTGCCATACGTACACTCCTAAAAATAAAGTTGCTTCATGATGCCAAAGAAGAAATATTTGTGCCTGTTTGGTTCCATAAAGAACCCTCAATATCCAAAGAACCTTTCTGTTTTATATTGTAAAAGAAAAAAGAGGTATAAAAGAAATTGTGTTTTTATGAGGCTTTGACAGAAAGGTTCTTTAGAAAGCCAAAAATAGTTCTTCTTTGGCATCACTGTGAAGAACGTTTTAAAGCACTTTTATTGTTAAGCGTATACATGCACATGCAGTAAGCACCGTCTCAACAAACACACTTTCTCTGACAAGCACTGATGTGAAACACACACACAGGAAACGTTAAGCAATTTTATTGACACTCTGACATATGTCATAATCGCAGAATGAGCTCCTTTGACCAATCAGGCTCCGCCAAAATTCGACAGACGATAATGATAGTAATTTAAAGCTTTGAGTGCTTGTTCTACGTGACTCTGTGAATTTTACTGAATAGAACAAGCTGTTCTACTCCACAGCGGCAACCAATTAACCACAGACGGGTCAAGTCACTCTATTACCACGGCAACAGGATAGACGCTCTTCCTCGGCAACGGATGCTGTGAGTCACATTTCCAGAAATGTAGCTTCATACAGGAAGAATTCAACGGGTACATGCAACCAAACATTAGGGGTGGGAGAAAAAATCGATGCATCGATGCATCGGGATTCTTTCTCTAACGATTCTGAATCGATTCTCAAAGATTCAGAATCGATTCTATGTCAGAACTTGTTCATCCTGAATATAACTTTGTTAAAATAAAAGCAATAAAATTAAACTTCAGAGATTCTAACTATAAACAAAAAGCACAAAAACTCTTTATTTATTTAAAATGCAAATTTATCATATTTGCAAAAATTATATGAAGAATCGTTTTGGAATCGGATCGTGAGTCCCAGAATCGAATCGGATCGGATCCCATAGTACCTAAAGATTCCCACCCCTACCAAACATGAATGTTTTACTTGAAAAATGAGCCGGTACATGTAAACTATGTATACCTTCATAGTCAGACGGTTCTGTGCTTCCTTCCTCCTGGTCAGACAGCAGACGTTTAAATGTGTGCTGTTGACCTGATGCATTCTGGGTGTTGAGCTCCATGACTCCAGAGCGGAAGCTTTGTGAGCGAGAGACAGAGATCTCAAACTGCTTCGCTATTTCATCTTCGCTCTCTGATGAACTTATCTCACCTTCATCGCCGTAACTATTCACTGCACAAATACACAAAAATCGAGAAAGTTTAGCACAAATCAAACAGAGCACATCAATGGATTAGATGATGTGGTGGTTTTTAAAGAACTGCAAAGCACTTAGTAGGGCACTACATGACATGCAATGTACTCGCTAATGTGTTCATTTCTTAGTTGCATTGTAGGTTGTTACTGGCCCAAACCCAAATCTCTATAAAAAAATAATGTGTGTTTATAGATTTCATGATAAAGTCCTCAAATTGTCTTTAAGAACATTGAAATGATTGATTGTAAATCCTGAATTTAATGATTATATTGATGTCACGTTTTATAATATTTTGCACAAAAAATACAGAAAGTTGTCTTTTTAGTCACAGAACAAATTTTAATCTTCGACATAATCTTAGTCAGTATTTAAGATATCAAGGTTATATTTACACAGAATGTTCTTTAAATGATGTAGGTTGAGTTTATGTTGAAAGCAGTAAAACACAAACAATGGCTTGATTCTTTACATCTCCTCAACCTGCTTATTTTAAAGTGTCACTAAACAGAGAAGGATAAATTATCCATATTTGATAATATAATAAATCGTAATAAGGTATGAGAAGTAGTATTAGCAATGCATGTCCATTAATAAAGGAAAACTACATTTTGAGAAAACTTTATTGAACACTGATGCAGGAAAAACTGTGTTTCATCAGCACGCAGTAAACAGAGAGAGAAATGGTGTTGTGTGTAGATGACACTAATAGAGTGTGTAGACGGGCGCATTTGTCAAACTCAAAAACTGTCATGCACCTAATCATTGTGAAGTGGCCAATTAGTGTCTTTCCGTATGTCTTTCTCTCTTTTTTGTTCCTGTTATAGCTTCACTTCCATTCATTCACACACATCACATCAGCCCAAGTGGCTTTGCAGGAGGCGGCATAGGAGGTTGCCATGGTTACCTGCTCCTCAGACTCACAAGTATTTTCTTCAGGGTGTTACAAATGACATAAATGATACCTATGCAGGGCACTTTGAAGGGACAGCAGTCCCGTTGGTCATGCTAAAGTGGTGAGATTCCTGTTAGTGACATAGTACTATACCTTTAATAATTTTTTGCATTGAAGACCAAAGTTTTGTTCCTCAGATATTTATTAATATAATGCATAATATTTATTAATAAAATCAGTAATAATAACCAGACATTAAAGTGAGTTGTGATTAATCTTGTCTTTGTTTTGACACCTGTGTTTTGCAGAGAGCAGGACATACTAATAAACTCTTCTCCACTGAACACACCGATTGTCCATCTTTCTTTAAATCTCATATGTTAGGTTGTACTACATAACCATGGCAACAACTCTGCATCCTTAGTGACTGTGTATCTATTGACTGGTAAGTGACAAACATCATTTTGAGGCATTTCAAAATCATTACAGCTTAGCACAAGAAAATGTCAAGCCGTTTAGGAATATAAAAATTGTACACCCTTAGATAATCCAATCAATAGGGTTTTGCGAATGTAAAAACATCTGAACCGTCTAAAGCTCAGTATCAGAGGACCAGTGTGTTTGACCTGTGTGTGTACACTGTGTAAATTTAATCACTCTGTTGTTTGTTTAAGGAGGGAGGACGTTTTCAGTTTACTGACTATATTAAATATATAATACACGCGCACAATACGCACACATATGCAAAGCACTTTTTGTGGGATAACATGCACAGACAAATATTACACAAACCAGTAATGTGCATTAAAGGAATATTTTACCCAAATATAAAAATATTACTGATGCAATTCTCATGCACATTTAAATAGCTTCTACTCTTTAGCTGAACACAAATGATTTTCTATTCAAATACTGTCATGTTATCATCTTATTAGGGCATCAAAATGTCGAAGATTCAAAAAGCACATCAAACCCATAATTAAAGTAATCCAAATGACTTCAATGGGTTAATAAAGCAAATACAGCTCTCTGGAATGTAACAATATGTTTGTGATAAAAAAGGAGTAATATTTTGATCTTATTATACGATTCATATGTCACGTATCCATGGCAACAAACAACTAAAACACATCACAGTTCAAATAACTATGAATCTCATTCATCTGTCATATGTGTTTCATCACAAGACATGGCAGAACCAATGAGATTCAAAGTGTATCATGACAGAAATTTCATATTTGGCTGAACTATTCCTTTAAGAAAGGAATCATAATTTTGGCTTGTGGAAATATTACAGCGCCAGTTGCTCTCCTCACAAAGAGAATGAGAGCAGATAACAATAATAAAACCACCACTGACATCTAAACTAAATGAGCAGACAGCAGTCCATATATCTTCTCAAACATTTCAATGACTTTCAACCTAAATCTTACCAGAATTAGAGCAACGTGAAGACATTAAACTCCTCCTGCTCTCCTGCTCATCTAACTCCTCTCCGATGGGTGTGAGACGCTCAACCGAGAGGTCTGAATCAAACCTGCTGCCCACACCGTGCAATGCCAGCTTCTCCATACTGGAAACATCCACTTCACAGCCCTTACAACTCTCCTCCTCGGGGTCAGAGGATTGGGTCACTTTAGGGTCAACAGATCCATTCTGACCGAGGCCACGGAAGCCACTGGAGATGGCGTCTGAAACCTGAGCGAGCCATGCAGAGAATGCTGGGATACCTGACTTAGGAACATCTGCCATTCTGTCGATCTCCAAATGGTAACAACAACAACAACTAATCCAGCTCCTGCTGAACCTTCTCAACCATCTACATTAAAACAACCTTTAGTTACGGCACAGACCGGGGTCGTACCACATTCACGTCCTCACGTATGACGAACGGACCGACTGAATGTTTGCTAAAGGAGACGCTTTTGAAATACCACAGCAGAACACTTCCTCCAACATACAGTGTGTGTTGTGTGTGTGTTGACTCATATGTGAGTCATTGTGTATTACATGTGTTTGTCTGAAATCAATAGAGAACAGTACAAGACCACACAGAGTTTGTGGATTAATGCATGTTATATCACAAGTGTAGCACTATGACTGTAAGAACGAATACTAGACTCTGATTGGTTGATTTCAGTGTTCTGTATAAGCTAATATGCCAAACTATATAATTGACTATTATCTCAGACTACCAATTTCCTTAATAGTTGTGCTAGTTTAATGTATTATGTATTACTCTCTTTCTGTCTTATATAATAAATATAAAGGTAATTCAAATGAAAGTAGAATACAAAGTAATACAGAACAATCAGTCAGTCATTTACATAAACTAAACCCCTTTTAAGTGGCTGAAGATGGATCTCTTTTGTCAACACCTAAACTGATAATACTAACTTTCTAATTTTTCCTTAATTTAAAAAACATTTACATGTAAATTGTTTTGTAAGAATGACAATTGACTATAAATTGTTACTAAAATAATCATAACTCACAAAATTAGTTTTGATCATTTGACCAAAAAAGCTTTTTGTCATCCTACATAATGTAAAGAACGTGAAAATATAACCTTAGTATATTTAATATTGACTATAAACTTTTAGGGGGTGGGCCAAAATAATAAAACGTAGTGTCAATAAAAATATATCATACACATCATAGTAAAGCACGAAAATACGTTTACTCACCCAGTCCCTGGTGTATCCCAGCACGGTCTCTTCGTTTGCGTCGGCTGTACTGCTCGAGGCACGGCAGTCCTCCCACACTGGCGAAACAAAGTTTCTTATTGATGAAGAGGAAGAGTATGGCCAGCAGAACCACACAGATGCCCACCGCTGACAGAAAGCCAACCGCCTCAGGAGTGACTGGAGAGGAAATACACACTGATCAGACCACATAAACACACAGCTTTAACCCTGTTATTTGTGTTTTGCCACGTGTGTATTTCAAATGTAAAACTTAAATTGATCATATTCCCAGTTTCAATGTTTTTACAGGTCAAGTAAGACTTCATTTACACTCGCTGTAATTCTGGAAAAGCTTAAAAAGCACATGGTTTCTCATGTAAGCACGGAATAATTCTGCTATATTATATTCTTCAAAGAAGCTTTGAAGTGCACTCTTCAAGTGTAAAATGAACCATTAACTTGCATAAGAGTGAATATCTTTCTGTTCTAAGAGGGCAGACTCCCCTAAATGTACTATTGAGAGTGTTTACGTGTGTGTGTGTGTTTGAATAAAAGGCTGGAGCTGTACACTATTATACAACACACACAAAAAGAGGAACAGCGAGTAATATGGTCATAACAACAACCACATTTACGATAGAAAGAGTTGCATGTGGAATTTGCATGTACACGGTTATGAATTCTATATTTAAAACCTGCTGGCCATGATCTCTGCACTCTTCTGCATGTGCAAACTAAAACACAATGACCCTGTGAGACCCTCCCACATCCCTGTGAGAGGTGTATTAGCCAGATGGTTTCCTTGGAAACAGCTCAAGCATTCTGGTTTACGTATGGCTTTGATCATATTAACACACAAGTTCATGTTGTCATGGATTTGCTTTGTTTTAGTACACAAGCGGTTCTTATGACCTAAAAATATCATTTTCACCAATAACTGTTAACTGTACATAATGTTAAGTAATTTAAAATTGTGTTGCTATGGAAAAACATACAAAAAAGTTACAAATGCTAGACAAAACAGTAGACATAAAGAAAAATAGCAAGAGCATGTTAATGACTTTAAAATAACAGAATGATATTGTCTACATGTAGATTTTGAATCTAATATACTGAAAAAATAGTGCTCTTACAGATTCATACAGATTTATCCATATAGATTTACATTACATATTCCTAAAACAATAAAGAAATATACTTGAAGTTCTCATGTTAGTAATCAGGCGTTTTGTGTCTCCATCTACTGGTCATTTATCTGAACTGCAGTCTGCTGGTTTATGTACTACACTATACATACATAAACGACACTATATTCAGTTTTAAAGCATTAATTCAGTTTTTTATTTTAATTGAATATGCAATTATTGTTCTTTATTACTCTGTCTAAAAAGCAGCTTGTAAAACCTTCACATACTTTCTTTCCATGTTTAACGTTTAGGCCATTAGTTAATTAGTTTCAGGATGTCCGGGCTCATAATTTTGCAAGAAACTTCCTGTTGAGCTCTAACTCCCTTCCTGACTGTGCTGCTCTCACAAATTGTATTTTTTTACAATTATTGTAAATGTAAATTAAATGTTCTTTGTTTCATGTTCAATATTTCCAGCAATATTAAAGAAAGACGCTTAATTAGACTGAAAGATAAAGCTTTTAAACATATTTCTGACGAATTAAGACAATTACTCGTTTTTGACTGACTATTGGTCTATAAAAACTCCTAAATGAAAAAGATAAAATAATGAAAAATGGAGGAATCTAGCCTACAGACAACAAATTATATTTAAATTTACGAATATTTATATTTAAATTAGCAGACGCTTTTATCCAAGTTTTATCAAGTATTTTTCACTTTGTATTTTTATAAATAAGACTAAAAACCATACATATATAATGAAGTTCAACCAAATACAATAAAAAATTGGGGAGAAAATTAGGAAAAAGTACAATTTTGAAAGCTTAAAAGTAAAAAATGATGGTGATAAAACAGTATAAGAAATAGGGAAAAATTATTTCATCTGACACATTAACAAAAGTTTACAGCTAAAAAAGTTTACAATATATCAATGATCCTGGGGAATTTATATACATTTTTCTTTCAATCAAAAAGAGGCTAAAAAGCTCATTTTATTCAATAATTACTTTGAAACGTTTTTTTGTGTGATTTGTTTTAGGAAGACGATGGAAACCAGCAGGTGATGAAGGCGCGGAAGTGGAAGATGCGCAAAGATAAAAGCAGAACATTGCGTAACATCACATTCATTTTGACTCATGAAAGTTTACAGTCGTCCTGTCTGAAAAATCACTTCTTTTCCTCTCATGTTGTGGAGAAGACATGGTTCATGGATGAAATCAAATGAATGACGATAATGGAAATGATGGTCTCTTAATTCTCCCGCAAAGCCAACCAGCAAACGTGCTTTAATCAAGAACCTTATACTGTACATAACGATATTCGATCAGATATAATCAAAAAAACGATAGAATTTTTAATTTTTGTATCATATTAACCCATACGATAGCCTACTTACTATCGGATGCCATGGTCGCGTCGAGCTGAACCCGTGGCGTCAATCACACCCTACCGATCAATCGCTAACAATATCCACATTAATGTAAAGCATCAGCAAATAAAACAGATCGACTGCACATATCAGATCTTCTGCTCCTTAAAAACCGACGGGTGACAGCGGAAAAGCCCAGCTGGACCCTCTGCTACACTGACGAGAACACGCATGAGCACGAGCACGCGCTGCGCGCTCAGTTTCTTGAGCGCGTTCACTGCCCTCTGCACCAGACTGACCTCCAGAGCTACTGATGCTCCACCAATATTTGCGTCACCAACAGGGTCAATTAAGGACAGACAGATAGATAAAGGATAGATTGACTGACAGACAGACAAGGTACACAAATAGTCAGAAAGAAAGAAAGATAGATAGAGATAGAAAGCCAAATAAACAGACAGACAAGTAGGTGGCTATATAGAACAACAGACAGACTGATAAATTGAAAGGCAGACAGACAGAGATAGCCAGACAAATAGACAGATGGATGGACAGACAGACAGGCAGGTTGATAAATGGATAGACAACATACAGATAGTTAAAACAAACAGATAAGACACAGACATAAGTGAATTAATCTAATAAAGAGCAACCTCTTACTGAATTATTTATGATTAAGACAAATGTAAAAAATCTATGTATTTCTTGCTGTCAGATTATGTGAACCTGCTGATACTTTTTAATACAGTATAGATTTTAAAAAGCATTATTTTAAGTTTTTTAGCTTTGCATTTACATTGACAACATGAACATGCAGGAGAAAAAGATTCAGTGTGAAGATGATAAAAGACGTGGGCATCAATAAAACCTTCAGATGACAAATACCTGAACTGAAGGCATGCAAAACACCACACAACTCTCTGTCTCGTTCTGTGTGTTGTATTAGCTGACACATATACAATACAAAGTGAAATAAAAAGAAGATAAACATAAGATGCAGTAGGCAAAACAGAACACAATTAAAAGATCTAAAACACATTACAATTTAACAAACATCACAGATAACAGACATATATCTTTTTTCCAAGTATAATCTCTTTTATATGCATCTTTCAATAAGACAAACATCTAAAACAGAAGTAAAACCTGTACCTGTACTTCACGTTTGGTATTTGGATACCAAATATTCATTAAAACATTAGAAACCTTAATAAAATTAACATTACATCCGTATATTACATCTTCCAGCCTCGGTCTGTGCTGACAGTGGTGCAGAGGTGCTATGTGACATCACTTTCTGTCTTCAGGTTCCAGTTGAATTGCTTCTTTTTCTCTGGGGAATTAATACAAGGGGCCACAAGTAAAGGTACTGGAATAAACAAGCCTCACTAATCCAATCCGATTGGTTCATTTGACTTCATCCCGCTCATTTGCTTACCTGCCACCTTTTCTTCTCTCACTTTACTCAAACACCAGAGCCGGGTGGCGTTTGTCAATCTCTCTCTCTCAGTTCCTGCAAAAAAAGTTGAACATGTGGAAAGTCATGTAAACAGTGTAAAGTGATGTTATTTATAGCAGTTGTAAATAAATTGTATATAGATGCACCACTGCTCTGCAATCACTGATAACTATTGTCATAACCTGTGCAAAACAATATGTGTCCAAGAACATCTGACGTAAATAAAACAACTTTGCCAGTATGTTGCTATTTTATGTTTCAACAAATGGTGTTGACTTTAAATAAAACACGACTGACAAACGGCTTTAGATGTTTGCCCCATCCCGATTTTCTTTGCATATTAATATTCCATTTGATTACACTGTAACATCAAGAGAAACGTACCTTCAATCTTGAAGCGTAATAGTGTGCGCTGTTTAAGAGATGGTCTCTTCTTTTTTTTAACTGCATGTAAAAAATCGTTATCGGTTGATGGGACCAGCTGCGTCTGTCTGTGACGTCGAGACTTGGAGACCTAAATGAGAAACAATAAAATATGTTGAAATTGGGTTGAGAAGTGTACTGTAAGACGTGCTTGTTTGCCTTTGTCCTGTCTGAAAACTTTAGGTTTATATTTGTGTTGATGTTGCTTGCTTATTGTGATGCAACTGTAACATTTTTAATGAACACTTCTCTGGATCGCTTGCTTGATTTACCTCCACAGCCTGTCCGTATGATTTAGATTTGATTGAAGCTAACAGCTGGGCTCTGTAAGAGCTCTTTGGGGATAAAAACAGAGAGTTAGATATTAGCAAACCCCATTGGTGAAGCAACAGAGATGTATTACACAGACATCTTATAAAAAATTTACATCTTGATTTGAAGGTCCCTCTCCAGCATCCTGTTGCTCAAAGTCCTAAAAACACAATGCCACAATAAATACACACACTGACAAAATATGTGGGACACAGTATGTACAATATGTATTTACAAATACACTTACTGCATTATTTCTTTGCCAGCTGGAATAAGTGAGTATGGCACTGTTTAATTTGGGCACCAGGTTCTGTTGGATTAGGTTGACGTTCGGATTCGAATCTTTAAAAACGACTTTCTTCATGATCTCGTAATGCTCATGCACGTTTGCAAGTTCCTAACAATCAGAAACAAACATTACCAAAACATACACATTTGTCAAGACAGTCTTTTTAATTACCAACAACCTTTGGTCAACTGATGATTTATTAGTGGAGAAAGATTATTAAGATGATGCTTTAATTAAACTGTTTTGTTACAGGCAAAAAAATGAATATTTTGATGAATTTTTGGTCACCTCCAGTATGTCTGTGTTGATGAGCTCCTGAGGTCGTGATGGCTGATCAACAAACTCTTCACAGATTGTCCTCCCCTTTCCCTCTTCCCTCTTCTTCCGAGAAAAGAGCTGTGAAAACAAAGAATTATGGGTGATGCGATTGGTTACATCCCACACTTAATTGCATTACTGAGGCTTGCAAACCGTTTTTACATAAGAATATCAGGTATATTAACCTACCTTTGTTGGCATGGCTGTGAAAAGGAAAGCCTTTTCTAAAAAGAGCTTTCTAAAGACATAAACCACATCAAAATGTTGAGCATTGATTGCATCCTGATGAAACTGCATGACATCCTGCCAGTCCTTCAGAGCAATTCGGATCTACACAACACAACAGACAGAAAACACGTCCTTGTAGTTGCCAAAAATGATTTTAATCCACAAATCCATGTGCTGTTATTTTTGACCAATAACACAATTTTGAAATAACAAATAAAAAGCAGCCAGTAAGAGTCCAGCATAGACAGAAATTCCTTTAGTGTTGTTTTCTCATGTTGAGACCTCAAGAAGCGGGATGATAAAATGTCAAGAGTATGATTTTACAAATATAACAGTGTTTATTTATTTTGGATGCTTTTAGTCACAACATAATTCCCACAGTTACAATTGTGTTACAATCTAAACAACAGTGAGTATTTCCAAACTTTTAACTAGTACTGCACAACGATAGTTCATGGTGACTAAAAAAAAACAAGATGACAACTGAAACAAACCAATTAAGTAAAAGTAAAAAGCAAACAGCACCTTCTCCTTGGGAGTGCAGAGCTGTGTATTGAAGAGCCCGTAGAGGAGATAAAGCCCTCCTACTCTGATTTGGAAAGTGTAGGGGGGGTAAAGGTACGGAGACACCACAGACAGAGCCAAACGAGCGAAATGTCTTCTTTCATTGGGCTCTGGTTTACCGCTACACAAAAGACAGGGAGAAACCAATTACGACACTGTTATGACATTAATCACATAAAAAGGTCCTTGGCTATCGTCTATGTGAGTGATTAGAGTTTCGCTATTTTAAATACCCTTTACAAACTTACTAAAAGATGCTGCTGAAGTTCATGTCTCTCCAGATCGCCAAGAAGCGCTCGAACCGAACAGACTCAGTCGTCTGAAACCGACCCAGCAGCTCGTCGCAATCCCTTCTTAGCGGTCCCTTGAAATTATCCATTATTTATCCGTAAATCAACACGACAATTGCTTCATTGCATTTTACTTAAAATTTTAATATATTTTATTTCATCAAATACATTTAAAAGTGCGCTCCATCTATGTTCATGCGTTACAGTGTATCTTTCTCGCGCTCACTCAGACTCTGGTTAGTTAAAGGGATTACACTCTCGTAGCGCCACCTAGAGTTTCGGCTGTATGAGAAGTGTCATCTCCATCCAATCGGCTTAAAAAACATTTTTCAAAAATATTTTAACATTTTATCACCATTTAATTATTGCTTTTGTATTATACTGCATGATATTTGACTCATGGCTGTTTTCCCCGTTCATATTGTGACGTGATTTGAATATAACTGCGCCACCTTTTACAATATGTATATAGGTATTTATACAAAATAAATCTAAATAAAATCTAATAAAAAGATTCACAAGTTACAATCACGACATATATGAAAGTTAGTCCATATCTAATCTTCTAATCCAATTTTCTAAAATGACAACAATCTCCATACTAATTGATAAACTGCCTATAATAGCAAAGCAAGAACAATACATTGCTAATTGTTGTGTCTTTGGTCATCCCGGATAATCTTTAGGTATAACAGTGCATTAAATTACAAGGAAAATCTCAACTCACACTGTTAAAGTAAAAGGTAAAAAAATGAAAATTCTTAGAATGAAAATACTCAGATTTCGTGTTTCTCGGAAGAAGGTCATACACGGATTATGAATGATATTAGGGTGAATAAATTATGACAGGGGTTTTATTTTGGGGTAAACTATTGCTGTAAATGAGGATTTATTATTAGTAATGTATAAATTATACTATATGAATAAGGTGTGTGGATGACTGTGCTTAATTGTCATGAAAATAATGGCAGTATAACATAAAGTAATGTTGTGCAGTGTTGAGTTCATACCAATTTTGTAATATTGATCAAATAAGAATCCAAATAAGACAGATAGAATGTGATTGAAAGCCTTTTATTTTAATAGAATAATTTGATAAAGAGACATGTTTAACACCAAATTACTAAATAGATCACAAATCAATATTTAAAATAAGGTAGGCTATCCCTTATTTAGCTCTAACTAATGGTTCATCAGCATTTCCAAAATGCTTATTAAATGAGTATTGCAGCTGCTGCTGCTGCAGCCCCTGCACCACCCGTTGCTCCCAGAACAGTCTGAACTGCCACAGGAATACCAGCAGCACCTATAAAACAACATTCTGAGTCAAACTTCACAAGAAAAAGTCAAGCATTAGTCAGGCAAAATGTTTGTCTACAGTGTTATTAAAGTAGATAATATTTGGAATGTTGTTGGATGAGAGAAAAGCTGAATTTTTTATGAATATATTGGTAACATTTTACAATGAGGTTGTATTTGTGAACAATAATCTTCATTCATCTGTGTACAGGTTAGTTAGTTTACACCAGTAAAGCTGCTCTTGTTAGTTCATTGTGCAATAACTAATGTTACGAGTTAAAACTTTACATTTTAAAAAATGTATTTAAAATAAGTTAAATACAACCTTATTGTAAAATGTTACCAATATAACTGATTTTGGAAGACTTTTGTGTTTTCAGAGACTTTCCTGATGGGACTTGGCTCAATGTAGTGATTGCGTCGTATAATACAGTGTTAAAATGGCATAACAAAATAATTCTTAATATAGTGAATATAAGTCATGGCCTGTCATCTGTGTATTTTAATCATATAAACAAATAAGCAAAAAATTTAAAAATGAATTACTTAGTCAATGCCAAACGTAAACATATATTAATACTAGGAAACAGGAGCGATTTTTTTAATACTTAAACTTTTTTTAAATACTTAAACTATAAACACTTTTTACAGTGGTCAGGAAAGCGTTGAATTGCTCCCGCAACACATGTAAACTGCACTTATAATAAAGAACTACACAGATGTCATGGCAATTTATCAGTTACTCGTCAGTATCTGTCATGATTCCACCCTTGCACCTTTTGTTTGGACTTCGTTTCTCACTCTGCACCTCCCTCTGGACTCAATTCCCCATCATGCATTTCACCCCGCTCACCTGTTCACTATCTGCAATCTTGTTAGCACCATTTATCTTGTTATCACCCGCACCTGTTTTATGTCATTATGGGTTTATTGGTTGCTGTATTTAATGTCTGCTTTTAGTTTAAGTCCTCGTCCGGTATTGTTGTTTAGTTTGGCTGTGTGGGTTTTGTTAGCTGTTTCTCGGTCCTTCCTGGATGTACGCTGTGCCTGTGATTATCAATCCTGTGATGTTCTCCTCATGAGTGAGGCATGTAAACCTGTTCTGCTACAAACTCAGTAAAAGACTTGTTTGAGATTATCTCGTGTGTTCTGTCTGATCTGACCCAGCACCGTAACAGTATCATACTGAACACGCCTTGTACTCCTCCGCACTATATGCTGTGGCTACTGGCTTGGCAATTATATGCGCGCTTATTACTGTCATTACGGTAATAGAATGAATTACAAATGGAAATCTAGAAGATGAATTTTCTTGTTGGCATGGTAAAATAACACAAACAATAATGTTGTGTCAATGACATGCGTCAGAAAACTGGTATTTTGTGTGAAATAATAATTTATCATGAGGTTAAAAATGTTTGATCCTAGAACATGAATGGAGAAATACTGGTTAGTATACGGGTTAGTAAATGCTTTTTTGAAGACTCATGTTGGGGTGTTATCTATGCCACACCTTTACTAGGTCATGGATTCTTGCATAAAGAACATTGACTGGAACAAAAAAAAACATACACAATAGTGTTATATTTTTATATTGTATTCTTCTCTCTATGCATTTAATTTTTTACATTTTCTGTGTTTTTGTTTTTCCTGTTAAGCTGCTTTGAAACAATTAAACACTGTAAAAAAGCACTATATAAAAAGATTTTAATTTAATTATTTTGCAGTAATTTAGCAGTGTCTGGCTGCTTATTATTTACATTTATATTTACTCTAAATATTGTCCTCCTTCACCTTTATATTTGTTCGCTTATTACTATAATTACGGTAATATCATGACAAAGAAAGCGTATGCGGCGCCTATTACCGTATTTACGGAGCCGAAGCCTGCCACTGTTTTCATGATTAAAGGAGACGAAAACGATCACGAATTCGTGTACAGGCTGCAAAATAAATAAATTTTTTAGGAGGGCTGGCCAGAAATTTAGAGGGACTAAATCCCACTTAATAGGGCGTCTGGGAAATAAGAATCATCATGACAATGATCTTTCGTCCTCATGTTATGTCATCTTACCTACGGATTGCAGAATTGCTACTAGAGATCCAGCTGCGACTCCTCCTCCGTTAGCCACAGCTGCAGCTGACATCATACTGGAGGCAATCGAACCTGCAGCAATTCCACCTGCAGTAAAACCTACAGCTGCCAGAACAGCAGGAGCTGCAACAATTGTTGTGGCTAATGTAAACATAAAGCATAAATAAACTTACTGGTTCAGATGAATCTGCAGACCAATAAATAACAATAAACATAGATTTTATTCTGTTGTGTATAGTTGTGAACTTTGATTAACGGAATATTTTCGTATAAAATATTAACATGTCATTTTTGTCAAAAAATGTAGCATCCGTTTATCATTGCTTACCTGCTCCTGCAGCTCCAATAGCCAAAGTCACTTTAAAGATAAAGAGAGAGAAATACAGGTAAAGTGCCATTCAGTGCAGAATAAACAAATTTCATTGATACACTTAAATACTTACGCAAACCCATTTTGTCTGTCGTCTCAGGATCTGATTCTGATGGTCTGTGTGTGTGAGACTTTTAAACTCTATGGGTGTGTCCTATTCAGGAAACGAAACTGAGACAGTTTAAGATTATGCACGCACACATACAATATGGACTCTTCCAGTCACCCCTGTCATCCAGCGTGAAATGGGCTATTCCAAAACCTTTCCATCGGAGTTCGCAAAGTGATGGAGAAGAGAGCAGGTGGATGATAATGGCAAAAGAAGATCGGTTAAATATTGTAGATAGTTTTTAGTTAAAGTAAAGTGTGATAATCCAAACCGGAGGAGTTTTATCGTTTGTGCGTGTGCGTGCATCACATCGTAAATTATCATACACTTGCTGAGCATTCTCTGCAATTAGATAAACGCTATTCCGCCTGTACATGTGTTTACATTTAATACTGTTTACGTGATTGTACTCCGCTATTCAGTATTATTCATGTTATTTACTCTTGGTTTATGTATATTTAGTCCTGATAAACAAGCGCCGCGCATGCGCTCTAGAATTGTTTACATCTTCAGTGACAGCACGTGCGCAGCAGGGATGCTCACGTGAACAGTTCATGCAGAGTTTAACGCACGCACATACTTTGTATAGACCATTTCACAAGATGTAAACAACACTGGTCCAGAAGCACTTCCTGTGTCAGTTTTTCTGTATTTCACATATGTAATTGAACCTTAAAGATGTTCGTTAAACATTTTGATTCCATTGTAAATGTTCTTTCTGTTGGTTGTATTTCGTTCTGACATTGTGTAGTGTTAAAAAACTGATACAGGAAGTGCTTTTGTGACCAGTGCTGTTTACATCTTGTGAAATGGTCTATACGTTTGTACTGGACACTCATTTCTACTTCTTAGTTTACTACATTGTAATATTACCCGTTACATTTATCCCCATTGAACAGCCAGTTTAAATAAGCTTTATTAACGCTGTATTGTGTTTTGTATTCATATTCATACTTATTTTTTATTCTGTATTTTCAGAACCACACATCTATGCACATTCAATAAAGACAATTTGGATAATCTAAGTGAGACATCATTCTGACCGGACAAACTCTAGCCTTCATGTAAACCCGGACTAGCAATAGAGTTCAAATCCACAAGATTTTTCACAATATAATATAATTGTCATATATATATATATATATATATATATATATACAAAGCTAATTTTGAATACAATTACAGTTCACATCTTGGATATATGTATACATAACAGATAACTGAGTATTAATTAATTTACTGTATTAATACTCGATTCATTTATTAATAGAAGACACAGATGACAAACAAGTTATATACACAACAGTATTTTTATATTATAGTAATCAATTTGTATTTGTTTTAGAAACAATTAACACAACTCTTTTGTTTTTTTGTTATGTGATAACAAATATGAATGAACATATAAGACACATCCCCAGAGAGATACAGGATATGGATACTAAAAAAGCCCCTGAAAGTAATACACTCGTGAGGTGTAGTTTAAGCTTTTTAAAATATTATATTTTATTGAGATTTCTTTCGCAATTGCTATACTATTATTACCAGCATTTTTACAATTGTAAAAGTAGGGATTGCTGATCATTAAAATATGATGACATCATCATCAAATTTTGTCCTTATTAAAGCAGAGACTAAAGCAGTTCCAGGTAGGCATTTACATTTACATTTATTCATTTAGCAGACACTTTTATCCAAAGCGACTTACAAGTTACCAGTGGCACACTGGGAGCAATTAGGGGTAAGGTGTCTTGCTCAAGGGCACCTCAGTTGTTTCCTGATGGCCCTGGGCATCGAACAACTGCCCATTTCTCAAGAAACAAAACAGAGACAAACAAGTAAGAGCTGAACTTTAAACAAATTCTTTACAGTAGCATGACGTCAAAAGGAATCAGTCAATATGTCAAGTATGTAAAGTACTAAGAACAATTCAAATAATAATCTGAAAAATGTTATGGGGGTAGAAAATGAATAACTGCTTTAAAGAAATATTATCTCTATATATATCTCTATATTTCTATAATATTAAGTTTTAGTTCAAGGCCACAGTGTGGATGGGGTTACAATCCCCCTTTAACCATTAAAACACATCAATTTACAAAGTAAAAAACCTGAACTACTAGAAAAAGCTACACAACAGATTCTCTGTGTAGAAGAGTCCTTATAGAGGAGATCAAGTTCTCCTCTACTTTATTATTTCTGGTAATCCAACGTTAATACATCTGGCTGTAAATAAGCAAAAAAATTTACATCACATTTTACTATTTAAAATACGGTATATTAATAAAAAGGCAATTCTAAGGCTTCTTTTGCTTTAACTGTTACAGTTCCTCAGGAGGAATACTTATGTTAGTTCCCTAAAACAAAAAAATTGATAACAACAAATGGAAACAGAATCCTATAAAAATATAAACCTAGAAGATGAATTTTCTTGTTGGCATGGTAAAATAACATAAACAATAATGTTGTGTCAATGACATGCGTCAGAAAACTGGTATTTTGTGTGAAATAATAATTTATCCTGAGGCTAAAAATGTTTGATCCTAGAACATGAATGGAGAAATACTGGTTGGACGGGTTAGTAAATGCTTTTTTGAAGACTCATGTTGGGGTGTTATCTATGCCACACCTTTACTAGGTCATGGATTCTTGCATAAAGAACATTGACTGGAACAAAAACCATACACAATAGTGTTATATTTTTATATTGTATTCTTCTCTCTACACTATTTTTTAACGTTTTCTGTGTTTTTGTTTTTCCTGTTAAGCTGCTTTGAAACAATGCAACACTGTAAAAAAGCACTATATAAAAAGATTTTAATTGAATTATTTTGCTGTAATTTTGCTTGTGTAGCACATATTTCACCTTTATATTTGTTCTTCTTTATATTTCTTTCCAGTTATTGAAGAAGGTATCAACACAACTGCAGCAATCTCTTTACGGCACCAGGAGAGCCAAAATAAGCGACACTTGGGTATGTCTTAGTTGATTCTTGATTTATTATCAGACAAACAGAGCCTTAAATTAATTAATACAACATTAAAAACTGGTATAAGGTTTAGTTATGGAACAGACAGTTTGTTTTTCATTAGTTATCAGAACTATACAGGCATGCAGACAGTCAAAAGATTATATTAAGCAAGAAAAGTTCAGAATTTCAATCATAACAGCCATGTTAGCATTACTATAAAACCTGCCTGTCACAAAACATAATAAAGTCTCAAAATCAAGTTCTGAGTCAACAAGCATCAAAATTTGATTTTCAATTTTTGACATTACTCAGTCAATATTAAATGTATCTTCACTGAATGTTCTTTACATTACGTAGAATGATTTTATAAATCACAAAAACCCTTTCACAGGCAGAGTCAAATATTTTACACAATGCTAACAACTTAAAAATAATGCGGAGGTGTGGTTTTAGGGATTAACTAAACCTGAAAAAAAGAGTCACATAAACATGCTCGCAACTGCACCCAAAGTGGCCCCCAGAGCACCCACAGTGGCCTGACCTGCGACAGAGAGTCCAGCTGCACCTATAGTGTATATATGCACATGTGTTTTTCATTTTTCAGTTAACAGTTAAAGGGTCTTATATTCATGCTGTTTGTGACTCACCAACAGACTGAAGAACTGCTACTGCAGATCCAGCAGCGACTCCTCCTCCGTTAGCCACAGCTGCAGCTGACATCATACTGGAGGCAATCGAACCTGCAGCAATTCCACCTGCAGTAAAACCTAGGACAGCAGGAGCTGCAGCAACTGTTGCGACTGTCAACAGAAAGATAAGGACATATCTGTACACTCCTAAAAATAAAAGTGCTTCAAGATGCCATTCAAGATACATTTTTGGCTGATTGGTTCCATAAAAAATCATTTATCAATTGGTTTCATGAAAGGTTCTTTAAAGTGTAAAAAGACTATAAAAGACTATTTTAGTTCAGATTGATATCTGAGGAATTTTATCCTGCCCAGAGCTGGCATTAAAACATGGATATAATTATTTTTGATAGGAACAAAAAGCATCTTTTTATTTCCTTCTTACCTGCTCCTACACCTGCCACAACACATGTAACTGGATGAATAAAAAGAAACGGTACAAAGTCTGTCAATAGCTAATAAATGGACATTTAAGATTCTACTTTATAGTTGTGGTCATATATAAAGGTACTTACCAGGATCCATCTGTCCAAACAATTCAAAACAGTGATGCTCCCGATCTGAGACTTTAAACAAAGATAATAGACACTAACAAGATGTACCCGTGTTGTTACTATAAGTGAAAGACATTCAACACGCCAAAAGTTCTGCCTTCCAGTAAAATGAGCCAATCAATAAAGACTGGGAGGCGTTTTAAACTTGGCCACCAAGTGCACTGACATCCGTCTCAAGAAATGAAACTCAAACCTAATAATAGAGACACTCCCGAAAGACAAACATATAACAATAGAGGATTTCTCCATACTAACATGCTGTTGAAAATAAATCAATAAACATGTAAAGGATGTTCAGTAATTATTGTTTTCAAAAAAATAATCACCAAAATATTATTTTATCATTCTTAACGCTGTAATTTTCCAGGAGCCAGACAGACTTCATGCCATTTTTGCCATATAAGTCAAATTATACACATACAGTAATCACTTTTTGGGTTCGAGGCTATTGTCCCAGGAATTTTGACAAATTTTGTCTTATGGAAAACCGGAAAATGTACTACAATTTCATAACATCAAAGAAACTAAAAGAATAATTTCATTTTTGTCGTAAATTACTGTGGTAAATTAAGAAAGTAGGTTTATTGAGCTTTATATAATACACTGGCAACCACAATTGTAGAAAGATCCTATATCTTCTTTTCAGGACAGATATAACACACATTACACTTTGCATCCAAGACATTTATTGATAAACATTTACAAAACAATTTCGGTTCTGGTGAATTTTAAGGACACTCATTTATTATCAGGGGTCTTAATATGTCATAATCTTGGTTTCCACCGCATACCTAATTTCATCAATAAGTTTATCTTCATCACTATCATCACTACTGTCAGAATCTGATGGATCCTGGGGACCAGAGGATTTTGGGGAAGAGAACACATCTGCAGCTCCACCTAATACAGCACCTGCAGCTCCACCAACAGATGCTACTGCTGCTGCCGCACCTGCAGACAATCCAGCAGCACCTGATCAGAAGAATATGGAAAAAACAAATCAGTGCTGTCAACAACACAACGGATTTATCAACTTCACTCTTGTTGTCATTATCAAGTCATTAAAGCTACTGAAGACCTGCAGACTGAAGGACTGCGACCAAACTTCCAGCAGCGATGCCGCCTCCGTTAGCGATGGCCGCTGATGACATCATACTGGCCGCCAGTGAACCACCAGCTATACCAGCAGAAGTGAATCCAGCTACAGTGAGGGCCACTGGGGCCAAAACAACTGCACCCACTAATGCACATAAATATATACAATATAATACACATAATATTATTTATATCCATTTGAAGATGCCAATAACAAAATAGTTTTACAACTTTACCTGCACCAGCTGTGACTCCAATAATAGTGAACAGTCCTTGATTACAAAAAAATTTAGCAATTAGTAATAATATCAAAAATGAACCACAGTTTTACTACAGTTGGAAAAAAACATGGTTACTGTAGTAAAAACATGGTTTTGCCAATTGTAATCAATACGCCAAACAACTCATTTTTTAGTTCACACTACTTACCGCGAGGCATCACTTTAACTGGTCCTGAACTACAGAGGGAGAACAAATGACGTCTTTAAAAACAAGAGTTTACTGCTAATAAAATATATTTCTATTATCACTCGCGAAGCAATTAGTACACGAATGATGACGCTCGGTTATTTGAAGTAAATCTTTTCAGTGAGCCGACTCTGCAAATTGAATCATTTAGAATTGACTCGTCGAGTCAAAGAGTAATATAGTTAACGCACTCACTCTATGAACCTTTAAGTATCCGAAAGATAAGAGTAATAATGAGTAATATACCGTAACTAATGATTTAATCTTTACGATCTAAGCAGCAACTGAATTGTTCTTCGAACTAAAATGAATCGTCCGAAAGAATCGGTTCGGAGTTTCTTTAACAAGCACCAAACAAAACCGAAACTGTTTCCTGGAAATCACGTGTCATGCCACACCAAAGACTGCGTCAAGCCATCCGCGGTTTGAGAATACACGGTCAAGCCAGCGCGCATTATTAGGTTCTTTACGGTAGTCTCCGCGCATGCCGTTTTAACCCTTTGATTGACAAAGTAGTGAGTCTTAACGTTACTAAATTTATTGTCTTACGCATAGAATGACTTCTCTTTGCCTTTTGTGTTTAAAATAATGTTTTTTGTTTGTTTGAAATGATGCTGATTGCACGGTGGCCGAGAGAGCTCAACGCGCTGCAAATGAAGAAAACACATGCAAATAGAAAAAACACCAGCAAATAAAGAAAACATCTTCATTAGTTTGACAACACATGCGCTGCAAAAGTCCACAACACTTACAAATAGACAAACGCGCTACAAAAGACCACAACACTTACAAATAGACAAACGCGCTACAAAAGACCACAACACTTACAAATAGACAAACGCGCTGCAAAAGACCACAACACTTACAAATAGACAAACGCGCTGCAAAAGACCACAACACTTACAAATAAACAAACGCGCTACAAAAGACCACAACACTTACAAATAAACAAACGCGCTGCAAAAGACCACAACACTTACAAATAAACAAACACGCTGCAAAAGACCACAACACTTACAAATAGACAAAGCGGCTACAAAAGACCACAACACTTACAAATAACAAACGCTACAAAAGACCACAACACTTACAAATAGACAAAACACGCTGCAAAGACCACAACGCACAAATGAACAAACGCTGCTAAAAAGACCACAACACTTACAATAGACAAACGCTGGCTGCAAAAGACCACAACACTTTACAAATAAACAAAGCGCTGCAAAAGTCCACAACACTTACAAATAGACAAACGCTGCTGCAAAAGACCACAACACTTACAAATAAACAAACGGCTGCAAAAAGTCCACAACACTTACAAATAGACAAACGGCTGCAAAAGACCACAACACTTACAAATAAACAAACGCTACTGCAAAGACCACAACACTTACAAATAAACAAACGGCTGCAAAAGACCACAACACTTACAAATAGACAAACGCTGCAAAAGACCACAACACTTACAATAGACAAACGCGCTGCAAAAGACCACAACACTTACAAATGACAAACGGCTGCAAAGACCACAACACTTACAATAGACAAACGCTGCAAAAGACCACAACACTTACAAATGAACAAACGCGCTGCAAAAAGACCACAACACTTACAAATAGACAAAGCGCTGCAAAAGACCACAACACTTACAAATGAGACAAACGCGGCTGCAAAGACCACAACACTTTACAAATAGACAAACGCGGCTGCAAAAAGACCACAACACTTTAAATAGACAAACGCGGCTGCAAAAGACCACAACACTTGCAAAATGGACAAACGCGCTGCTGCAAAAGTCCACAACACTTTACAAATGAGACAAACGGCTGCAAAGACCACAACACTTCAAATGAACAAGCGCTGCAAAAGACCACAACACTTACAAATAGACAAACGCGCTGCAAAAGACCACAACACTTTACAAATAGACAAACGTGCTGCAAAAAGACCACAACACTCTTACAAATAGACAAACGGCTGCAAAAAGACCACAACACTTACAAATAGACAAACGCTGCTGCAAAGAGACCACAACACTTACAAATGAGACAAACGCTACGCTGCAAAAAAGACCACAACACTTACAAATAGACAAACGCTGCAAAAAGACCACAACACTTACAAATGAGACAAACGTGCTGCAAAAGACCACAACACTTACAAATGAACAAACGCTGCTGCAAAGACCACAACACTTACAAATAGACAAACGGCTGCGCAAAGACCACAACACTTACAAATAGAACAAACGTTGCTGCAAAAGACCACAACACTTACAAATAGACAAACGCCGGCTACAAAAGACCACAACACTTACAAATAGACAAACGCTGCAAAAAGACCACAACACTTACAAATAGAACAAACGCTGGCTACAAAAAGACCACAACACTTACAAATAGAACAAACGCGCTGCAAAGAGACCACAACACTTACAAATAAAAACAACGGCGGCTGCAAAGTCCACAACACTTACAAATAGACAAACGGCTGCAAAGACCACAACACTTACACAATAAACAAAGCTGGCTGCAAAAGTCCACAACGCTTACAAATAGACAAACGCGGCTGCAAAAGACCACAACACTTACAAATAAACAAACGCTACTGCAAAAGACCACAACACTTACAAATGACAAAGCGCTGCAAAAAGACCACAACACTTACAATAGACAAACGGCTGCAAAAAGACCACAACACTTACAAATAGACAAAACTGCAAAAAGACCACAACACTTACAATAACAAAGCGCTGCAAAAGACCACAACACTTACAAATAGACAAGCGCGGCTGCAAAGACCACAACACTTACAAATAGACAAACGCGGCTGCAAAGACCACAACAGAGACAAACGCGGCTGCAAAAGACCACAACACTTACAAATAGACAAACGCTGCAAAAAGACCACAACACTTACAAATAGACAAGCGCTGCAAAAAGACCACAACACTTACAAATAGACAAACGGCTGGCGCAAAAGTCCACAACACTTACAAATGAGACAAACGGCTGCAAAAGACCACAACACTTACAAATAGACAAACGCGCTGCAAAGACCACAACACTTACAAATAGACAAACTGGCTGCAAAGACCACAACACTCTATACAAATAGACAAACGGCTGCAAAAGACCACAACACTCTTACAAATGACAAACGGCTGCAAAAGACCACAACACTTACAATAGACAAGCTGGCTGCAAAAGACCACAACACTTACAAATAGACAAAACGCTGCAAAAAGAGACCACAACACTACAAATAGACAAATGGCTACTGCAAAAGACCACAACACTTACAAATAGACAAACGTGCTGCAAAAGACCACAACACTTACAAATAGACAAACGCGCTGCAAAAGACCACAACACTTACAAATAGACAAACGCGCTGCAAAAGACCACAACACTTACAAATAGACAAACGTGCTGCAAAAGACCACAACACTTACAAATAGGCAAACGCGCTGCAAAAGACCACAACACTTACAAATAGACAAACGCGGCTGCAAAGACCACAACACTTACAAATGACAAACTGGCGCTACAAAGACCACAACACTTACCAAATAGACAAAAAGCGGCTGCAAAAAGACCACAACACTTACAAATAGACACGCGCTGCAAATAGCACCGACCACAACGGAAATGTTTCAAGGGGACCCAAATAAGTGACGAACACTTATTGTTTAATTGTCCAGTGTTGTTGTCAATGACTTGAAAGGTGAGTTTTTTTGTTTATTTAAACATCCTGATCGTATAATTGCCTAGTCTCTTTTTATATTATTAGCCTAAATAATCTGACATGGTACACAATTTTGAACGTTATATTGTTGCACATATTGTTGCATATGTTAGCTGGCTTAATTAAGCATTTAAATATACCCCCGTTTCACAGGCAAGGCTTGCTAGTTCTAGAATAAAATGTATGATTGAGCTGTTCTAACTGAAAGCAACATATACCCCAGTAGGGTTCGTCACTTATTTGGGTCCCCTTGAAACATTTCCGTTGTGGTCGATGCTATTTGCAGCGCGTTTGCCTATTTGTAAGTGTTGTGGTCTTTTGTAGCGCGTTTGTCTATTTGTAAGTGTTGTGGACTTTTTCAGCGCATGTGTTGTCAAACTAATGTTTTCTTTATTTGCTGGTGTTTTTTCTATTTGCATGTGTTTTCTTCATTTGCACCGCGTTGAGCTCTCTCGGCCACCATAGGGTTTTTTTTAAAATATGGATAAAAGAATAAAAGTCATAAATTAAATGTTAGTTTAATAATTCCAAACATTATTTTTTACTGTGGACTTCATTCGTTATATTAAATGTGATATTTCAATTTATATTAAAATGAATGTCACAATTGTTGTTGTTATACACATCTCACTTTGGAAAAATCTATTTGTTTATTTAAAAGGTATATTTTAAGTTTATTTTCAATTTTAAATGCCTATAAAAAGGGCATTATTCAAGAGAACAAAAACTGATGGTCATTTCATGTAGATGGCATCACAGACTATATGTAGGCTACACCTCATCATCTCATATGAAGTTGTGGCCTTAACCCGCTTAGAGATCTGTTTTTATTACCACAAAAAAATCTGAATACTTTGTAAATTATTTGAAGTAACAAAATCATGGTTAATTTGTGGTTACTATAGATGATTGTTTTTGTTTTATGCATATAACCAATGTTAATTTTTGTAAGGGAACATGATGTAAAGATAGAGAGAATATTTAGGCAGATGGTGGTGAAACTATTACCAACATTACACGTTAAGGTCAACAGCTAAAAACGTTTCACAGGATTAGGACACCTGAAAGTGATGCACAGGCTTCATCTTTTATTCTTTTTTTTTTCTCTGTGGTGGACTGCTGCTGTCTTTACCCCGGGCATAGTTAAACTAAAAAGTAGTTAAACATCAGTTGATCATTTTTAGTCATCACAACCGCAACCTGAGGACGGTGAGGGTGAGTACGGACGCGGGAACGACGTCACGTGTGCTTCTCCTACTGTGTTCACTGTCAAAGGCATTTTTTCAGTCTGCGTATGGGAGCGACGCTACTGCTAAAGCCCCACCAGCCACCCTAAAGATATTTGAGAGAGACGATATACTCCTTAAAACCATTAAAACCATGCAAAACCAGTTTAATTATTGTGTTTGTAATAAAATCACAGTAACTACATATTTACCATTGTTCTTCATAAACTATATTTAACCATTGCCAGTCTAAGAGTTCATGCAGGAGCTTTGAGCATTCGTGACCCAGTCTGTGAAAACTAGCTAAAGTCATTTTTTGTGATTTTTCTGTTGTAAAGAACATCCTGTGAGAATTTAACATTGATATCTTTTCACAGACAGGGTCACATTTTTCTTAAGAGATGTTAAGAGAGAGAGGGTTCTTCAGAGGGTTCCTTGTGGAAGCTAAGATTGGTCAAAAATATAATTAATTAATTTTAATGCAATCTCTTGCTTTTTTTGTCAGTTGACATATTAGTGAGCATAGTTTTAGTACAACACTGTAATCTTGAATGAAAGAGAGTGGTAAGGCATAAATATTTGTACTATTATTTATTTATTTATTTTTACTTTTTTACATCACACTACAGACATTTACATAATGCCAATACTTTATAAGACAGCTGACAGCTGAATTTGTCAACAAATGCGATTTGGCCTCCAGTAAATTTAGTAAATTAATCTCATTTCCTCAGCCTCTTCAACAAATTTATAGCTCCGCCCAAAGCAGCGCCTGTAGCCCCGCCCACTGATGCCATGCCTGCTGTTGCACCTGCAGACAGCCCAGCAGCACCTGATCATGGAGAACATGGTCATAATCTTAATTCACAATAGATTTTTTTACCCTACAAACCTAAATGACGCTTTATACATGTTTTAATAGTCATAATTTAATCCAGTGATTATATACAAGATCTCAGAAGAGATATATTTCATAAAGAAGTTCAGTTACTGTATAATCTAGCCTATAATGCTAAAATAATACAGTAGTGTTTTTTACATGTTTTCCTTTCAAGGCATTCAAAGTCTTTGAAATAGTGATACCTGCAGACTGTAGGAGAGCGACCAAACTTCCGGCAACAACACCGCCTCCGTTAGCGATGGCCGCTGTTGACATCATACCGGCCGCCGTAGAACCTGCCGCGATACCGGCGGCGGTAAATCCAGCAGCGGTAAGCGCCAGCGGAGCTAACACAACCGAACCGACTGGAAACCACACAATACACAGCACTGAGAAATATATTTTCTTTAGTATGTATTTTCGTATAATGTGAAGACTTACCAGCCCCAACTGCTGTTATCGCAATAACAGTGTAGTGTGCTAAAAGGAAAATGGAAGCAAAAGTTACGAAATACAGAATAGATAAGTTTATTGATTTGTTTGTGACAGACACTTCAGTTACCTTACCTTTCGACATGATTTAGACCGGTATTTACTTTACTGGTTATACCGGTTAACTGTAAAGTCTTGTTTATACAGCTCCACACCCCAAGAAGCGACAACGCTGCGACAACGCTGAGACAACGCTGGCTACGAGGCTGACGCCAGCTCCTTATTCGCGGACTTCTCTGTTTCACATTAAAAAATTATAGACTGATTTCAGCACCTCCCTTCCTTTCTTTTATGATGTGTAATTTATAAAATATGTTCTTGTGTGGCCAAAAATACTTTTTAATAACTTTAAAACAAAAGAGTGGACACACTTCTACACTAATCAATTGGGGCGTTTCAACAAATTCTGATGTTTTTTTTCTTCAAAAAATCAACCCAGAAGACAAAGTTTATGTGCATATAGAGCATACTGTACCTTTCATACCTTTAAAAAAAGACTGTAGTGACTTAGATAACCCCATATGTAATGAATTAGCACATATATCATATTTTCAGTTTAAACAATCATAATGGAGTATTGTGCTGGAATTCAGAACATATTTTATAAATGACACATTATAAAATAAATAAATTGCTGGTTAGAATTCTAAACATGCAGTATGATTCATTAACATATAGTCTTTTAAAATTGACAAGTAAAAACTGATATATCTAATCAGAATTATCTAAATACAAATCTGCCTATTCAAACTGACTGTCCCTTTAAATAGAACATCCAATAATATCGAAAGGGAGGTGTAGAAACCAGTCCATAATGTTTTAAGGTGAAACGGAGAGCTGGAATCAGCCTCGTGGAAAAGCCTCTATTAGGTTACATAAACAAACGTCATTCTTCTCTTTCATGAAGCTCAAAGATGAGAAATATTGACATAATTATTTGTGAAATATGTAAAAGTTGAGAAGTGTTTTTAGGAATACACATTTAGGTAGAAACAATTTTCCAAGATTGCTATATCATGTGCACCAATCACTATCCTTACTTTTGCAATTGGAATACTGAACAGTAAACTAATTAATCTAAACAATATGTAGCAAAATTACAAATCCACAAATAAAACATTAAGATTTCCATCATTATCAATTAAGACTAAATGAGAGTACATAATTTATTCTAAAAATGGGAATAATGTCGTACCATATTTTCGATGTCTTACATTCTCTTGGTGTCTTTGTGGTTGTTTTTCAGAATTAAAAAAGGTTTTCGAATGACGTTTTATTTATTGTCAGTTTAATTGAACTTCTTGCAAGTGCTTCTACTTTAGTCAATCGTATGGAGTACAGCGCCCCCTGTCGGTCATTATATCGCTCTACAGCTTGTTTGCTGGCTCAGAGGGTCAACAGGAAGTACTACTTGCGTGTCCCACCGCAGATCCAAAGCGGAAAAGGCAACGACATTAACGACAACTGCATCCCGTATGGAGTCCCACTACTGCAACCGATAACACGAGCCTGTCTCCCATTATGAACTGGCTTTTTTACCACAGTGACACGCACGGTGAGTGTTTTATGTTGTATTTCGCGGGAAGTGGGCGTGCACGCGCTTCTGTCGTTCACCTCGAGGCCTTCCTGGGGTGCACGCGACGCGACTCCAAACTCGAGTTCGTGCAATAACCCAGTGGATCACAGCTGAGGCGGTCTTGATAGAAATGCAAAGCCCAGTTTGTGATACAAGTGAGTTTGATACGGTCCGGTGAGCGCGTGAGATCGAACCCGAGGCCGCCAGGTGCTCGCGGAAGCGTACGGTTGTGTTTGGGTTTGTTTGTCGGGCCAATATAACGCCGTGCTCTGCTTTAGATACACATGGATGTTGTGCAAAGTATTGTTAAACGTGTATTATCTCTCTCTAAGTTGTGTTACTGTATGTTTGCGAGCTTTCTGTGAGCTTTACAGGCCCGCACGCGCTAAGCTATTCGTGCACGTGAGCTGATCTCAATCAAAATAAAAACACTAGACACAGTCATTCAGTCAAGTCTGAATAAATGTTTAATACATAAGAGCATGCCTGTCCTGCAGTTACTCTTTTATTTTTAGTGCTTTTATTCTGTGAACACGAATTGAATCTAAAATGCATGTATTTTGTTTTGCTCTTTCCATCTTCTTTTTGTATGTTGTGTTTAATTTGAAAACATTTTTGATAAACTGTTGTGTTATTGTTTGTAAAACACAAGTGTATTTGTGCAGGTTTACCTTGTGTGGACATTTCATTTTTTTTTAAACATCCAATGTGGTGAATGTGTGTATCTGCTAGTACCCAGTTGATATGACACAAACACAAAAAAGTTTGTTTTATGCATGAACTCGGTGCTAATGTCTTTATTTGTTGTACAAATATTGTCATTAATTTTAATAGACTTAAAGCTGTTGTGTTACTGTTTGTCATACAAGTACATTTATGTAGGTTTGCCTTAAAGTTATATTAAAGATTTCAGATTTTATAAACCAGTGGCATTTGTATCTTACCCTGATAACTGTAAATGCACATATTGAGCATACACATGAAAATGCATCCGAACTACAGTTAAAAAAAATTATGAATATATATTTTTTAATTTCAGATATTTAAAAAAAATGTAATTAACATTTTTCTTTCATCTATGTTTATTGTTATGAAAATTTGTCATATTTTTTTTTGAGTGTTAAATCTACATTCAAATGATCTGAAATGTTTATTTAGTATTTTGTATTCTGTATTCATTTAACTTTAATAAAATTAAGTTCTTTGCATACTGTAAAGAATTTGAATACAGTTGCATACAAAACTTGTTAAAGTAACATTTTGCCTGATAGTTACTAAAGATTTTGTCCTTTATATTAATATTTAATCTAAAAGCAGAAACATATAAAGTCAAAGGCTTTAGACAATATAAGAAAAATACTGGACATCTTTTTTACCTCAGTATTTATAAGTGCAGTTTTACACACAGTTTTACATGTTTTTAATTGCTGACATGTCCCCCTAACTGTATTCCTTACAGTTCTCTATCTAAAAGCGTGCTAAATAATGATATGTTTATACATCTTACGTCTTTTTTCAGATCAAACATCACAGTTCAGGCATTCATGGATATAGTTGGTGGACCATTCAACCATCTGATTCCAAGTGACCAGCTGGACGACTCCTTGTTGCTCGGACAGAATCTGGAATGTGAAGCAAGTGAAGAATTCGAAGCGGGTCACAATCCACCCGAAAATTCCTTGAAAAACATGCTTAGTGACAAAGATCCCATGTTTGGATCTGCTAGCACCCAGTTTCACCTCTTAGAAAATGAAGAGGTTAATTTTAAGCTTGAAAGCTCAGCAGGTACAGTAATTGTTTTTATTGTATTTCCTATAAATGTTTTTTGCTGTGTAAAATCATCACAAGCACCAAGGAAAGTTCTTTATAACATCGCTTGTTGTTGTGTTTTGCAGAAGCAGATCGTGACACGACAACAGCAGGTGTTAGACCGAGTCCATCTGATGGAGAACACGGTCAATCCAGCTTTCCTCAGGGCAGGAGGAGGCCTGCGTGTCAAACACAGAGAAAACAAACAGGTGCATAGAACATAAATGCAATATATCATATAATGAAATATTTAAGATTACTGCAGTACACTTACACCTTTATACAATGTGTAATGGGATCTGTTCTGGGCTTTTACCAAAGTTTTCATCATGCAATTTGATTTTTCATAGTGCTGTTTTCAGAATCATATTTCATAAATGAGCACATGAAACTTAAGATAAAATAACAATTTTATGTTCTTTAAAGAGTCATCTCTTCTCCATTTGTTGGGTATTGTTGCTTCTGGTTTGTGTGTTTTAAATCACACAATCAGTGTGATTATCAGTCTTCAACCGTTTCTTCACAAATGTCTTTCAGCGAGCCGAGGTAGAGTCAGAGGTGCACAAGGCAGGCGTTCAGGACCTGGACGACCTAGAGCAGCACAGAAGAACGACCAAGACTCGACGTCAGAGAAGGAAGAAAGCTTAGATGAAAAAAGGGAAGCTCTGCTCAGTCGTCGATTTAAAATCCATGAGGTCGACTCGTCGATGAACCCGGTTGTCGTGTTACGCCGATTAACCGTCACGGTTGGAGGCTATAAAATCGAACTACTTCCTGGACCGTCTCAAACGTTTGGATCCTTTAACGCAAGCGCTCTTCAGTCTCTGGGCTTCCAGGATGATTCCATAATTGCTGATGGTATCGGACTCGATTTGGGACAAAACCAGACAACAGATAACACAGAAAATATTGAGAATTCCATACCAGACGTTGTGGGGGAGGTAAGCGTTGGCCAGTCCAGTAGCGACGACATGCCCATGGATTTTGGACCATATGTGAACCCCAATGAAGTACAGGAAGCTAACAGCACTACGTTATTCAAGCCTAGCGCTGAAAACGCAGCATCAGCAGAAACCAAAACAAATGACCAAATCAAAGCCCAAAAGCCAAGCGTGCACAAATCTCGAAAGAAAAACGGTACGGCGGTTCAGCCTGCAGTCAAAAAAGTGCTGAAACACAAGCCGACGCTGTCTGCTGGCAAAAACAAGCAAACTCATCCTGGCAGACCGGGCCTGTTACAGAAGATTTCCCTACATCCCAGAGACAAAAAAGTACCGGTGGGCCGACCAGAAAATCTTCAAAGTCTCAAAGCGAAGGCTGTTAAAGTGGGCTTAAAACGCCCAGGAGGACCTCTCGCTCCTAAACCTTCAAAAGTACAAAAACCTCAAGACGGACATCCTGTGCATCCAAATGCGAGCCCACCTGTCCCGGCATCTCCGACAGTCAGCAGAAAACCGTCTTCTGATTCTGGCTCGGGTGTCAAGCCAGTCCTGAGTAAATCTCCTCAACCTGCAAAAAGACCCCAGAATCCCCTCCCTGCGCTAAACAAAACAAACCCACCTGTGACAAACAGTCAAGCAGACGAGGAGCCAGAAAAGATGAAAATCAAAAAGCCAGAGAAGATTCAGCAAAGGCACAAGAGTAGAAATTCTAGGAGCATCTCTATAGAAGAACCACAGCTGTTTATTCCTGATAACGCGCCTGTGGTGATGAAGAAAGAGACCGAGGCTGAACCTCCTCCTGAAAGTGATGCCGTGTGGGATCCCAGCAAACACTGTGGATTATGCAAGAAACCTCACAACAACAGGTATGTCACTTATACTGTCTCAAACTATCCAAATGTGTTGTGTTTTCGTTTGTACAGTTTGATTATTATTTATCATTTAACTACTAAACTTTTTCGGTGTAACATTTTATTAAATAGGTGCTTGTGCTGTCTATATTTACATTTATACATTTATCCAAAGCGACTTAAAGTGCATTAAGATCTCAACTTTTGCATTCACACCTATTTATTTATAAAATCAATTCAACTTTGTATGTGATATTCAGTATTTATCTAACGCAGTGGCATTTGTATGTTTTTAAGTCCTTGGTGTCTAAATACCTTTTCGAGCCATTGTGTAGATCTCCATGTTCACAGATTTCAGAGTTTCATGTTGTTTTAATAGGTTCATGGTGGGCTGCGGTCGCTGTGATGACTGGTTTCATGGGGATTGTGTGGGTCTGGATCTGACTAAACTTCAGCAGATGGAAAAGGAAGATCAGGAGTATGTGTGTTTGAAATGCTGTGCTGAAGACGACGGGAAGAGCGGTGTCCAGAGCGCAGAACAGTCCGATGAGAAATCATCACCGAAACAAAAACAGAAACCTCAGCAGATGGTCACGGCGGGGGGGATTCGACCCTTCAGAAAAGTAAGCAAGTCTTCAATAACGATGCAGAACTGAAAATCACCTATATATTTCATTTCCAAAATTTGGTTGTACATAGAAGTTGTTATAAAAGTGACAAGAGGTTTAATTCAACATTTTTTATTGTAAATTAATCAGAATTGAATAGTTCATTCTCCGAAACATAAAACTGAAAATAACAAAACTTTGAAGCATTGTCGCCGGTCATGTATTGGCAGCTCAATCCATAGGATGATCTTGTAAAAAATAATGTCATATTGTAAAAAAAGATGATACATATATTTTTGTCGTGATATGTCATTACACCCCTGTAATGTTTCTGCGATTAACACTAGGTTGTGAGTTTGATGTATTTCCAGTAATGTTGTTGTTTCAGCTTTTTGTTACTTTTGTTGTACAGCACATTGGTCAACCTCAGTTGTGTTTAATGGTGCGTTCAGAACTCAAAACTCTCACCCTGGTCCAAAAACAGCTCAATTAGATAAATACATTATCAACAGTGTCTGCATTTACACATCACTGACACTGCACAAAGAGTTGTAATAAAGTAACATCTGTCTGAAGTAGAATATGTGTTTGCCAAATTTTGGTTGTTGAAGCACCTGATACAGGTCATATATCAAGCTGGAGAAAATACATATTTGCTTGTTACTTGTGGCAGTTTTATAAAGTTGTCATATGTTATACTTCTGTCCTTTCTGATTTAGCTTATGATTTGTGTGCTAGCCATCAGCTGTCTTTAAATGGGTCTGTATATCTGTCATTCTGTGTTTTATCACATGGGTGTGAAGGGGTCAGATGGCTTTCACTGTGTGTGTGAGTGTGTATGTGTGTGGACGGTTTCTCACAAGTGTGTTCAGATGAAAAATATCCACATTCACCAATAAACTTGTATGGTCACATGTGGCACAGCGCATTGTACTTTACTGTACTGTAGCACAGAGACAAAAAAGTAACATTGTCTTTTTTTAATTTAGGAAACAGGAGACAGACGGCTGTCTGAAGATTCAGCCCAGAAAAGTGGTATGAATGTTTTATTTTATACACCTGATATTAACCTGATAACCATCACTTCATATATTAAGCATACATGTAAAAATGTAAAAATGCACTACCCAAAATTAGGCATTTTTAAAACTTTTTTGGTTTAAATTGTCAAATCTTGCACCTTTCCATCAGTGTATAGTTTGTGATGATCAGATTTGAAGTGAATGTTGAAATAACACAAGTGTTCCACCTGTGAAACGGTGACAGTAAACAGGTTAAAATAGATAAATATTTGCACCCTGAGTTTCTTGAGTTGACTTTTCGCAGGACCCAACATGAAGAACGAGGCAAAGAAAGTAAAAGTGTCTCCCATAAGCTCCAAGAAACCATCTACTGGACAGATCAGACGCAGCGTCAGAGATTCACTAGAAGAGATTCTTCTAAAACGGTGCGTTTTTTTTTTTTTAAAGAAGATTACTTTGTTTTGAAGTATTTAAAACATATTTGAAATCTTATATTTGAACCCCTCATCTTACTTACAGACTGAAGGAGTCCGATTTGAAGATTTCCTCAGACAAGCCCGCCGAGTTGGCCCGCAGGACGGAGAAAGAGCTTTTTGCTTTATTTCAGGGTGTTGACAGCAAATACAAAAACAAATACAGAAGTTTGACTTTCAACCTGAAAGATGCAAAAAACAATGCAAGTGTATTAACAGTTATTGATGATTGTGAAAGATTTTATTGTCTGTAGGAGTATTTATAAAACAATGTTGTAGTAATGTTAAATAAATGTTATTTTGCAGGTGTTATTCAAGCGTGTGCTGAAGGGGGAAGTTTCCCCAGCGGATTTGGTGCGTATGACTGCAGAAGAGCTGGCCTCTAAGGAACTTGCTGCTTGGAGACAAAGAGAAAATCGACACGTAAGAATAATTAAATCATCAAAAGACAACATCAAATGCATGACCGTTATTAACTCCAGTGATGTTTCTGTCGACAGACGATTGAAATGATCGAAAAAGAGCAGCGAGAAGCAGAGAGACGGCCCATCACTAAAATCACCCACAAAGGAGAAATTGAAATCGAGAATCAGGAGCCTGCCAAGGCACCAGAGGCCATAGAAGCTCAGGTGAGATTTGGCACTTCGCTTTAATCTTTTCATCTTTGTAATTTTCTCCAACCAGAAACAAGTCTGTAAGCGTTCTTTTTGTATTCACAGCCGGAGCCTGTGCCGAAAGCAACAGAAGTGCCTGAGGAAAAACCCCCCGAGACTAAAGCAGAGAGTCCTAAGAAATCGATTGATACCACTAGCTTGCACAAGTCTCATCTTTTTGACCTCAACTGCAAAATCTGCACTGGTAAAACCCTTTGATTTAGTCAAATAAAGCTCAGCATCGGTTGAATGGTTTAGTCGTTCATTACTTGACTCTTTCTGTCCAGGCCGTATGGCTCCGCCTTCAGAAGAACCCAGTACAAAGGTGGTGAAAGTGGCTACAACAGTGGTGAGGAGGCAGTCGAGTGCTGCAGATGAATCTCAGCAATCCACGAACATACCTGTGTCAGCGCTCATAGATGATCTGTCCTTAAGAGCCATGGAGGAAGGACTTCTCAATTTTATGCCTGAAACCAGGTACGATTCTTAACATGTGCCCGCTTACCAATGTTTCCAGTTAGGTCCATTTAATAACATTTAACAAAATCATCCCACAGGTCTGATAGTCTGAGCAGCAAAGAAGATACAGCTACGTTCCTCAGCAACTTGGAGAGATTGTGGGGTGGTTTTGTCGATATGCCGGCTGTGGCGAGGTTACTAACAAAAGCTTATCCGGTCTCTGGGATATTGGATCTCCTTACACAGGTACGTAACACATGACGTTATAATAGTGCTTCTTAAACGTTTCTGGTGGATCCTGAACATCATTGATTGTGTCTGCAGGATTTGCCTGACAACATTCAAGTAGGTGGACGGATTTCCCCTCAGATAGTCTGGGACTATGTCGAGAAAATTCGGGCCTCTGGGACAAAGGTGAGAATGTTTATCCTCTTTTTTTTCTCCCATAATAAATATAGACACTTAAATACTGATGCTGATTTATTTTCTCTGTCAATTTCAGGAAATTTGTGTTATTCGTTTCGCCCCCGACACGGAGGAAGACGAGATCTCGTATACTTTGCTATACGCCTATTTCAGCAGCCGTAGGAGATACGGCGTTGTCGCCAACAATCGCAAGCAGGTCAAAGACATGTATCTCATTCCTCTGGGCTCCACCGAAAAAATACCCCACCAGATCGTTCCGTTTGATGGCCCGGGTAAGACTTCTCTACAGGTTTATATGTTGGATCTAAACAGAATGCTCCACATAATCCATTTGAATTTGACCAATAAATGTTTCAAGTCTCAAACTATATACTGTTTTTGATCAATTTGAACCTAATATGCCTGTCCATTTCTTAAAAATGTTATTTTTTATAAATTTGTCATCTAACTTTGTATTAAAAGATTTTACAGTTCATGTTAATAACATACATACTGTGAAAATGTATCTGATAAACACACTGTTTATAAGCACCATGAATTGAACTGTCTAATTACAAACAATTTTCTTCAGTTTCATTAGTTGTAATGTTGTAATTTTAAAAAGAGTATTAATAACACATTCACGTTTTTTACTGCTTTGCAACAATGCAAAATTGATCTGAATTAAATTCATCTCACATTGTAGGACTGGAAACCAATCGTCCGAATCTTCTTCTTGGACTGATCATTCGCCAGAGACCGAAAAGAGACTTCGGGGTAATCCTGTCCAGTGATGTGAGTGAAGTTTCAAGTTTCTTGACAGAAAGCAAAACTCCGGTTGAATACAAGCAGAAGTCTCCTGTGGTGCAGGACATGGAGAGAAGCTTCGCTGGCGTTATCTTGCATAAAAAAGACACTGCAGAATTGATCAAGACAGTTGCTGAGGAACCCATCTTGGACACAGAGACTGATGAGAATGTGTCTTTGCGCTTTCTTCCTGGTGTTCTGAAGAGCTTCTCGAGCAAAGATGTAAAAGATGATGCTACCGCAGCGGTCTCTAAGACTTCAACAGTTGACAGTGGAAATCATCCGGAAATCAGTCCCAAAACCCCAAGCGGTGCTCCTAGACTCGACCGCTTCATTATCAAGAAAAAAGACTCCAAATCTGTTAAAGCTGATCAAGCGTCACCCGGCTCGAGTCTGGAGAACAGCTCCGAAGGAAAAGAGAAAGAAATGAACCCACCGAGTGGAAGTGTGTTATCTCTGAGCGACAAACCCGCCGACGTGTCAACCGAGAGTTTCCTCTCTTCTCTCGCAGCGGGCAAACCTAAAGAGGAGTCCAGCGCTGACCTGATCAGTAGCACGAGTGCACCAGCTAGACATGAAACAACAGAAACCACCACCACTTCAAATGCATCTAAAGATTCTGTTACTGAGAGTCCATCCGCTGTCCTCAAAGCTGAAGCCGTATCGAGTCCCACTACAACTTTAAAGACATCTCCCACTGGTATTTTAAAGAAAGTTTCAGCTGATTTACAACAGTCAGAAACTACTTCAGAAACATCTCAACAACCCCCCGAAGAATGCAAAGCTGTTGAGGACATCCAAGCCATCACCACCATCTCATCCGTAGGGAAAAACGAAAGTCTCAAGCCATCCAGGACTCCAACTTTCAACCCCATCATTTACAATCCATCAAGCCATGTCCCGCCACCAGTTTACCCATCATACCACCCTGCACCGGTGCCCAGTTACCCCCCTCCACCCAACCCTGCCCCTTTCGTTCCTCTCCAACAACATCCTCCTCCATCATTCACCTTTCCACCCGGACCTCCTCCGATTCAAATATTTCATCAGAGCGATCTGCAGTCACACACGATCGCTCCACCTTGGCATCAAACCGTCCCTCCTCCGACGTACGAGACCCCGAGGTTGCCCGAGTCCAGCTTGCCGACCTCTTCGTCCGAGAGCAAAGATGAGAAGGCCGAGGTGAAGTCTAGACGCTCGGAGGAGACCTACAGAAAGAACGACAGAGAGCACTACCACAGACATCATCACAAAAGCAGACATCACGACAGGGATCAAGAAAAGCACAGGGAAAGAAGCCACAGTCACAAAGATCGCCACTCCAAAGACGATCGGTACGAGAGATCCAGAGAAAGGCATCACCGGGACAGAGACAAACACAGACGGGACTCAGATTATGACAAACACAGGAAAGACTCGAGAGACAGACGCTCGTGATCTTTATACTCGACTGCATCCATTTCTTACTTTTCAACTTGTTCCTTAAATTCTGTAACACAGTAGAGAAAAACTATTTATAAAGGTGCAAAATGAATTTTATACATACGAACAGAGGATAGTTAGATTTTTAGTTGGTTGTTTTTTTACTATACAAAAAGATATCTGTTGGTTTTAATTGCATCTTTTTACAGATGTACTAACTGTCCTCACAAGCAGCTGATAGTATTCATTTTCAAGAAATGTAAAACTACTGTTGTATGTAAAGTGATGTGGGAAACATCCCATGGATCATGAAGAACAGCTGTGTTTGCTTCACTGTTTTTCTTTCGTTTGATTTCCATGTTTTCAGGAGACACATTTCTTTGTACATTTTGGCTTGTCAAGCAACAACAGAAGTGCGCGAATTCAGCACGTTGTGTTTATGTACAGTTCATAAAATGTTTTTATTGTTAGTAAAGAGAAGAAAATGAAAATCTTTGTTTCTTAAAGAGGCTCATTGTTTTTATTGCAGCCAAGCGTTTAATTAAACGCCTAAATGCACAGAAGAAGGTACTTGTTTGTATTTTAGAATAACAAATAAAATGGCAATTAAATACAATTACTTGAGGGGAAGAAGAAAGGTGTTTCTATAAGGAACAGTAAACACACAAATTGTCATACGCAGGTCTTTTGTGTGCGTTTGCCTTCTGGCAGAATCCAGAAAACATTTGCAGAAGTGATTATCTAAACAATGTGATGAAATGAAGCATGTTTTGACATCTCTGCACATTGACAATGAAAAATGTTTTCACTAAAGTCCTCAAAGAAAAAGCACATGCCGTTTTAGCTCATGGTGCAAAATTGTGAAAATGCCAGAAAATCCACTTCACATGTCTGCTGCTGTTTTTAAGTAATTTTTTGTTATGTTCGGTTACCTTCATTCTCATGATCATTGTTCATGCAGACAGTTTCTCTAACCTTGCAAGTTTTGTCTAAAAATGAATTGAAATGCTTTTTTTATAACGAATAGAAACCTTTTGTGAGGAAAAATGTTTTCTATCGGCTAAAGACACGACTGTCAGTCAGACATGACATTTAAACTAGATGAACACTCAATTCATATAATCTAATTTATATAACTAATGTAAATTTATATACATTATATAATATAATCTCATAGGTTATGGGCATATTTTCACCTAATTTATTTGTAAATAAAAAAATGTTAAGGTCATTTTCACTTGCAGTACCTGGCCAATCAGAATCAAGTATTCCACACTGTAAAAAAATGAATAAAACATTAATGGGCATGATCCTTTCTTTTACTCTTCTCCTTGATAGACATTGTAACCTTCACTGTTTTGTAGAAACTGCTCTTGTCTTGTGTCCTGAAACAAGAACACATCTTTAATGCTTCCAACAAACCCTTCATCAAACAGTCCAGACGTAACCGATGACACATCTCTGTTAAACTCAAACCCTCCAAAATAAACCACACCTCCATAATTGATTGCTACATACTGTTCAAAAGGATCAATGTCTTCAAAAATGACTCGTTCTTCATTGACATAAACCTGGATTACGGTTCGGTTGTGAGTAACGGAGAGGTAATTCCACCGGTTACAGAAGAACGTGGCGTCTCGGTAGACGAGAGGAAAAGCGGTTCTCTCGCCAAGATTGACTGAAATCTTGAGGTAACCGTCCTGAAGCCCAACAGCTAGATGATCATTATCTTCACCGTCTGCTTTCCCCATCCACAGAATCAATCCATCCCCTGCTGACACTGAGAAATTAAATGACAACTCTGTGTATGTCAAGTTCCTTACGTTGTACTTTGGGTCCTTGAATTTTAAATAAGAATTTTCAACAAATTTGATAGTCTGTAATGATACTTCTTGGTCACAGTAGGTTCCAGTCCATCCCAAAACACACATGCAGGAATATAAGGTGGATGTTAGATTATGAACACATAGAGAACCGTGCTGGCATGAGTTGTTGACACAGTAAATAGAGTATTGGCACCTAGGACCGGTCCACGGCGAGGGACAAACACACGTGAATGAAGAAACACCAACTGGATGACACTTGCCACCATTAAGACACACTTTATACCCACATGCCGTTCCATCCCAGTCGCCTACGTTTTCTCCATCAAGAGCCCCTGTCTCTGTAAGGTCAAGGTCATGCCCGTTGACCATCACCTCTCGAATACAACCCGTAAACCCCACGGGGTCCCTCTCGACTGCACGCGGTGACACCGAGTCCATGAAAGACACGCCTCCGATGAATATATTTGTGGCAACATCCAGAGTGTTCGTGCCGTCTGAAGAGTTCCTCGTTACGGCCTCGTCGTCAAGAACGAGAAAGCCGCGGTTTCCGTCTCTGCCGGCCTTCAGCGTGTGCCACCTCATGCCGCTCACGTCTACGCTTTTCTGAGACTGTAATACAACAGTTTTATTTCCCAGATTATAGCGGAGCTGCACGAATCCAGCTGACAGAGAGACGCTGAGGAAATCTCCTGCGGACAAACCAGAGAATAATTGTAAATAACATCCATTTTCATTTGTGTTTCAAACCTGTTCACAACCTGTATGATCTTCTTTATTTTGTGTAACACAATAGAAGATATTTTTGGGCAATTTCATGCAAATGTCAATCTTACCATGAAAAATAAAGTTTTTATCAAAAGTTTTCATTTTACTGATAGTTCAGATTTTTTGCAGGTTTAAATCCTCATGTGAGGTCTCTGTCAAAGTTTTTAAAGCATTTGTTTATGTTTTAATCATGATTTTTCATAGTCAGGTAAAGTGCTGTTTTCAGAATTGTCACATTTATAACAGTTCATATTCCTCATAAATAAACACATGAACATTCAAATAAAATAACTATTTGATGTTGTTTGTAGAGTCATCTCTTCTTCATTTGTTGGATATTATTGCTTCTGGTTTGTGTATTTTAATTTACAGAAGTCCTACAATTTGAGAATGTTTGTCCATAACAATCTCTCTGGTTTTGTGTTCATACAATGGAAGTCAATACAGGTCAATGTTGTTTGGTTACCAACATTCTTCAAAATATCTTCTTTTGTGTTCTGCATGAGGGTGAATAAATGATGAAAGTATTTCATTTTGGGTGATCTATCTATACCAGATCTGCTGCTCAGATGGTGTGCTGTGTAGAACAGAATGCCCTCTGGTGAGAGTGTTTGGAACTGCAGTTGAAGATGAGTTTTGTGTCTCATGTTGACTGTCGGAAACGACATCCAGGACGACTCGTTTCCACTGAAGTAGGGATCACTAATAGATACGTCTGGAAAAGAATGAAACGCACATTAAAAACACACCAACAAGCCAGCAAGAAGAGGTCAGATCATGTCCTAACCTTGCTGGCAAAATCGTCCCGCAGAGCCAAGAGGACACCGGCACGTGTACCCATCAGGCAGCGGCACACAGGTGGAACCGCCGGCACAAGAGGGAGGAGGGATGTGTTCCGCATCACAGAATGATAGTTTCTCTGAGCAAAGAGCACCTTTCCATCCAAACGCACACTGACAGCTGGAGAGAACGGACAAATATGATAGAATAGAAATGATGTAAAATGTGTTTGCCGTGCAAATGTCAGGCGCAAAGAGTCTTACTGAACAGAAGATCCAGAATCCACACAGGTTCCTCCATTCTGACATGTGACCAGACTGCACAGAGTAACGTCACACTGACCAACATTACGTCCTGACACCGGCCTGCCCTCCTGCCCACCCGGAGCGTGAAACTTTCCATCTCGTCTCGTCCGAAACAGTAAATCAAAAATGCAGCCTGTCAAATCAAACACAACAAGATAAAAAGAGAGATCGAGAAAAAGAAACACGTCACAAACATTTGCTAGACATTATTTGGTAACATGTATTTTCTCAAGGTTAAAATTGTCTTCTATCCCAACAACCCTGAGCAATTTGTTGGTGCCATGTGACACTTAACCTTTTACTTTAAGTAGTAATTATGCAAAAGTTTAAGTGTTAAACACACAAATATATCACTTAAAGGAACAGTACACCCAAAATCTTTCTCATTAGCAGTTAAAAACTGCTAAGTAAACTGCTAAAGAGTTATTTTTAACCACTGGTTGGGTCAAAAAAAGGACAAGCCCAACCATTAGGTTATAAATTAACCTTTACTGTGGTGTTTTAGCCCAAAATGCTGGCTTATTTCAACCCGAGATTGGGTCAATTATGGACATTTCCTAGATTAATATAACCCAATGATTGGGTTTGTCCCTTTCTGACCCCAAAATGACTCTCCCGTCGTTCAAACACCCGATGACTTTCTTTGTTCTCTATTTTTGGGTTAAAAACCCTTTAACAACACGAGGCTGAGAGAAATGTTTATTTTTGGATGATCTAACACTTTAAACAGATAGTAAGAATGGCTTTGCAGACGATACACAACCGCTGTCCCTGCAGAAACCAGACCGAAAAAACACAAAATAAGACATTTAAAATTCTAATATCAACCTGAAAACACGAACCCTAAAAACAGCTGTTTTAATAAAGCCGTATGACAGATGGTTGCAGGCGTATCAAGGTTAATATGTTCTCACCGGAGCAAAAGCAGAAAAGCAAATTACACATCCGTTCTCTTTACACATCGCTAGACAGATGATTCAAGTAACAAAGAGTGATTTCATCACGAGCTGACAATCTGAATTAAGACACGAAAAAAGAAAATAATATAAATACAGAGAAACACACGACATGCGCTCTACCTTGAAAGCTCTTCTGGAATCGACTGCCTGCGGGCAACAGCTCAGGTGTGTATTCTTTATATCCTCCCACATAGAGCTGACTGAAGGTGTTCAGACCTGTCAGTGGTCCAGGAGACGCACCTGTCCTCTTCTTCTGCCCATCAACCTGCTCACAAGTGAATAAATTAATGTCAGATCAGCTGCAACATCACTAAAAACATGAGACTTTTTGTGTTTCTGTTTCCATCATTTCATTCCAACATGTTTTGTTTTTTAGTTTTGGTAAAATAAATCAGATGAAGTCATCTCAGTGTGGACAATGTAGTAGGCATTATAAAACCATAAATATTACCCTGGGCTTTCTTGACATGGTAATAAATCTTATAAACATGCATATGACGTACAATGTAAACACTATATAGAACATATTATACTGTACACTTTGACAATTAATGGGCATTTACAGCTTTATGGATGCAACATTTTTAGAAATATAAATTCTCAAAGAATGTATTTATTACCAAAATATTAAATCATTTTTTTTCATTTATATTTCATTTATTTAGTTTATATGTTACTAAAACTCTGTTAATAAGAGTCCAGACATCAGAAAAATATCACTCTATACCAGTAGCGGCTCCTGACCATGAATTTTGGAGGGGCAGTTTCTGGGTCCTAAGCTATCCATGAATGCACAGTGAACTGGGTTATTTAACAAAACAAACAAACAATTTACATGAACAAATCGTTTTTTATCGTTTTTGTTTATTTTTTTATTATTGTTGTTTGTCAGTGCCAAGCTGTTTAATCGCTAATTTATCATTAATTGACAATCTTTCAAACGAGTTCTGCAACAGAAACTCGACACTATTACACGCAGAATGATCTGTACTACTCGCCATCTTCACTTAACTGACACAGACTCATATACACTTTGCTGACGCGGATTAATAATATTGTCCGGAACTACGTTCAAGTGACGTAAAAGCAAGTGGGTCAGTCTCAAATCTGCCCATATGGCTCTTAATTAGAGCGCGCTGCAGTTCCTTTTTCCACCACAAATTTACATTGAGAAAATGTGTGGCGCTGTTGAGCTCAGGAGGGCAGAGAGACGTCTGCCCCGCTTATCAAACCTGAAGCAATGCGAAGAAATTTTAACAAATCTACCTCACTTTATGACATATAACGGTCTAAAATGTTTTCAGAATAAGGATGAACATTTTTGAGTTAACAGTTAATTAGGACTGGTCCAGTTTATATAGAGTTCTATGTTTTCAAGTGGCTGAATATTTTCTCTGCCCATACAGACGAGCCGCGCCTGCTCTATACACAGATTATCTATTTTAAAAAATTTAAATATACATGTTATGAATGTGACAAAAAACGCTTGATTTTGAGAGACTTTGTAGGATTTTTGTAAATTAAAATACACAACAGTAGTGGCCAAAAATGATGTCCGGAGGGCATATCTGAACAATATTTATTTTAAATCCCAAAATATGAACATTAAAATATGAGGTGTATGGTAAAAATTGGAGAAAACACTAAACTAAATATTTATTATTTAATATTTATTAGGTATTTATTAAACTACAGTGAATATGGGTTATAATATAATATATATGAAGTACAATGAAAAAGCTCATGTGAAAAAGCAAACATTGACTACTCTTTAATCAGTTATTAATATTTTGTTGATCCTCTTTTGTATTTGATGATTAAAATATTCATCCTGGGCCTTGACTTAACAAAATTTTGATTATATTGTAATATTTTGCCTTATATTTTTCTGAATGAGATTCAGTTTACATGTCAAGCACAGCTACCCAACATGCATCTTGTTTAGGATAATATACAACACTTTTCCAAAGTTGAACATCACTTTTGGCTTTTGAAGATTTCCATCTTTTACCCAAGAAATAGACTCGAAACACTGTGCAAATTTCTTAAATACAAGGTTCATTTTATGGTTTAAAATATAAAATACGTTCCTAAATTGAGTCACCCCAGTGAATCTCTACTATGCTATCAGAAGAGCACCAGATATTTATCTCAGCAAATATAAACGTACCTTCAGCCATCCGTTTTTGAGATCTCTTCCGAAGTGAACGGTGTGAATGCTGTTCCTCAGATTCAAACGGTCGCTGATGATGGACGCCACACCTGATCCCAGATTATACTTATGAACAATCCTGCCGTTCCTCACGCCCAATACAAAGAAGTCATCACCACTTAGACCTTCATCAAAACAACAACAAACACATCATTTAACACATTCATACTTGAGATCCTCCCTGATTCTGATTGGTTCATACGCTTGGGATGCCGATACCTGATTGGGTCTATCTGTAAAGACCACCCCAATCCAAATCCTAACCAGATTTCAATACAACATCATCTATAAACCATCCCATCCATTTTTTAGAACCACGATCAACCGACAAATGATGCAAGGCTCTAATTTATCAGCCCAATTATCAGGTGAACGGTTGCGTTCTCATCCTCTCTGATCCCTTCTTTTTGATTTCGTTCCCCAGCTCTCTACGCAGATCCCTTGACAATTGCTTCATTATTCACAGCGCTGTCCCTTTCTCTCGTTCTCTCGATGAATCACCCTAAACTGTAATCCCCAGAGACACTCTCTGAAGTGAGGAAGATTCATGTCCCCTTACGCTTTTATTCGGCTGCCTGTCTTTTGATTAAACATGTTCGCGGCGGTAACGTGTCAGTTAGCGAGAGCTGAAACTGACCTTAAAATAAATTGCCGGCGGTGTGAGAAGAGCTGAAGGCACTTCAGACAGCTGATTTGTGATTTGTTGGTTTTGTCATGGATGAGGATTTGTTAATATTGAATTTGAAGAATATTGATGAATTCGCAAGTAGTTTGGATAAAAACATCTACTAATCAAATAAATGTAAATAATACGACTAATTATGTAATAATATAAATGAAGAATAATGGGACAATCACATTGTAAAAGTTTGCATACTTTTAAGTCATACAATACTTTTGTTGTACAATTCTTTTGGTATTCAATTATATAGGAAACTATGGCATGTGTATTTGTATAGGCTAATCTGTTCCATTAATGTTTTATCTGCATTTAAATCTGTATTTTATACTTCTATAAGATAAATGTAGTTTCATTTTTAGTTACTTACTGCATTAATTCAATCCGCAAAGCAGAAAACTTCAAGTTAATAAACAACTTGCAGAGATAAAAGATCGTTTTCTATTTTGTACAGTTTTTTACAAGCTACGCAAGATCTTAAACCAATCATTCTGCTTTTTTAAAAGTTACATCCTCTTAGTTGCTAATACAGTCTATTGAGCATCAACAAAATGAAAACTCTTTCATCATTTACTCATCCTCAGATCCTTTCAACCCATACGAGTCATTTCCGTGCATCACGGAGAGAAATAAGAATGAATAAATGACAGATAGTTTATTTGTGGAAGAACCTTTACTTTAAGGGACATCAGACATTACAGGTTTTTCTCTTATACCAGCTAATAATATGAATCATTATCCCTGTTGAGTGCAGATAATTACAGTCTGCTTTACAGGAGCTACTCCATTAACATCTCCTTGTTGAATGATATAATTTTACAACCTCACTTTCACCATCATGACCTCTCGCACCCCATTGATGGTTCACAGGTATAATGCTTCAAACCCAGACCGCACATTTAAGAGCTATGCATTGCAATCAAAGAGAAAATATTCCCATTTTGACTTACCTTGTCCTTTTTGTCCAGCAAACAGAATGAGGTTGTTTCTTAATGCCGAGGCATTATCGGCAAAGGTGAGTTTAAGCTGGTATTCATAAAAATGACTCATATTTGGAATAGAAGGATAAGCCAGATAGGACGTGTATCCAAATTCAGCAAGTCCACTGAACCTGGGTCGAGTGATGTTGACAGCTGTAAAGAAATGTAGAAATAAACAGAAATCAGCTATTTGTTGTACATTAATGCTTATACGGTGGCTTAGCTTTAAAGTTGCAGATTGAATTCTAGGTGAAATGCATTTCAATCCAACAAGGCTGTGTTTAGTGCACTAATTAGTAGATAAAAGCATGTGCAAAACATCAAATAAATTGATAAATATGAAATTATGCGCAGCTGTCTGAGATGAGACCACAAGATGGTGATGTTGCATCACACAATGCATCTTTTCAATCCTATGCAGTTTTCATCACATGTTGGGAAAATGCTGCTCTTTTCTGAGAGTAATAGTTGCAGAAATCAGTAAGAATTTATTAAAATGGTTGTTGATTAAAACATTAGGTATTTTTAGAGAACAGAAAGCTCAATTTGCCAATATAACCAACACCACATTTTACAATTTGAGTCACATCATGTATTGGGAAAATGTGAAACCCAAAGACTTTACTTCACCTTTATTTTGTCTTTTTAAACTCAGTCTGCAGAATCTCTCAGAGAACAGCATTGAAGTTCTTCATTCTGCTCTCGTCTTGAATTATTGATGCCTTTTGAAATTGCACATATATTACCTTGTCACGCTTTATTTGCACAGTGGCTAATGAAGGACTAGATTGTGTTTTTAGAAGGGGCGGCCTGATGTGGCCGGCTGTATTTTTTGTACTTTGAATGTGACATAATGGCTCTTTGAGATGGCGTGCATGCTGAACTGAGATTTCTGGCATAAGTCTTAATAAAGATTTATAAAACTAGTTTGAAAGCGTCAAATGTGGTCAGTCTTTTAGAATACTAATTACATTTCTAAAATAATCAATGTCCCACACTCTTAAAAATGAAAGTGCTTTATGATGCCGTAAAACATTTTTTTTCTATCAAGAGTCTTTAACATCAAAGAACCTTTGTTTTACAAAGCCAGCTGATGTCACTATGTTGTGCTGTTTTGCATGTTCAATGAAACATATTCATGTTTTGATTATACCACAGAACACCAGTATTCACAATTCTTTGGGAAACCAATCTGCGAATGACTTTGTACTATGTATAGATATGTTTTTTCCATCATCTGCTCGTCTGTGATGTACAGCTTCGGTTGCTGGAGGTGTCGAAAGAAACAAGTAAACACAACCTCCAACTCACTGGCAGTTTATACAGGTGACATATCATCCATTTATTTCCATTCATTCTAGTCAAACGCAAGCATCTTTAAAAGTTGTGTTTCCTGGACCTGGAGAGATTTAGTTTTTTTTTTTTTCGTCTCTTATCTCACACAGATGCGCGAAAGAAACAATAAATAAATATTTAAAGTGCAGAAATATGCATGTGTGCGCAGCTCCTCTGCAAATCTGTTTGATGCTGAACGCTTCCCACAAACACCACAGATGATTCTTTAATCTCCTCATGTAGAATCACATACACAAGAGTAAGTCACATGATGTGTGTGGGGTTCTTTAAAGACCGGTAAGAGTGGTGTGACGGTTTTGTGACGTAACCAGTATCAGACTCATATAAACACAATAAATATTGTCTGTCTGTCTCTCTTCTCACGACAATCTTATAAGTTTAAGACTCCCCTAAAATAAATAAATAAATAAATAAAAATATGGACATCACATCTTTGTTTGCCAAATTATAACTAATTTTTGGTAACACTTTACAATGAGGTTGTATTTATTAACATTAGTTAATGCACTAGCAAACATAAACTAACAATGAGCAATACTTCTACAGCATTTATATTATCCTATTAAGATGAGATACTTTTTTTTAACTCAAAAGTTGTATCTGTAAATATAAGTTCATACACAATGAAACAACATAAACAATTGTGTTGAAATCAACAAAGAAGATGAAGACTTCTCATTACTAGTTTATGTCAGCTAATGCATTTACTATATGAACAAATACCATTGTAAAGTATTACTGATTGTAAAGACAACATTTGGGTTTACAGTGTAAACGCGTCATTCGAAATTGAAATTTTAATTTCACAATTTGATGAATTCCATTAATCTTGACTCATTTCAAGAAGTCCAGCACATCTAAAGTTGAGTGACTGCCCAGAGTCATGGAGGTCTTGGCTGGTAATCAATACTGACTGATGTTATCTGCTGTTATCAGGCTTTAAATTCAAATGTCGTTCCCACTCGGTGTGACAGTGGGAGATTAGAACACTCTATTTGGCATCAGGTTCTGTGCTGTCTGGTGGAGGGACGTCTGGCGCGCTGTGCCAAGCGTCCTCGAACCGTGCCACCCAATTAGATTACAGCAAAATAGAGGCACAGCCGAGAAGATGAAGAGCTATCTGTGTAAGCAGATATTCCACTTTAGCTGACTAAAGTAACACAGAGAATGTAAAGCTAAGGAGAGAGGTCTTCACAGCTTGGATACCACAAACAATTATTCACAGACAGTCTTATCTAATTCCTCAGACACCTCTAAAGGTCAGTACATGTAGTAAAACCAGGTTAGAAATCTGTCTGTTCTCCCCCAAACGTTCTGATGTGAACGCCTTGGAGTCTAGCTTTCTGTTTAGTGAGTTTATGAAGCAGTTAGGTACTCTAATTGGAAGATATTTCCACAGCTTGCATCAGGCATTGGTTCAACAAAACTCCTGGGAAAACATCTCAATCTATCACCTGTGGGTCTAACCTCAAAGACGGAGAAAACAAACGTCAGATGTAATAATATCAAACAAAAGGCCGCCGGCCACATTGGCTTCTTGCATCGCGTCTCTATGGTTACAGGTGTAAATCCACACTTGAGCTCTGACGGGAGACCTACCCTCGTCACAGAGGAGACCCTGCCTCCCGTAGGGGCACAGGCATGACGACTCCAGATGCGTCTGGGGGACGCAGGTGGCTCCGTGTGCGCAGGGGTTTCGCTCGCAGGCGCTGAACTGGCACAGCTTACCGGAGAAGAGAGACGGACACTCACAGATCCAGTCCTCAGCATCACTGCACAGAAAGAACCCAAATAAGAGATCGTTAGGACAGCGATGACACTGGACTTTACATAGAAGGAGTACTGTAGATTGCAAAGGGAAATGGAGGTTAGGAGAACGTCAAAATAGTGGAGAAAGAAACATTTACAGATGACCATCTTTAACTTTAGACAAACATCTGAGACGAACATTTTCAAATCAGTATTTTGTGTCCAATAATTTACTCCCAATCTCTTACTTATCAGCAAATGAATTAAATATAAAAGTGACATGTAATATGTATTAAGGAAGTACTGTAATATCATGGTAAAACGTAACAAGTAATATTTCTATAAATATAATCGGATTATAAAACAAGCACCGTAACATCACCCAGACCAACATGAAGTGATCTCACACTTTACGCCACACCGTCATTCACATAAGAGCTTAAAGGCCATTCACAAATCCAGTAACATTTCTGATGTTGATTTAGCCACACCGCAACCGAATGATTAGAAACGTTCAAGTTAATGCCTGAGTGCCGATGTGCAATTTCACAAACAGGCCTTTTATAATTCCAGCCTTTATCCCCGAGCGAGAGGTTGAGGGTGGGCCAGCATGATGAGCAATATTCACACAAGAACTTCATAAGCTGCTGGAAGATGTTTTTCAAAGGTGTAATATCAGATACAGGAAGCATTGGAGGAGTTTCAAATCCATAAATTAATAATGTGTTTTGAGCTGCAGCACGGCAGTAGAAATGAAATATTTACATTGTGTCGCTGGGATTTAGAACCGGTGCAAGTGACTGAAACACACACGTAACACTCCAACATATTCTCACGACATACAGACGGGCAAAATCTAGAGAAATGTCTTTGCTGTGAGTTTACAAATCATCTCATATTTTACACTTTTATGCATTTGGGAAGACAGTGCATTTTGTGGAAATCAAACCTGTGAGCTTCAGGAATGAATTTATACTTTACTTCTATGCATATGAACACAAATTATCTGTTACCTTCCCATTCTGACAAGGTTTGAAGTGTCTTTTACAAGAGCGATTGTTCATATTGGCTCGGACGGTTTGTCACTGCTCCTCCGGACAGCGGGGGGTAACGCCACGACACACTGTGAGATTATTTCTCCGCATGATGTAGAACATGTGAAGACATCTGTTTTTGTGACTAATTGCCCTTCGCCATGCGTGCCAGCTCAGACTGACGCAGAAAACAATCAGGAGACGCTCTCAGGTGTCTGCTGCATATGGCGAGATGTACACTGCACACCATTACAGGAGATGTGTTTACCACACTGAAAAATACAAAAATATAATATATTATATATATTGAATATTTCTTATGAAAAACTGTACGTCAGCTGTTTGTATAAGAGAGTTTGAAGTTCTGCATTTAAAAGAATACTTGAGTCTACTTTACAGCTGTAACTAAACAAAAACATTGACAGCCAATTACAATCCATTTAAATTTAAAGGGCTCACGCATTTAAAATGCAGTGCATGAACTTAAAATGAACATAAGCAGGGATGCCAGATCTGCATTACAAAACCAACCCAATGACTGATCAAAACTAGCCCAAATACAAAAAATTAAAACAGAAATATGCCACTTGTATACCTATAATACATATTTTACAGTCACTGTTCATTACATAAAATTTCTTATTGAAAATCACTGTATAATAGTTAAAATCATAAACTCACTTTGCTTTCATAAACAAGTTAATCTTTCCTTAAGAATGACCACTAATGAACAAATTCATTCCACCTTTAATCTGCAGAATAAATAAATAATAACTCAAGGCAACGGATTAAAAGTAGCCTAATGTCACAAGAAAACTTTGAATCTGGCAACCCGGAACATAATGTTATGATGCTAATATAGTTATTGTAGAAAATAATATGTAAAAAAAGTTAAATAAAATAAAAATCATCAAATATATATATTAGGGATGTAACAATACAGTTAGCCCACGGTTCAATACATATCTCGGTTTTTTAACCACGGTTTTCGGTTCGGTTCTGATGGCTTGACACATAAGAGTGTTTTTTGTTATTCTATGCTTAGGCAATAGGAACAGTAAGAGGTTAAGAAGAAAAAATAAAAACGATTTATTGCAATACTCCTTTATTTTACTTAAAAGCAAAGAAAAGTCCACTAGTTCCTAGTGTATTGTATAATATAAAATATTTTTTTATTTTAAAATGAACACTGACATCTCACAGCTGCTGGTAGCCCATGTACAAACTGGGGAACACATCAATTCCTAAATTTTGAAAATAAACATAAATGTGAAGTTAGTAAACATAAATTAACCATTTCAAATAAACATACTTGTACTTCAGTAAACATAAATAAACCATCTTAATTAAACTTAACAGTACTCCAGTACAGTATCCTTCATTCAGAATGTAAAGTGCAATTTCACTTAGGTCAGCTATCTATTCCTGTATTTTGAGGTTTCTGTATTTTTTTTCGCCTTTTTATCATTTTTGGACAGGAAAGTGTAGTGAGACAGGAAGTGACTGGGAGGAGAGAGAGAGGGTAGTGGGCTCGGAAAGGACGCCAGAGCCGGGATTCGAACTCGCGTCGTATATGTGCCTGGAGCGCTGTCCACTCAGCCACAGGCTCCGACCTGTGTTTTAAAGACGCCGGCGCTTCCTCGTACTGTAGCGTCACTTCACCGCCGCTCGCCATGTTAAAGTGTGGAATGATGGTTCAGCGCCCCCAACTTTAGATCATAGTGATTGAATATTTACTCGCGGGGAGGAGATTCCTCATCTCAGCTCGTAGACTTACAGGCACACACAAAGAGTCAATTCGGAGAGAAATAAAACGCACATAAATTATTTAAACGTAAAACCGAAAAGAGGTTGTGGGTTTGCCAGGTTGTGATACAAACATATTTCAGCTTTCTATTTTATTAGAAAAAGGAAACTCCCTTTGATAGGGAATCTCAGAAAAACTAAATTTTTAATTGATCTAATCATTCATCAAATAACAACTAAATAAAAGTTATTAGTATACCAGACTGAGCTTCAGAAAAATATTGTTAAAATGGTACACATCAAGGTCATCTTTCATTCACTTACATAAAGATGCTGATTTAAATGAGTATTATGTAAGACAGCAGAGACCAAAGCCAAGAACGTTTATCTGTCTGGGCAGAATGAGGTGAATCAGCGGTCACGGCCGCAAACTAAAGACCTTCATAGAAAAACTACAAAAACTTTTTCTTTTTTTAACCCATGTGATGGTCTGAAGGTCTGGTGACATAAGTCTGCATTAAATTGGGTCAAACGCGCTCCCGACGCACACCTCTCCCAGCAGATATAATGAGCTGCCATCACTGGCCGTTTGTGCTGCGAGGAAAGCGAGCTTCTGGAGGCAAACGCGTATGAATAATTTAACAAGGAAAGCGTTTGGCATGTCTATTCAAATGAGCGCAGCAAGCCAAGGTAAGAATACAAAAAGAGAAGGATTTCTCTGAATGCTATTCCCCTGCCCAGGACGAGTTTCACGAAACAAACACAAACTCGTTTGAAAGCAGCATCCGTACCGGATCCACCAGGTTTCTGGTTTGCTGCCGGTGTAACCGCAGCATTATCTCAGGACATGGATTGTAGACGCTATATAAATATAAATAGGTTTTCTGCTTACAAAGCAGGATGGCAAGCTTACCTAAACCTTTAATAATATTCTTTGCTTGCCTTTGCAAACAGTGTTGCAAACAGAAATGTGCATCTACATATCAACAGATCATCATACAACACAACGCACACAAATGCAGAATTCAAATCCAAAGAGCCGCCAAAGCCCCCAAAATGGAGAGGCCGGTCCTCCAAACGTGCTGGATTGCCTGTTTAGTCGTCCAAGCAGTCGATTATACACTCGGGCAGGCGTGACACATTCAGTAAAAGAGTTTAGTGCCCAGCTCGACAGCCAGGTGAATGATGTCGCTTTCAGGAACGAAATGAGCGGCTGACGTACAGCTGTTCTCTCCTGCCCTCCGCACGCTCCGGCTGTTGCCCAACGGAGGTGGGCAGAATCTGTCTGCGAGTCACAGGATTACAGCCATTATAGTCATGAATCACTGACACAACGCTAGCACAGAGACTTAAAGCAGAAAACCAAGAACTTCAATAACCACATCATGTCCAAATCCACAGCTATACACGATTTTGGAAAGTTTAAACGTGCCAGATGAGAGGAGGTGAGGTAAAACATCGCTTTTGGAGATGAAAGTGTTTGAGAGGAGGGAATGTGTTCGAGAACCATCTGTTGAGAAATATCAGGCCTGTTAACGTCAGCTGCTCGCTTAAAGAAAACCGCCATTTTTTATGGCAACATGCAGCGTTTCGCTCAGGCTAAGTGGTGTAACCATCAGGACATGTAAGCATCTTTTAGGGCTTTTAGCCTAACGTGATCGCCATGTGGACTGTCTAGGAGGAATTGTTATTTTGTACTAGAAAATAAATGATGTTGTCCTCTCAGACTCAATATGTACGATAACATACAAAACATCAAAAGAATGAGATGAAAGAGAACGTTCTGTACAATAGAAGATCAGATAAGGACAGTCGTCATTACAGACAAAAGAGGAAAAGTTCACTCAAAAATTGAATTTCTGTCACTTATTCACGCTTATGGCAAAAGTCAAACCTATATGACTTTCTCATGTAGTTTTATAAGCCGAAACAATGAGAATGAATAATGACCAGACTGTGTCTCATCCTCATTTACTTTCTCAGGGTTTGGAACAATGAAGGCGAGTAAAATGACAGAATTTTTATTTTTGGTTGAACTATCCAATTAAAACAAACGTAGAGACTGGACTTTTTCATTCCTTCTCAATGGCTCGTCACATAAAGGTCAGAGACGGGGCTAATGTACCAAGTTGAGTCTTGCGATATTTTTAAAAAAATTCCATTTTCAAGTATAATGAGTTCATGAGCCTTGACTGCAGCACACAGAAAAATGTAAAATGGTCATCTCAGAGGTGGTTTAAAACCAAATCTAATGAGTAACCACAGTGTACATGCCTGTATAATAGCGTAAAGTGTATTTTAACTTACTGATTATTATTAATTCATTTCTATGCGTAGATCAGAGAAAGCACTTTTATAACAAAGGCTTTTAGGCCATTACGGAAAACTCTGGCAACAAACCACCTTAACTTGCAAAAGATTTGTTGCTTATAATTGAGATGCATTGAGGATCGTTGTGGAATTGGATTGTGACTTGAATCGCTAGGGGGCCTAAAGATTTTCAACCCTAATCAAAACACGCTTTAAACACGGCAAAAGTAAACAACACTAAACGCTGCTTGTGGTTGAACAAAAAACAAAACGCATTCACAAACTCTTATCCTGCAATCAGGCCTGTGATTACTGCTATTTAAACCTCAAGTGAGCATCTTCACAGCATCGGCACATCATTGCCAATATTTACAAACTCTGGGCTCTGTCAAAAGCACTAAATTTAGGAGAAAATTACATGTATGCCAAATATTTGAAACGCAAGAGCATGATGAGAATGAATGTACGGTGAAGAAGTCATCAGGTCACACAGCTTATAAAGTTATTTCTGATTTATCTGTATTTTTGGTACAAAATCATCATCACCATCCCATGCAAGAAAAATAATGCTAACACTTTACAATTATGGTTGTACATGTTAACATAAACCAACAATGAGCAATAGTCCTACAACATTTATATTGTTAATTTCAGCATTTACTAATACATTTTTAAAATCAAAATTTGTAACTAACATGAACATAACAGAGATTAGTAAACAATGAAAATCTATATTGCTCCTTGTTAGTTCATGTCAGCTAATGCATTTACTAACATTAAACTACCTTATTGGAAAGTGTTACCAAAGACATAAAATGTGTAAGAAGTTAACTACGTCATAACAATAAGCAATTATTTACATTTTATTTCAAGAAATCAAGAAAATCTTAGTTTCAACACTTGTCCTACATGTAAACACATTTCTATATTGCAATTGTTGTTAGTATGCTGGGAAAATGTTAAATGCTTTTCATATTTGTAAGTCACTTTGGATAAAAGCAGCTGCCAAATGAATAAATGTAAATGAAGTATTACTATCCCCTGCGCCGTAGCTATGATGATCTTTTATTAAACTGAAATAGTTAGCAGACAACCTTGGAAAAGCATTTTGAATACATTATGTATAAAATCCATAAATTAAGCATCCATTTTCTCCTACATAGAAAGAGCTGCAACCCATCGCATCATCTATTTGCCAAAGACAGAGAAACACTATCAATCCAGAGTCTAGTCCAACACGGGAATCACACACACACACACAATCTGGAGGAAATATTCTTCGCTGTAGTTTATCTGGTAGAGCATGGCACTAGCAATACCAAGGTCATGAGTTTAATTCCCAGGGAATGCACATACTGATAAAATGTAAAGCCTGAATGCACAGAGAGTTACTTTAGATAGAAGTGTCTGTCATAAATGTGAAATGAAAAACCTCGCCAACACAGCGAGAACACGCAAACTCCACACAGACCCACAGTGGTCCCCAGGTTAATTCTCATATCCAATTAAAATATTTTTTCATCTTAATACTATTTTCAGAATGGGGCTTTTGAAACAGTGTAGACAGTTCTTAAGCTGGAGGATATGATAAAATCATACCTGACACAGGTTCCTCCGTTGCGGCAGGGCTGATGTTGACAGACTGCTGAATCACAGTTCTGAATATTTTGGCCTCGGACTGCTTCACCTACAATATACAGCTCTCTGGAGCCAATCTGTAGTTCACGGATACAGCCAAAGAAGCCGGAGACATTCACGCCGCTGTCATGGAGATCTGAGAGAGATGACACTCCACCCAGAAACATGGGGCCGAACACCACCTAAACATTGGGAAACATATTTGGCAGATGATTAAAAACGCTTTTACTAAGGGCATTTAAGGTATTCATATTCATCTGTATTTGTGTGTCTGTGGGAATCAAACCCATGACCTTTGTGATGCTTACACGATGCTCTAATGTTTTTATTCATAATTCAGTCTCAAAATCTATTAGAATAGGTGCATGAAAGAAATCATAGCCATAAAAAAAATCATTAAAAAAAATCATAAAAAATGACTTTGGTTGGTTTACACAGACTGGGTCTCATTTGTCAAACCAACACTGTGAAGTTTGTTAAACTTTCTTTTGATACTTCTTATCTTTTATGGCTGTTTTAACGAACAACAATTCTTTATAAAAACTATAATATCACCTCTGAATGCTTTTTGGGAGTTCATTATATTCTGATTCAGATTCTTTTGGTCCGTTTCCTCTGAGGATCTCAATTATGATTAAAAACATGAAGCCATTATTTCTCATTTCATTAGTTTAGGAACAAATATCATAACGGCAGCTCTCAAAAAGACTGAGACTTTTCTGTTTAAAAATTAATGCCTTAACTACTTACCTGACTAAAAAACATTCTAGATAAATATTAACCTTATTTCCAATAGCCGGAGATCTAATAATTTAATGCATTTCTGAGACTTTCTCAAAGTCAACCATACAGATAAATTAAAGATTGACAGGTGTACCTCTGAATCAGATTTATTCGTGTATCTCTGTTGTCCATTAGCTGTGGCATTAGCCACTGTTATTTCAATCATACACAGATGCCCATTGGCACCGGATGGCAAAGCATATCTGAAAGAGAAAAAGAGAGGCAGAATGAAGATCAAAAGTGAGAGAGTAAGACGGAAAAGGAAAATAGAAAGAAGGAAAATCTCATTAGATCATGCAGCATTCACAATGAATCCATTTAAGCATGAAAACAACACAAATTGGTAAGGCGGGTTTTGGGCTATTGAGGTGATAGAGATGTACTGAGAGAAAAAACATCTCAAATTCCTTCACAAGAAGAGAAAATATACAGGAATTTATATTATCTTCTGGGTTTATATTCTGTACACATCCTTTTCTTGCCACTCGGCCAACACATTTTCTCAATCATTTCCGACAACTGCTTCCCACTCAAGAGTTGAAAAACATTTCAATCCGACACCTAAATGCAAGAGTGAAACCCGCTGAAGTTTCCAGTAATCTCCTCAGAAGCTTTCAACTGTGTTTTCATCTATATCCTGACATGATCAGGGGACTCACTCGCTGACAATTCTGCTAACGCTGCCACTGTGTCCGAAAGCTGAACAATAGAGGAGGAAAACATTTAAATACAGTTTGTGCAACAAGAAAATGTGCTTTGGAGAAAATCTATTACCAGTATATATTTCCAATATTGCAACTTCATTCCAAGTGGGAAATAAACAGTGTCTAAATAAAGATTTGCTGGTTTTCTCCAAAGCACATTTAAAATTTGTTGATCATTAAATGTGTCTTAAAAATAAAGATGCTTTAAACGATTCTTCACAGCAATGCCATAGAAGAATCATGTTTGGTTACCAAAAGAACCATTTATTTCTTACATTTTATAGTCTAAAGAACCTTTTGTCCACTACAAAGAACCTTTTTGTGAAACAGTAAGTTTCTTTGGATGTTTAAGATTGTTTATAAAACCATAAATGGTTCTTGTATGACACCTTTTTGGTGTAAACATGTCATCATAATCATTTAAACATTTGTAATAAAAAAATGGGGCATTACTTGCAGCAAATAACAAAGAAAAAAGTCTAGCACAGATAGAAATTACTTCAGTGATGTTTAAAACGCTTCTCAGGTTGAGATCTCAAGAAGCTGGATGATAAAATATCAAGTGTGACTACTTTTGGAAGATGATCAAATATAACATAGTGTTCATTTATTTTAGATGCTTTTAGTCGCAACATAATTCCCCCAGTTACAATTGTGTTATTTCATGGGGTATTTGATGAGTTTACTACTATTGTAAAATATAGAAAACCATCTAAACAACAGTGAGTGTTTCTAAACTTCTGACTGCTTCTGTCATTGTTCATGATTGGATCATTGAAGCATGAAACTTGCTTATTCCAGCATCATCTTTGCATTTCAGCTCATGTTTGGTCCAGAGCAAAGGGGGAAAATATTCCCTCAGCTTTAATGACCAGATGCGAGCAATCAAGGCGATTGGCCTGATGCTAATGTGAAGCAGCTTTGCGGGACACATCCCTGAAGACAATCAAAGCCCTAAAACTTCAGGTAGCTCTAATTACCACACTGGGGAAGTTATGAGAGTCGCTCTGCATACAGATTGATGAATTAATGCCACGATTGGGTCTGCGAGTGCGAAATTCAACATGACTGACAGCACCGTGCCGAACCGGTATTGCCAATGAAACGCGAGCATAAGGACGTGAGCTGATTCGATTGTTCGTACGGACTCCTGCGACGTCTGTTATATCCTGATATTAGTCCGAGCCGTGTGATGTTATGAGGTACTAATTATTTTAATCATGGCATGATAATTACTTTAGGAGCATTGGACAGCTGTTTGCATTCAAAGGGACTTTTCGTCTGGATCATTGCGTCCTTTAATGATAGCGAATTGAGAGTAACTAGCAAACGAAGGACTTTGGGGTGGCACTAGATAATTTCAAGTTTATTGCAACTTAAAGGTGATGGGAAAATACTTCCTGTCCTAGCGAAATATGTACAAACACAACTCTCTGAATGTTTAAAAACAGGAATACAGTATAATATCCAGAGAAGATACCCACTGCATCCTCATTCATCTCAACTTCTCGAGGTCACCACTCAGCTCCTGCACACATTGACTGGAATATAACAACATTTCTGCAGTTTAAATTTGTGTAAATATATAAATACACAGAAAATACAACTGTGAAAAAAAATGTCATTCTTTTTGCGTTTGGTGCAACTAGTGAAATGATCATTAAAAACGTATTTTTAAGCAATGTTGTGTGGAATTGTCGTTTTGAAAGTAACCTTTCCAGCCATGTATGAAAAGATGTGAAGGAACATACAGTACAGCAGTGGTGTGATGTTTGTGTGTGTGATGACAGCACAGTGATCTAACAGGATGCTGGTGACGGTGCTTTTGATGCGCGTGTGTGGGCACATGGATACAATCCTCATTGAACATAAATGAAAACACTGGCTATTTATACAAAGAGAAATGACACAATTCACTCATGTAAGAGCCTTATTCAAATCATTTTCCACATTGAATGACAATTTCTACTTTTTAAAACGTATGGCTAGAGAGACACACACACACACACACACACACACACACACACACATTCTGTGTTCAACACCTGTGAAATCTAGGAACTCAATATAATTGCAGTTCATGCAAAATTCACTACATTGGATGCTGTGAGATGTAGAGGCTTGCAGGAGCACTTTTGGTTCAAAATACGAAACATGTATAAAATGCTGGCAACAGATGGCAGTAAAACATCATGAAGCTTTAGCACTGCAGAACACACACACACACACAGCTGGTTCTTTATTGCTGGATGTGAAAACAAAGCCAGAAATTAGGGAGGACTTCCACTTCATACTACAGTACATTGCAAATCTAATAGGAACAGCTAAAATGTGATGGATAACAATCACAGCACACAGAAATACCATCAAAAATCCAATTGACATCATGTCTAGAAATTACAACAACCGATTCTGTCACCAGGTCTGACTTATTGACTATTTTTATCATGTCAATAGTTCATATGGACTGAGTCATCACAGCAAACTATGATGTTAGATAGAATAGCTCTGATTTTATTATGAAACCGCAACACCATGTCAAACGCTGCGTGTTAAAGATGTTGGCAGATCATGTCGATTCCCTTGTTCACCTTCCTTTGCACATGCAAACCCTCAGACTCGCTCAAGAAGCTGCACTGACGTTTTTGCATTTACGTGTCAAGCCGTTTCTTGCATAACAAGCTCGCATGGGTTCAGTCTGTGCTTGTAGTCATGCATCCAGCTGATCTTCCAGACCTAAATTAGACGCGCACCCTACGGCTTTGAGACGCTCCTCCAGACGAGGTATTTCTGGAGTACTCTGACTATTTTGTCTGATTAATGACCACATGAAATCATACGACGAGTGCAGTTTTCTTTATTGTGCTCTTGTAATTTATATTGAATCTAACAGAAAACCTGAATTATTCATGTCACTCTTTCTTTAGTGTAGAGCAGAAGAGAAGATATTTTGAGAAATGTCTCAGTGGTTTTGTGTTCATACAATGGACGTCAATGAAGGTCAACTATCAACATTCTTCAAAATATCTTCTTTTGTGTTTTGCAGAAGAAAGAAAATCATGCAGGTTTAGAATGACAGGAGGGTGAATAAATGATTGAAGAAGTTCATTTTTGGGTAAAGTATCTCTTTAAATACATTTTAAATGATATGCTTTTTGTTTTAAGGAAAAAGACCAAAGATAATGATGATTTTTACAATTAAAGATTTTCAATCAATCAAAGAATCTCAAAATCTAAAAGCTATTGGCTATTACCAACACTTTAAATTCTCATTCCCAAACAAGCAAATATAATCATTAATGAGCCGTGTCACGGGGTCTTCAACATAATAGCTCTATAAAAATATGCACCAAATTCACCAAATATTGGACGGATCATAAACAACTAAATGGGATTTTAGCAGCTGCTGTGAATGAAAAATATCTGTAGATCAGATGCATCAATCCAAAGAGCTGTCAACATTAAGAATGCTTTCTTTGGTCTGAGAGAAACAGCAGTAGTTCCAAAGAAATAAATGGCATACATTTAAATAATAATATCTGGCCGGGACTAGAAAGTTCATGTGTAAAAAAGGATGGAAAGCGATGCTGTGTCCCACGCTTGTTGACCTTTGCCTTCATGTGAGAGGAAATGACTCACACGCACGCACACAATATATGCAGATACATACAGACATGATACTGATTAACAGACGCGCAATATGCCACCAACCTCCAGGCCTTTAGCCCGGTTAAATCCATCTGTATTAAAACAGATTAACTCAACATTAAAAAGACTCCAGCACTACACAAACAAAGATTTACTACAGTAAAGAGTGCAACTTTACATGTGTTCACAACATGTTAACAGCATCCATGCTAAAAAAAGCAACAGCATCTGAAAGACGGTCTACTGGACCACTAAAAAACCTGCACAATCAAACTGCATTCACAAACTATGAATTAATAAGATCAACGTATGAATAAAAGATCGTTCTTCATGTGAATTGAACACATCAAACATTCACAACAACGCATTATTTCCCGAAATGGGAGAGAGCAGAACGAGGTATAAGTTTGAGTTGTCTTTCTTAAAACTCAGAGGTTTTCTTTGAAGTCTGAAATCTAGTTCAGCAGTTTGGGAACACTGATGAAAAGTTTGAACTAAAGTATTTCTTCCTTCATTTCTGCGAGCGATGCAACGCTAGCCCATCTACTTGTCACTTGATATGAATTTACGGGAGATGAGTAAGATCAGAAATGTATTTATCCCTGAGGGGAAATTTGCTCGTCACAACAGCACAGCGTCACGCACAACACGACCGTGTGCCACGGACCAGTAAACGTTAAAGGGCAAGATATGACGGTACCATAAAAAAACGAAATAAACACTATAATAAAGTAAATCACTTAGAAATAGGGTTTGTAAAATAAAAAACAGGTTTTTATATGCTACCGTATAATCTACACAAGTGGCTGACAGCAGTTATTTTTGATGGATAGTTGAAGAGCGGATGCTGTTGTTGGTCATTAAATGAAATATATTGGTATCAGTTGGATTCTGGCTGTTGACGATAACTTATATGTTATATTAAACACACATACATGTAAACACCAGGTGATACACTATATAAACATTATTTACTGTATACTGTGTTCAGTATGTACTGAATACCAGATGATCTGCAGTGATATTTACAATGACATAACCCTCCAAACAATAAACATCCCTCTCTTAACCACATTTTTCTAGATTTATATACATAAACTACAGTAACAGTATTATTGTTGCATATACAGCTCTGGAAAAGAAAGCACTAAAAACAATTATTTTTAGTTGATGGAATAATAAACCTGATTTTTAATCACAGCTTTCATCCGTCTTGTCATTGCTGTTGGGTAACTGTCTGTCACTAGTGAGGTGTGCTTTAATGTCCAAAAACAAAACCAACAAAATTATACACTTAAATCAAACAAGTTGCTTCACAAAATAACGAAATTTTGAATGAAAGAATAGCCAAAGCTATTCATTACAAAAAGCAGTGCGCATAAAATGCACATTCATGTCGCCCAAAATCATACTGTACACAGGAAATCTCTCTCACACACATCTATGATAAATAAACTAAAAATGCTTTAACTTATCTGACATTTGAAATTGCTGTTCTGTCTAATGAAAGGTGCTTTCCTTTTTTCCCGCAGCATTAAAATTCTGCTTAAGTGCCACTTGGCTGACCTTGATCCTGTAGCACACAACGCCTGATCTCATCAGATCCCCACGACTCCTGCAGACTCACAGAGACGACCTCAAAATCAAGAGACACAATTATTGATATTGTCAATGTCAGGTTTATATAGAGAGATTTAGAGACTTGATCATATGAGGGTCAGGGAGAGCGGGAACATATGATATGATGATTAAAATTACAAACACACCTCGGGATGAAAGCATGAATATGAAATAATGAATGTAACATTAACCCTTTCATGTTGCTGGTGTTTTTACATTCACATTGCTATGTGACAATATAAATGGATGATATTTTAAAGCAAATAGAAATGACCACTATATGCACCACTTTAATTATCTAACTTGCATGTTATCTTCTGCACATGCTCAGTTTGCAGTCACATCTTTCACCTGGAGTTTTCTCTCGTCTTCACCTGAAGTTGTTTGCACAGCACGGATAACTTTCTGTATCCTTAATGCTATTTAAATGACAATTCAAGACTCATTTGAAACGGTTTTAGTTGTTAGTGCTTCTTTGGCCATTTCAAGGCTTTAGTTTTGTTACTCACTGCTGGTGCTTTAATGTCTAACTTTATGTGCTTTAGTGCTTTCTATGAAATTTATACGCAGTAAATGTTAAATATAAAGTTTATGTATAGTTGTTGCCTTCATTTAAACACGTTGATATGACACTTTGCATTTGGTACTTTATCAGGTATACAATTCCAACATTAAGGACTGGACATTTTTAGTCAAAACTTGAAATATATCATAAATAATCATCTGTTTATATTTTACCTGGTTGAAGGTAAAGCCCTGTTGATACAGTGAGTCCAGATATCAGAAGAATATAAGTCTATACACGAGTTAACATCTATAATTAAAATATCGCACATCGGACAAAAGCATAACTCATTTTGCCGAGCACTTAGAACAAACGCTGGAAAGCAGATATTCGTAAGAGGGCAGATGGCACATTCGACAATATCTCCATCCCATCAACTGGAGTACATCCGCAGACAGTGGAAAGTGACAGAAGGACTGGAACCTTCTCCAAGTCCTCAGAGACGAGACCACTGAGTCAAACAAGACAGAAGGAATATCTAGAGACAACTGATACAGACTGTCGGATTGTTAAGTTAGAAGCACTTGGCTTCCAAGCGCATCCCCTATGGGAGAAAAGCTGTTCACCAGACCCATCACACATATACAACACTAATGTCTGAGCTCTGCTGTATGTCTCTCAGAGCAGCAAAACCACATACTGTACATACTATATATATATATACACATATATACACACACACACACACTGCCATTTGAATAAATAAAGAATTTGTGATCAACATCACTTTATCACCGATTTAAATTATGTAAATGCATATATTTAAATAATATACAGATAAATAAAACAGTAACAACAGTAACTGCTCTGTCTCTCAGAGCAGCAAAACCACATACTGTACATACTATATATATATATATATATATAGTATGTACAGTATATGGTTTATATATGTACAGTGTATATATATACACACTGCCATTTGAATAAATAAAGAATTTGTGATCAACATCACTTTATCACCGATTTAAATTATGTAAATGCAAATATTTAAATAATATACAGATAAATAAAACAGTAACAAACATAAAACATTTAAAAGGATCTTACTTAGACTATTTCGGTACTATACAGTATACTGTACAGTACAAACACGATCATCTATCAAAAACAAGAGTTATCAAATAATTATAATTAAAATATGTACTGGTTCACGAAAGAAAAATGTCCTTTCTCAAACTCAAGTTATCAGAATGTTAATAGGCATTATTTATTTATGTATGTTGAAGGAAAAATGATTAAGAATCAACGGTATATATTATTTTTTTATATAATTTATTCTTGCTTCTATGTGATTATGAAAATGATAAGGAACTCATTAAAACTAAAGTCATATTCAAAAGCAGATTTAATGTCAGTCCCAAGACATGTAAGAGTCCATGCAGGTGATCTATCGAGCACATAATTATTCAATTAACACCCTGAATCAGCCATGAATGAACTGCTGCTATCATTTATAAAAGATGAGACACTGAATATAAAAACATCTACTGGTATATAGGGACATACAGAACAAAACTGGCTTTTTATTATCTAAAAACAGATAAAGATAAAATGTTTACTTTATCATTACTTTTAATAGGTTTCCAAATGCTTTTTCATGGATGTATAGATGGTGTAGTTTTCCCCTTGTTCCAAAAGCACATCAGGTCTGAATTTGTCTCCTCAACATCTTAATTAATACATATAATTTTTTTCTTTATCTCACAAAGGAAAAAAGTAAGCCGGACATGCCAATGGTGTCCAGCATAACAAACTAAATATACTCCTGAAAAAAAAGGTAAAGAACCATTTATGGCTAATGGTTTCATAATGAACCTTTAACATCCAAAGAAACGTTCCGTTTCGCAAAAGGTTCTTTGTAGTGGCAAAAGAAAGAAACCTTTGACAGAAAAGTTCTTCGGAAACCAAAAATGGTTCTTCTATGGCATGTCTGTGAAGAACCCTTTAAGGCAGTGTAGATGCATTAAGTCCTGAATTTCATTTAGATAATGAGAACAAACAAAAAATAATTGAAACGTAAACCTCACCTGACTGTAATTGGCACGACACTGTCATTCTTCACATTTTGATGAGCAGTTGCACTCACAACATGAACACCACCGCAGCCCAAGCTGGCCATCGCTCTTCCATTCTGAAGGAACACATGAAGGAAACCATCTCCCAAATTCTGCTGGCGGGCTGAAAGAAGAGGCAATATAAAGAGATGAGGTATGAGCTTATCATAATGAGATTTACAGATGACCCGTTTCACGCGTGGCCAAAAACCCTCCTTTAGTCATATTCAATCTCTGCCTTTGGTAAAGTCACAGACATTTTAGGTCTCATGTGAGCCCATTAAATACTAATATGTAATAAAATATCCATTTCTTTCAAATGGATTTCAGCGTGAATACCAAATTTAAACTAAAGGGATCTCTAGAAACTTCATATTAAGAAGCTTTATGACAATCATCCTTACGGTTTTTTCTTTGTGTCACCTGGTGTAGAGATGAATTTTGTATTAAATTATTTACATGCATTTACATGGAGCATTTATTGTTTTTGTACAATACATATAGTTTTACCTTTGACTGTATTCCATGTCCAATTTCATAATAAATAAGTTACACAAAAAAGAAAAGAAACCCATAATAACATCAGTGCATGACCAGCTTGTCCGTGTTTTTAGCTTTTTATAGCAGAAAGTGTTATTATTTTGTTTTTTGTGAATGCATGTGTGATGAGGATTTCACATGTACTCAGTAGAAATAATGAGGCTGTGCTCTTACAATCAAGCATTACTGTCAGCATCTCAAACATCTGTCTGACATCTTGTTCTCTTCTCTCATCTGATGAACCAGCACTATTTCAAGCATATAAGTGAACGTCTCCCATATGAGGAAAATTCAGTGTCCCGTTGGTGCTGATGTGAACCTGATGTGTGCTGATCTGATCATTCACCTTCTGTTCCTTTCTAACATTTCATCCATATCATCTCATTACAACACAGTCAAAAAGCCTATTCCTTAAATTTGCTTTGCTTACATTTTTACATGTGTAAAACAAAATTATATATGCATTGAGTACATTGTAAACCCAGTTTGGCTGAATATACTATAATACTTTATATTGAAATATTTGGCACACCAAAGTGTCTTACACTACAGCACACTGCATTAAATCTATTCATTATTTACCAGTATATGTGTTTCCAAGTAAGAACTATAATGAAATTATTTTTCTTTAGATATAGTGAAAATATTTACTGCCATCCATAAATCATGATTTGTCATAGTCAGATAAAGGGCCGTTTTCACAATTGTCACATTTACAACAGTCCATATTCTGTTTAGTCCATATTCCTCATAAATAAACACATGGAAATTAAAATAAAAGAACTATGTGTCAATGATGTTCATTGAAGAGTCATCTCTTCTCCATTTGTTGGGTATTATTGCTTCTGGTTTGTGTATTTTTTGTCACATCCATAATGCATGTATATTTCAATTTTTGGGTAGACTGATATTTTCTGATGTCTGGACTCACAAGACAGAATCACAAGCTACAGTATCAACTAAATGACATATTTCTTGTTTATCTCACAGAATTATACTGTCCTCAGTTGAGTCTGTGTGAAATATCTGGCAACAACTCCAGCGACTACAGAAACACTGCATCATCTACAGCCATCATCTCTTCTCCATTCCTTTTGTTTCAGGGGAACGGGGGCTGGAAGGAATGACAAATGACTTAATGTCCCAGTGGTCCTGTTACCCTGTACTGGGTCTAACGGAGCATACGCCCTTTTGTCAGAACCTGTCACCTGTTCTGTTCTCTCTCTCTCTCTCTGCGGCCGATGAGTGAAGACCGCCGGGAATCAGACGCAGCGCTCGAGGGAAGGTTTGTATGGGGTGGATGAGATGCAGGTGTTTTTGAGCGATCTCCTGCATTCTGATGCATGTCTTCTGATTAACTTTCTTTGATCTCTAGAGTTTCTCTGTTTGTTGCTGCAGCTCAGACTCGAGAGCTTGTATTGGGTTTGATGCTGGTACATATCCAGATTAAAGCTGAGAGCTGAAGCACACCTGATCTGACATGCAGAAAAACACGAGGCCTTGGAAGGTTAATTTACTGACAGGCAAATAAGAAAAGTAGATCTGTTTTTGTTTTGCTTGTTTTAGGTTTTTTCATTATCAAACCCTGTTAAATTTGTATATAATTCTAAAGTAATACAATACGTTAGCAATATTATTTAAATTTGAATTAAAATGAAATATGATGTAGTAGGTCCCAATTTAGATTTATATTACATTTATGCATTCAATCTATATTTCTTGGTTTGAAATTTTAACATGTTTTTATTTTAAAAATGCTGAGTTTCATTACAAGGTTGGGTCAAATATGAACATTTTCTAACAAAAAACATTTTTAGTTTTTTGTCTCTACTGCTTATATTAATATATTTTTACTGTAAAGCACAGAATTATGGAAAACTCTATATATAGCACTAATATATGAATAATAATATACATTAATATTAATATTTTTAAAAAAATAAATCTGAATTGAAACTGAATCTATATCAACAGTTAGGTTTGTCTATATTTTACCCCACTACAATACAACACAGCATTTTTTGTGTTGATTAATATTAAAAAATATACTTTCAATCTTTCTTTTTCATCTGTATTTTTGGACTGAACCGCAAGACAAAAATCATTTGTATGAAATTAGCATTGATCAAAAGTTCACAAACCACAAAATAATCACATTTCAGTCAGGTTGAGAAAGTGTTCTAATAAAATCAGTCAGTTTTCTCTTTCCAAAATTGATCAATCTGTCACAAGCCGGATGAGAGAGCGAACCCCAATGCTTTCTTCCTGTTTTTACACAGCTAATCTAGAAAAGCGATTTCATGAGCGTTCTGACAGGTAAAGAGATGAGATAAACATCGTCAGATTGCCCATGTCAGATGAGCTGCATATACACAGCTAATGTGACAGGGTGAACGTAAAATGAGTTTTCTAACTTGACATCAAGAGCGATCTCATTCAAAGATGACAGTCCATCCAGCCCCACTGGCTTTAGTCTCAACAATTTATAGACATGAGCCATCTCGCTATCAGCTTATTTAAATGTCAGGAGATTGCCGGCACTGCCGCTACTGTTGTTATGTGTAAAGTGGACTATTTTATTCAATTGAAGCAAGCTTGGGAAAACTTTCAACAATGTTGAATACAAATGTGACACTTACGACTGAATCTCTGAAACACAAAACTTGTTCACACCTTCCCAAGCAAACAATGACAATGTTTTAGAGCGGTGGTGAGTCACGGGTACAGGAAATCTTTACTAATGCTAAAATCAATGCTAAAATCTCTGAATGACGCAGGAAGCAGATATCTGCATAATCTGAAAGAAATATTAAAATTGAACATGTATTTTGGCATATTTGATAATGGTACCGACAACACTGTGTTACTTACCAATCTACCCTTAACATCATTTCAGAAAATGCAGATTGCATATTGAAAAAATAAAAATGTAATCTCAGGCAAACAGAGATTTGTTGGACTTTATACTCGCTACCTAATTATTATTTAATTTAACATATCAAAGCCACAGTCCATAATGTTTGCCTCTCTATCGCCATCTCAGTTTGAAACAAAAATAAATAAAAAATGCAGGTTACTTTATGTACATCTCTTAAATAGGTTGATGTTAAAATGAGGTCGCAATAACTTTGAATTTCAGCTGTAATATAATATAATATAATATAATATAATATAATATAATATAATATAATATAATATAATATATAATATATATAATACAATACAATACAATACAATATAATATAATATAATATAATATAATATAATATAATATAATATAATATAATATAATATAATATAATATAATATAACATAATATATAATATAATATATAATACAAATATTAATACATAATGTAGCCATTGTTATAAATACAACATAAAAAAAAACATGCCATAAATGTAACATAACAAAGACAAAAAACTAAACATAACACAAGACAATACACACAGTAATTGAAAAGCATTCAGTAGCGTTTGTCAATTAGCTAATGGGATCAACCATCATAACTTCAAATTCAGTCTCCGGCACATCTCCTCATCTGTTCTGATTTATTTTCATCAGGAGACATTTGCCATGTCATTAACATGTCCTGAGAGACGACTTCATTACTGGATAAAGAGGTAGTCTGTCTGGCGTTTTAATACAGCACTGAGGCTCATAATTCAGAGAATATTTAGTGTGTGTAATCTACAGATTACAACCAGAAGACAATTATTCATTTATACACACTAATAGAGTTTATCGGGTCAAAGTTTCTGCGTCGCTTGAAGGCGATTGCTATTCAATAGACACATCAGGTGTGAACTGTGAATATAATCAGGATATATCATTTACAGATCAACGGTATTTATCTTTGTGCATGTGGTCATAGAAACATAACATTTACAAAGAATATGTCAGTGGTTTGAAATTAGCACGGATAATGAAGTGTGCAACTTCTCAGATACACATTTTTAAAAACCTAAAATGGTTTTCAAGGTAATTTTTATTGGACAAATTTCTGCACTTTAAGTCTTGTCTCATTTTGAGCTCTAGCAAAGTACAATAAACATAACAAATGAAAGAATTGCTAATAAATGGAGTCTGACCTGCATAAATATGTTCCTTCTGTGTTAAACAGGATCAAAATAGTGGACTGTTTCACACACTACTACTCACAGTAGAGAATGGTTCCATGAGGTGACTTGCTCTTCATTGTCAAATACACAGTCCTGCTGTCCTCCGAGGATTCACTCGCAAACCGAGTGTCTGACAGAGACGCTAGAGACGACAGCTCTAAGAAAGAGGTCCCATCAAACTGAGGGAAAAACACTGACGTGTCTGTAAAAAAGAGAAGAAAAACAACAATCATTGTGTGCTGGTGTACGGTCAAATCAAAAACTCAAGTAAACAACAGTTTTGCTTCTTAAAATGAAAATAAAAGTATTGCTATGTTACTTGATAGCTGGTGCGAAACTTGTCAGTGTATCAACCTGAAACTGTCTTTATGCTGCTTTCGAGACAACTCAACGTTAGGATTTTTCCCACCTCCTACTTGGAAGTATCAACTGGTGCTCAAAGTCAAACAAACAAACTGAACTTGGAGCACAATGTTTTGTTACTAAATGTAAAAAATAAATACCATTTTGGCAAACTTTAACATGGCATAACATGACGTATGCTTTAATGGAATGCATTAAAGGGATGGTTCCTAGATAATTTGTTCACCCTTATGTCATTTAAACCCTGTATATGATTCTTTCTTTTCTACATATTTGTTATATAATATACTGTATAATCAATAATTATATTAATATACAATCATAAAGGAGCAATAACAATAATTAACAAACAATTAAAACAATCAATCAAATCAAATGATCTAGAAGAATAAAAATGTCATACTGCAGGTCACATATCTTAAGCATTTAATGTCAATTATTGGGTCACCTTAAATGATTCAGAATGCATAATCTTTTGTGTTTATTCGACATACAGCAGTGAGATTTAAATGTTGACTACAGCTGAATAGACAGTGAAGAGCAGTAACGTCTGCCATACTGTGATAAGAATCCAACAAACACATTCAGGAGGATCCTGTCAGGAGCTGAAACACTCTTATCTCTCACACGGTGACAGGCCACAGTGACTTTGAAGGAAAGTTGAAGGTGGATGTTGGTCAGGACCTCTAATGATCTGTTAGCTTTAACACGCAAGACAATGTATGCCGTGGCACACTGTCTGAGGATATGTGACATGACTTCAATGCTTTTACGACGGTCAGTAAGAGGCATGATGTGAAAATGAATTTACACTACCGGAAAACTATAGTATCCACTAATTTACTATGGTATTACAACAGTAACCATAGTAAAATAACTATTTTATGTTCTTCTTCATTTGTTGGGTATTATTGCTTCTGCTTTGTGTATTTTAATTCACAGAAATCCTACATGTTGACTCTCAAAAACGTGTTTTGTCACATCCATAACACACGTACAGTATATTTTCATTTTTTTAAAATAGATAACTCGTTTGTGGACTGATAGTTTTCTGATGACTGGACTCAACAAGGCTTTAGTAAATTATGATGATTCAATCATTAGTAATAAATAAGTGAGAATTTTTATTTCAAGTTTTAACTAAAATGCCATATCCATAACGCATGAATTGCCCAAAACTGGTAATACAAATGGTAATCGACCTGCCAGAAACATGATTACTCCACTTTAACTCATGGTTAATTTTTCTAATCCTGAAGAAGACCTTGATTAGCCGGGTTCAGCTGGGTTTAGAGATTAGAGACCTCTGCCCTAGCCTGTAAAACATTACAAATAACAAACAACATTATTCCTCCGCTCCGCTCGCTCTCTCTCTGGTCTGTTTACTGTCAGACATGCAGAACAACAGATAATGATCCATTATGATCAGCATGATAAAGCGTTTGGGTCTAACAATGTGTCTTCTTGCTTGTTATAGACACTAGTTAGGCAAAGTCTTGACTGCTAACCATCAGTCATGAAAATAATGAGAAATCTTTCCAAACATCCTGTGAAAAATGAGACTTCGATTGGCCTTCTGACCTTGTGAAACTGCATCCGTCATGTGTTGGTCAATTACAGATAAACATTTAAAATAATGCTAAAAAAACATATGGAAACTCATGGGCATACGTAAAAGGTTTATGTTTGCTGTCAATACAACAATACAAAAATCTATGTGTGCTACTTTAACTTCACTAAAAAAAAAATAAAGGTGCTTCATGATGTTATAGAGGAACCATGTTTAGCTGAATGGTTCCATAAAGAACCTTCAACATTCAAAGAACCTTTCTGATTCACAAAAAGTTCTTGTAGTGGAAAATAGGTTCCTTAAGACTGTAAAAAAGGGAGAAAGAAACAGTTCTTCAAAGTAAAAAACTATTGAACACTTTCATTTTTAAGAGTGTAGAGGTAACAATGAATAGAGAAAATGGTTTCATAAAAAAGGTGATGGAGCAAAATGTCCTGTGCTGGTCATGATGCGCACAGACATTTGCTACATCATTACAGAATAAAAATGCAATGTTTCCCACAGAATTCACTTTGGCAAATGTGGATTAAACTCAATTTTTAGAAGTGTATGTAAGGTTGTTTATCAAAACCAGGAGAATGTGTCACAGTCGTGTAGCAGGATTAATCCCGTCTCTTACCCCGGAGAATATTACTCTTCTGCATCCTGCACCAGAAAACCAACACTGACAATTATCATCGTGCCAAGCATCAAGGCTCCTCTCTCAAATCCCCAGACTTGTTATAATAATTCTCATAGAAAAACTTTGTCAGCAAGTAAACAGGCTTTGGACTCCACCCCCTCAGGCATTCAGAAGGGTTGCCATCGCCGAGTCAGAGGCTCAAAACGCAGCCAAGCAAATCAAGCGGGTCCCTGCGCTCCACACAGATTGGACCGCAGTCACACTGAAGAAGTCTTTCAATGGCTTTTTCCATTCCTCTAACTCAGCAGAAAATAGTGCACACGCTCAGGGCTGCTGTTTAAGGGGGACTTTTACGAGGGTGATGAACCGTGAGATAAGCGCAGATAGTCATGATGGATAGACGAGAGTAAAGAAAAGCAAACGGCCGGCCTGATGCCTTTTCTCTGAGACTGCAGACACTACGGCTGCGTTCACACAAGCGCTTTAACTAACGAGTCACGTGTGATTGTTTTTTTTACACAACAACTTAATTGGTTGCAAGAAGAGTTACACAAAAGTAAATAAGAAGGTAGTATGGACGCTAAAATCCTGTTGATAGAGTCCAGACATCATAGAAATATCAGTATACAGTATACACAAGATAATCTATTTTAAAACAATGGAAATATACATGTGTTATGAATTTGATGAAAAAGAACACAGAGGCAACAAACTTTGTAGGATTTCTGTGTATTAAAATACACAAACCAGAAGCAATAATAGCCAACAAATGAAGAGATGACTCTTCAAAGAACATCACATTTTCCTGACTATGAAAAATCATGATTTAAACATAAGAAATGCTTTAAAAATCTTAAGAGAGACCTCACAAAATACTGAACTATCAGTATGACAAAAACTTTTGATAAAAACGATTTTTCACGGTAAGGTTGACGCATCAAATATCTAAAAATCAATGTGATCGTCACACTCATTTATATCCAAATCATGTGTAAATGTCATCTTATTTAGCACTGAACACCAGACTAAAACTGTATTCAGCTACTGTGCAAACGGGAGCAACAAATGGTAATTAATGTTTATAATATTTCTTACACACATGCATATTTAATAGTTTAGTGTTCTCAGTTAACTGCTCAAAAGCAAGCGATACGGGCACATTTACACACAGATATAAACAAGAGCGTCTGTCATGCGGCCATGGGAAAAATGTCAAATCCACCCAACTTGCTTGCGTCGAGACGGCTCGGAGGAATTATTTAATACAGTGTCTGCTTGATTATGTGATATTTCCCATGGGTGAACTACAAATGAGTCAGCCCTGAATATAGCAACCCCTTTGATTTACATAGTGCCCAGAGGGACAAATAACATTTCAGTGGATTACTTAATTATCTGCAAATTAGCACTTTGAGAACAAATGGCGGAGGTGCCGAAGAAAAGGGCGTAAGAGCGCAGATGTGCTGAGCGAGAGGTCACCGTTCTCCCGCTTTCATTTATAGAACGGTACAGTCCGTACAATCCAATTCTCAACACATTTACAAATAAACAAACTGGCAAACTGTTGATGAGGTGAGATGGGTCTCTGTGAGAGATCTGATCGAGACGGCACGACTAAATTCATAAGCAGATGGACAAAATGACAGACAGCTGTAAACGTCTGAAATACCACATATGCCATATGTGCCGAGCAGAGTTCTTCCTTCCTTAAGGGACTTTAATGTCAATATTATGCCCCAAAAATAAGTCAGAACGCAAGCTGAGCAGTTTTATACAGAGAAAGCCATATTGTATATATACTAATGCCCTGACACCAAACCCTGTGTGTAGTATTACTCTCAAGATGTAAGGCACATGTGCATCCGGGACTCCCAGAGGAGACCGCCATCTGACCGAGCACAGAAGAAACGCTGACAAGCAAATAAAATCTTGATGACAAGTTTGTCATTAGGTGCTTTGCTGACATCATGCTTTTTTGACTATTTAAATTGTACTCTTATGTGTGTGGATGATGTATTTTTTCTCCACATACAGTATTTTTGACTATAATGTGGGACTGCGTGTTCAGCACCCGTCTAAGACATCGACGCGCATTTATTGAGATGTTACAAAGAAATACGCAATTAGATGAGAGGTAAAAACTGATTAAGTTTTAATGAATAACAGGAAAGACTCGAATCTAAGTGTGACCTGAGTTCATATCCCGGCTCATGGTCCTTTCTTCTCCCCATCACTTCCTGTCACTCTTTCTACTGTCCTATCATTGACATAAAAGACCCAAAAGTATAACTAAAAAAATGAAATAAAAAACTTATTTAATAAAAACAAAGAGAAAAAACATGCTGCTTATCCAGAAGGGTTTTGAAAACCTTCGAGCAAAAGTACATTTCTATAGCTCAGTTGGTTACAGCAGAGCACTAGTAATACCAGATCATGTGTTTGATAAAAAACATACATAAAAATATGTATAGTATAACACCTTGGACAAAACACGTGTCTGCCAAACGCATAAAAGTACATGTAAATGTAAAAGTGTAAGGTAGGAGGTTAATAATGGCTTGACCCTTTGACAGTGAAGATTTCACAAGATTTCACAAGTACATACTGTTTCTTTTAATTTCATGATAAAAAATATGTTTTCTCACTTTGCGTGCATTAATAAAAATTTCGAAGAACATTACAGCTCAACACACACACACACCATCACGCACGCATGCACAATTGTAATGTTCTTTGCGATTTTTATTGGTAATGTATGCAAGGTGAGAAAACGTATGTTTTTATCATAAATGTTCAAAAAGCAAAACAATATGTCCTTAAAATATTCTATTGTCAGGATGTGTTAAATCTTTACAAGCAAAGGGTCAAGCCATTATAAACCTGCTACCTTACACTTTAACATTTACATGTACTTCTATACACACACACACACACACACACACACACACACACACACACACACACACACACAATATAAATCTACTTAAAGTAATTTGCCCCCATAATTAATAAATACTTAATGAGAGAATGTGATGACATTCCCTTCCATCTATTTATTTTACAAGCTTTTATCTAATTGACTTAATGAAGATTGTAATTTCGGGTGATAGTATGTGACATTTGTAATACAAATAATAATGTTACTTTTACAAAACAAACACAAATCACAAGACTAATATTCACATCAACCTGCAACCTGAGATTCATAACGCATACTGCAGGGTCCTAAAGTTCAATTAAGAAAATGCTTTAATGGTTTTAATACTGATTTATTCATTACACTTTTTAATCAGCATAATGTCAGCATCTTTTAGCAGTTGTTATTTTCTCTTTTTAAATGTCTGCATATGGTTAAGAGGGCATGGACTCCAAAACACTTCATCTGTTAGTGAACTAGAAAAAAACATTTCAGATTTATTCATTAAGCTTTTTTCTGATCAAATTTTCCCAAATCCTAAAACTGTGTTTATTTCCAGGTTAAATCAGATTGTAATTGAATTCAGATTAGGACGTCTGTGGTACATGATACCATCATTGCTACTTTCCTTACACACACACACGATACTGATGAGATTTCCTGTGACCTCATCATTCCCCGTCACGCACACACCCTCTCATCTTCCTCACCCTTTCACCCTCTGGATGTTTGTCTGTTTTGTTCTGGCAGATCTGCTGATGTTAGCCAGTCATCCAGCAGGGTAATTGCGGGAGAACTAAATTATAATGACAAGGTCTCGCTAACCTATGACTTGCATTTTAGATATCACTGCAAATGTTTCTCAGCACTGTTATGACTGATGAATATTAAAACAAACGGGACATACAGTAGAAAATTACATTATGTAAAGCGCTCAGATTGTGGCACTGCAAAACTACTTGCATATTGATGTATACATGTCCAAAAACAAACACAATGCTCATGCCTCTTTCAAAACAACAACACATGAGCTTAGATTTCTCTAAATTGTCTTATTCACTTTTATACAAATAGTCTGTCTTATCCTAACACTGTCTTTACTTTGACATGGCAGTTAATTATAATCTGTGCTGGTTTTGCCACTTACAATTGTGCACAAAGAACTCAGACAATTTGCTTTTGTGCATTTAAACAAACATGCAAGAAAAAGTCTTATGATCTGTGACCGACAGAATGAGTCTTATTTTTATATCGCCACAATATCATTTAACCAAACTCAACGTGTTGCCATGTTATCAATTCTTTGCACAAAGTTCTCTCTATGAATGCAGTTTTTATTCCTCCTGTTCGTCCATCTCAATGACTTTGAAAAACCATTTCATCACTACACTGTTCAGACCTGAACCAAAGAAATACAAAGCAAAAACATCCAGCTTTCAAACTAAAAGCTTTCTGTAAAAGCATCTGAAACTAAAAATAAAGCTGACTGTCGTCGGTAATGGCTAAAAGGCACTCGTGTATCACAACACAGGTATTCTAAAGAAAAAAACTTTTTCGAAACTGCATTAAAAAGTTGAAATCAGTACACTTTTGTAGATTTTAGTCTATGTCTAGTCAGTCAAAAGTTTGGAAACACTTACTCACTGTTGTGTGAATTATGTTGTGACTAAAATCATCTAAAATAAATGAACATATGTTATATTTGATCATCTTCAAAAGTAGTCACACTTCACACAAAAATCACACTCTTGACATTTATGTCATTTTAAACATTGAAATACACCTTAAAATAAAAGATTTCTAATATCATGAGAAACATTTTTGTCAAGTGGATCTAAACTTTTGACTGGAACTGTGATAGTGTATTCCTAAAAGCTGAAAAAAGCAGATATTTGCATTTAAAACAAGTCAAAAAGCATTGATGACTCATCTCGGACTACAGAGATTTCGTTCAATCAGATGCTTACTAAAAAGTCCCTCCCCCCAAAACACCTTCATCTAACTAGCAAATCATAGTTCAAAGCTATTATGCAACTTTTATTAGCTCCTCAATAAAGAAAAAACCTTCAATATGTCAAGCCCAACGAAACACAAAACTGCACCAGCTTCATCTGTAAAGGTTAAGACCCGTCCCTTTCTGTTTCTCCTACATTTAACTGAACCGATCCGTTCACAAACACATCAATCACCGTCCAAGCAGGGTACAAAAATAGATGCTTGAAAATCATAATAAATGATTTTTAATTAATATCAAGCCCGGCATTTAACTGCCCGAGCATCTGAATGTTACATCGATTGAGACGGATGAACTTGTAGCTCAGCAAATTAGCTCTTTACCTCAGCATTGGCTTATTGACACGGGACGAAATATGGCGAGTCAGCAGGTGCTGGAGTAAAATACAATAAAAAGGCAATTAGCACAGAGAAAGAGCACATTACAATGAATACCGGACTTCTGAAAGCACATAAAAATGCTGTTTCAAAGACAAGGTGCTGATTTTGATAAAAGGACCGGTGGTTGTCAGTTCAGCATTGAGCGAAATGTTAAAGTGTAAGATATTCTGGCACGGCAGCTCAGCACGTCGAGTGTCAGTCAATATCAGTGTAAAAGACTTTCCCTTCACCAGAATTTAATATCCTTCACGTCTTATCCCGGCATGAAGCAGAGGAGGTAAAATGAATCTGAAGAACACGGGTGACAGGGTCAAGATCTCATTTGTAGTGTGAATCGCGGGTGAACAGATAAAAGGGTCTCTGACATTACAACTTGCTTATAAGGACCTTACTTTAACCACATCATGAATAATTTAAAGAGATGCCGGTTCAACGGGAGGCCAAGGTTTCTTACCCCACTTCTGTATTTTTTATCAGGTTGCCGAGGGATTATTTTCCGCTTTTGGGCTAATCTCCCAGGTTGTTGTTGTGATAAAAGAGAGGACTTTTCAAAAGCTCTAAACCTGACGTCTACGGTGTTCAGCGTATTTATTTTATTCAAATAAAAGATTTAGCCGTGTCACCTTTCTCACACAGACGCCCTGTGAAGTGAAGAGGACAATCGCAGAGGAATGATGAAGCACCGCTGGGCAGAGAAACCGGTCGACAAGATCCGCCGTTGAGACACGGCACCTGCTGACACGCAGATGAAGCATGGGCGGGACGGGGAGGTCTGCTCCACCCATCAGGTGTGGTTTCCTCCACGATGAGCGGAGGAGGAGGATAATCTGTGGGGTTTGATGATGGGTCGTGATGCCATGGAGATCTAAATAAGAAGGATTTAATTATAAAGTGAACAACTCAATGAACACTAAAACCTATAGGGGGAATTTATAAAAAGCTGTTTATTTGCATGTAGCGTTTCAGCAAAATAAATAAACCTAAAATCATTTCAGACTGTTCATACTTGCTGAATTATTTATTCACCATCATGATATTTAAAGCCTGTATATGGCTCTTTCATCTGTGTAACACAAAAGTAGATATTTTAAGAAATGTGTTTAAACAATGGAAGTCAATGGGAGTCAGTGTTGTTTGACATTCTTTAAAATATCATCTTCTGTGTTCTGCAGAAGAAAAAGTCATGCAGATTTGAAATGACATAAGGATGAATATAATTTTTTAGGTTGAACTATCCCTTTAATCATCAGCAATTATTCAAACTAAATAAATAACATACCTCAAACAAAGCTATTAGTTTATAAAGTTATGGATAATATCAATCCAATTCCAATTCCAATAAATGATCAATAATTCAGTTCAACAACCAGGAAATCTGCAATACAAAATACAAAAAAAAAACCTACAAATCTTCACAATAATCCACCACAGCGATCTCATGTTCATACACATGATTTCCTACTGTTTTGTAAAACAGGACTTTCTCTCCATTAAAATCCAAAATACTCAAGTCAGCATGATTGCATTGTTCTTTGGCAGAAAAATAGGCAAAGCCAAACTTTTAAATATCCTAAAACAATCTCCATCTTGATTAGTTATTTGCAGAAATAACAGACTGTGTGTTTGAGAGACAGCTGACAGACGCAGGGTGTCGACTACCACATCCTTGAGCCGTGAATAACAGCGTGAATAACAAAATAAAACAAAAATAAAACTTGGAAAAAAACAGTAAAAGCCATGAAATTGTATTAAATTCTGACAGAAAATCAGGTTGAACTACCTGCAGTTGTCAACATTGTTCCCGGCGACGGCACGGGCCGCACGGAATCCTCCCAGCTTATTAATTTCCATTATTTCAATGCAGCCGGTGTAGTTGTGGAAAGGCTCGGCATCCTGAGGGAAGAGAAAACAACAAAGTCTCCAGCAGTTACTTCAGAGAAAAACAGAAAAAAATAATCTCAGGCCTGAGGGTGAAACGAAACACGGGTACAAAGAGACACATCTGGGAGAGGAACGAACTGTACAACAAAGATGCTGCATTTAAAGGAACGGTTCTCCCAAATATGAAAATCCTGTCATTATTTACTCACCCCGGTGTCGTTGTGAACTCGTATGAATTCATTTGTCCCATGGAACACAAAAGTAAATGTTTTTGAAGAAACTATAACCACATTTTCACAATGTGGATTTTAAAATTGTGCCTTTTTGGGTTTTGGTCAGAACCTGCTTACTGTGATATTTTATGTTTGGCAAAACTTATATAGTGAATCTTTAAAAAAAAAAAAAAATTAATTCATGATATATGAACATACAGTAAGTAAAAAATAAAAAACGTTTCCATGTCATTGAAGCATTGCACAAATGTACCAATACTTTTCATTGCACAAACTTCACTTTATATACACAGCAGAAATTCAAACAAATGTTTTTTCACTAATAAAGTTGACAGACAGAAGTGGCTTATCCATAAAAAAAACCCCTAAATAAATATGAAAAAATGAATAAAAAACAGTCCAGTGAATAGAGAAAAAACACATTGATCAAATTGTTGTTGTCTAGACAAACACATCTCAAGATTTCCTTTCTTTCTTCTATCAGTTCTCAAGTGCCCGTGACCTGCTTCAAACAATCTGCAGAAGAAATGAAAAGTGTGTCTTGCTTGTGTCTCGGAGCTTTATCACTGTCAATATGTGCAATATGTAAAGACCTCTGTTTCTTCATGTCCATTTTAATTCAACTTAAAGCGATGGGGTCTTTGCAGTATGTGTTTTAGGCAAAAGTAAAGTTTACTGTGACCTCTGGAGTCATTTGAGGATACTGAGGATTTAAAAAAACTTTTTGATTCAGACTGATTTGTTCTTGTTGACTGATCAAGTTTCTGTGAATTTTTTGGCAATTTTTAAACAGTTGATTGTTTAAAGACGTGACACTGTCTCATGATGCAGAAGTTTCTCTCACCTTATAAGGTGAATAACTCAGAGGAAGACCTCCGACGAAGAGACGGCCGGTCCTCTTTAAACTCACTGGTGATGTGTAATTTCTCTGTTGTTCTCTGTCATTCACAGTAACTTCAGCCTCACACGGAGCAAAATGCTGTCTGTGAAAAATAAAGATCATCAGCGTGCTGCGAACAAAATATCCTCGGTGTTGTTCTAAACCAACATGCCACGTCTATTTTGTTGCATCTATTTCACCAAATGACCATAAATACACATAATGAATGATGTTTAGTATTAATACCACAGACATATTTTAAGGCAATTCAGTTTATGCTAATAAGATACATTTTCTTTGCCTTGTGGAGAACACAATTACTTTAAAAGCTGAGCACCCCTAATGCTCGTTTTATCTGTTATTATTTTCCGCTTATTTAATATTCAGACCAAAAACAGGTTATGCTGAATGACTCTTAATGACTGCACTGTTTCCATGGATACGTAAAATACAGGAAAGCATTCAGAGAAAAAGGGTCCACTATGAATTCATTAGTCAGTAAAGCATTTAAAACATCACAAAACTAATGGCCAGGGTGTGATTTAAGGGCCGTATCTTTCAAGACATCATCACAACAAAATACATCTGATATGAAAATAAAGGTTTTCATCACATTGATAGTTTAGCTGGTTTAAATACACATGTGAGGTGCTTCTGGTTTGTGCATTTTAATTCACAGAAATTGAATATATATATATTTTAAGTTTCGATGGCAAAACCAATAAATAAAACATTTAACAAAAAACATCAAGTTCTATTGCAATAGCTGTAACTATAAATGGTTTTATTGTCAATTAAACATTTTACATTAAAATGGCATGTTATTATTCTGACAGCTGTGCTTTATATTTCAGCGTAAATCAAGGCTTGACAAATCCACCAGCAAAACAAATGCTTTGTTAAGCTCAAGGGCATCTTTCACCTGCAGCTTATCAATTCTTTTTTTCCTTCTCATTTTATGTTTCTCGGACAGACTGTTCCGGAGATGTACCCAAGTCTTGGGACTTATCCAAAGCTTTTTCTGCGCTTCCAAACAACAGGGGAGGAAAGATAATTACCTCAGTGTGGATTCTGGGCTAACTATGTGCAGCTGGAGGATTGGCCTACAGATGCCCGGCTCATAATGGCACTATTCCCTCCCTCCCTCCATGGCCCTAAGATGATACTTCTGCGTTTCCTGAGCTTCACACAAGACAATCTTGACTGATTTGTTAAGCTTGTATTTCGCAGGCTGTGGATTTTTTTTGCTTCCCCCGGCCTCCTCGGGAGCGCACACCACCGAGTCTCCGGCGTCCCCCCTCTGGAACAGCCGGAGAGCCGGTTAATTTAGACGAGCTCTGACAGAGCCGCCTGGACGCTCGCCAAAGAGCCACCGGTCCCCGTTGTGTCTTACAGCAGACAGTTCCACAGCGGGACACACAGAAAACGCTTTTCTCACTGAGAAATATCTTAAAAGCCTGTGATAAAGCCACATGGTCACATGAGACGTGTCTGACAGAGTAGATTTAACATATCATGCAGTTTTAAAAATTGTGCATTAATTTCAATTGCTTGTAATTGTGTAACCTCTAATATCAAAAGATCAAGGAACATTGAATTTCTCATCATATGAGCCCATCCATCAATGGTATTTTAAAGGGTTTTGTAAATTCTGTCCTAAATTACTCTCCCTCATGCCGGTCCACACCCGAAAGACCTCCGTTCATCTTTAAAGATGTTTTTAATGAAATCACCCACAGGTAACAATGCCACTACCACTTAATGCCCAGAAAGGTGGTTATAAGATAATTTTGTGTGCAAAAAACCCCCCAAATCAATAACTATTTATACGAGATCACCACGATGCATGCAAAGGTCTTACGGGTGTGAAAAGACATGAAGGTGAGAAAAATAATGACATTTTTTTATTAACTAACCCTTTTATCCTGCTTCTTTGTCTTTGTTTTGAAAACTCTCTCTCACACCTTTTCAAGTCTTAAGATAGCTGGCACAAAAATAATAAATGATTTCTGCAGCTGCTGCATCTTCTTGGAAGCTTTTCATAATCTCTATAAAAACAGCTAGAAAGCGGCTGATGCACAGAAGACTGGGAACGTCTGGATGTAAAGAAGCTGCAGCTTCTCTCAGGGACTCTGAATCTGATCAAATCCTTCAATGACGGTGTGACCACGCACTTTACTCTCTGCTGAATCACACCAAAAAACAAACCTAATGGATTCATGGAGCTGCATGGATTTAGCTTTCAAACAATATTTCTGCTATCAGTATAAATAACCAAGACTGACATATAAAAAATGATATAATGCTGGGAAATCTCCTTTATTAACCAGACCTGATTCAAATACTATATTCTCTTCTCTCCTCTTCTCTCCTCTTCTCTTCTCTCTCTCCTCTCCTCTGTATTTCTATTTTATTAAATTCTACAATTCTACATTATTATTTTTTTTTTCTATCCTATTCCATTCAGACCACTTTAGTGACGGCTCATTAGGTCGCAAAAAGCATAACAAACAATGTTTCTGTAAAAAAAAAAAAAACATTAACACTGCCTTTAAGACATACTGCAGATGAAGTGTCTGCATATTATATAAGTGAATTATGTACAAATTATCCTACATTACACATTAGGAGAGTACACGCTTCAATTAGTGGCATCTTGTTAAAACAAGCAAAGGAAGGCAATTCTAGTTAAAAATGCATAAACATGATTGTCGTGTGTGATGTCAATGTTAATACAAACACAAAGAAATACAGTAGAACGGAGGAATGGAGAGAAAACACAAATAAAATCATTTGAGTAGCTCATTGTACTAGAAAACACAACTAGAGATGATGTGCTGATTTATTTAAGTCTGATCTGTGTTGGTATTTGTAAATCGTGTTTTCTTAAGTCATGGATATACTACAAAAGGCCTTTAAATGAAATCTATTCAGTTTCCTCTCAGTGAGATTTTTCCACATCTGTTAACCTTTATTTTAAACCGTTTAAAGACAGAGAACAAAACCTCTCACCTCAAAACGCCACATATTCATTTCCATCAGCGACCTGCTGTGTTGTATTGATTCTCTCAACTCGCTCCTTTTGGCTACAAGAAAAGTCATACTGCAGGGAGGAGGAAAGGTATATATCAGGCCTTTCCATATAATTACTTTCCACCTTATTCAGTGAACCGTTTAATTTTAAGAAATAGCTTTTAAAAACAGAACCTCACATGCATATGTAGCTTTACCTGAAGCGTACCGCTGGATATGTAAAGTTTGATGAAGAAGTCGCCTCGGGGGATAATGCCCTGATCCAAATAAAGTAAAGTTCCTTCTGGAGCTTCTGTCTGGAATCGTACTGTGACGCTAAACACAGCGCCCAGTTCAATGCCTTCCAACTCCAGAAAAGAATTCCCAGAATATCTCCCAAAGATAATATCTGCAGGGGGTGAAAACAGACTCACGTGACTGTGTGGATAAAACTATACAGAGACAAAAATTTACATTATATCAAATGATTTGCTTTATCACAGACATAAGTAAATAAAAACCAACATATTTTCATAGAAGGTTCAATAATATTAGTAATAATATTTCATCCTGAGCGCAAGGAAATGTAAACTCATGCTACAGTGAATCTTAATGAAGATAAATATCACAAACCTAATGTTGCGTGTCAATCAAAAGAGTGCGAAATCCTAATAATATTCTGAACAGTTTTAAAAACTAACTATACAAGCACATAATTCAATAAGGATAGAGAGCAAACTTTATTCTCAAAATACTCTTAAAGAAAAATAAAGAATTTAAATGAATTCTGATATTAAAAAAAATATCTTTTAGTTACCTTACAATACTAAAACTTTATGTTTTTTGCACTTTTTTGCATTTTTTAATTCATTGAATTTTGCATTTATTGCATTGCATCTATTGCAATTTTTTCACACTTATCATTGTCAAATCAACTTTAGCCGACTTTAGTAGATAAAATTACAAGAAAACACGTTTTGGACATTATTTTTCATAGCAAGACAATATTCTACAATTACATCTATATTGTGGTACCAGTTTTAAACATTATGGGGATACAAAAGATCCCAGTGTGAAAAAAATACAAATGAAATAAATAAACTGTGTAAAGAAAACTACACAGTTTTCTTTACTGTGTTGACATTCATGTATTAAAACAATGTAAAATATTTAAAAATGAAAGAATTTAATCAGATCAGAGTTGTTTCAGGTAAGATTGTTGACATAAGATCTTTCTAAATGCTTTGATGTGATAATCGGAGGGCTTGTACAATCCAAGTGTTTCATTTTAAAGGTCTTTATGATAATTGTGTGTAGCAGCAGCTTTTCTCACTGGAATTTAATCAAAGGTAAAGATCCAAGAGTGACCTAATACATGTCATGACTTACATTTAAAAAGACATGTTTTAGTTAATAGTTAATGGGACGGACTGAAGAATAATTCTCCAGAGGACGTCTAGACGTCTATTCTCATTAGTGGAAGACACTGACAGCAGCTTTTCCAATGCGTTACTGCCGTCAACGGAATCCACAAAACATCTTTTCTACTGTAGTCATGTACTGTATTCTGTTTAGAGATGGCCAAAATAATCCCTCGTCCCTAATGAAATTCAAAAGCATTTTATATTGAACATTTCAAAGGCTTTAAACGCAAGGCGACATGAAATAAGATGAAAACATGCTGGGGACTATTGATCATATTGTCTGATCTAAAAAAAGATCTAAGCTTGTAAAAAATCATATGCCTTTTTAACCCTTTTTCCATTATTTTGTTAATCTATCAAGAGGATAACTTTTGTTTTTTTATTTAAAAATGTTAATAATTCGCAGTAAAATATGATGTAAAAATGCTGAAAAACTATATTGCTTATTATGTTAGGTGATGCATTTACTATTTTAACAAATACAACACTACTGTAGTTTTAAAAATGTGTCCAAACATTTATAAATCAATTCATTATTCCCAATCATTCACTTTATCCCATTGACATTATGAGACAAGTTATGCAACTGGACCACTGTTTTTAGACACTTTCTTATCATACCAGTCAATATTAAACATCCTAAAACACAGTTTGTTCCTTCATCATATTAGTTTTGACTAAAGGACAATTAAAGCAGAGTCACAGCTCACCCCACTCCCCCAAAAGCTCTTTCTGTCATCAGCTTCATCCCCGTATCACGAGTCTCAGCACAAATAAATACAGTAACCCACGTGACGCTCACACCATCACACGCTCGGCCAACAAATACATGCTGTGTAAACTCCCCTGGAGAGCAAAGAGAGAGAGTGACTGTCTCTAAAAGAAAAATGAGACCAGCTTATTACATGCCTCATTTTAAGCCATGATATCCCCGCTTCCTGTCATCCGTATCAGTCGGCAATTACGGGACATATTGGGAAGTACTTCATCCCTCTTTGAGATCATTTAGGGTACTGATGCGGACAAACTTAAAAGACCCATTCTGACTTGAGCAATTTGGCGCGAGCATTAGCGCTGGTCTGGACTTAATGCCCTTCAATCTCAAACCGTTCTTATGAAAGGTCTCGCCTCAGGGTGTTGTGTAACCAAACATACTTAATAATGTGGGATCCTCTGCTATTTTGACCCACGCTAGGCTGAAAAACGGCATGCATTTAGCGACTGCCATCGAGATTAATGTACTTACGGTAGATGAAACCTTTATCGATATCTGCTCGACTTTAAATCTTTTTATGCTGGAATCTTCAAACCTGCTGTTGAGGGACTGTGGGGCATTCTGGCGATTAAGAAGCTCATAGAAATATCCTCTCGCCACCGCTTTAGTCCTGTAGTACATAATAGGCCAAATATTTCTGAGAATGAAGACAGACCTGGAAAAACAGACTGCGGTTTCATTTTTAATGATGCAATGAATGCAGAGCGACCACAGGGCATCTACCTTCTCCCTCCCCGGGCGTTTCCGGCAGGTTTACCAGCTCTGATGACAGAAAATGAGCCCTTAGAGACTGAGCCATTCATTAATATGAGATGCTTGTTTGGATTGATTTAAGGCTTTCACGTGGCCGGAGGCAAACACATGACTCATTATCACTTAACTCCAGCTTTTCTGCAATTCATCCATTACCCTCCATGTGGAGACTCATCTCCCGATCTCTCTGGTCTATTAATATTCAAATGGTGAATGGAAACACGTGACTGTGAGCTCATTCTGCGGTTACTATAGACAGAAAATATCAAACATAAAACTCTCACCGGATAAAATAAGTCTGCGGCGTAGTTACTGCTAATGTTTGTGAAACGCTGACTCTGCTGGATCTCTGCCTGTTGTGCTGATGAGCACTATTATGGGATGTATAAATATAGATCTCTGTAAAGGGAAGAACAAGTGAGAGAGAGGTTTTCTCATGGTCATTTCAACATATGCCTACACTGTTATTATGAATCACATCTAATACTGTTGGAGACGTGTTTTGTTTTACCGTTACTATTTATACACCATACTATGTTTTAAAACATCATCAACCACTTTCATTAATAACATTATTAAATGTGCTTTCTAAATGTGCCAAATTTACTGTTATTATGCTCATAAAAGCCATAACAAATTATCTAAATCGTTGGATCATAATGCAACACACATAATTTGTGTTATGGACATTAATGATACTGTACATTATATGATGCTGCATGTTCAGTAAATGTGTCCTAATATTAACAAACAATCAAAAATATGATTTTCAGAATTAATCATTTTATTTTGATTATCTACAGAGCTCTTGTTTACAGTTATACTGTATCAGTGAGAAAAGATTACATTTCTCATTCATGCACATCAATTCTAACAACATGCACATAAACAGTGCTGGGTCATTTTCAAGCCATAGTTAAAACAACCTAGAGTAAAGGTTCATTTATAAGCCATTGGTTGGGTTTGACACTTTTTTAAGAGTGTAATTGTCAAGATGTCTCTGTATACCTGTAGTCAAGAAATCCCACACAAAACCGGCAAACAGAGGCCAGCAGAAAATAAGCCAGACACAATATAAAGTCTCAGATTTATAAGCCTCATAACTCATGTTAATGAGATACAGATTGAGCAGATTGAAACCATGATGAATAATTCAATGCTAGTTATGCAAATAAATTAATGATCATTTTCCTTTATATTGTCGTCTGATTTATACCCTGTCTGTGTACCGTGATATTCATCAGCTGTAGTTTACATCTTAACTATATAAACAGCAATATACATACATAAAAAGTATATAATAGTCAGAACGAGCCATTAGTATCTAGTATTGCTTAAATAAGTCAGTCTGCACATCACATTCTTCAGGTCATTGCCTTCTCTGCTACTTAACTTCCAAACAAAAACGTATTTTTGATCATTAAATTGCACGACCTTTACCACACGCGGTTTAAAACATCCACATTTCCCAAGACAGACAGCCAGAGACCACCCCGAAGCTTCGCCTTTTAGTTTCTCTTCCAAACATGATGGAATTACAAATGAACTCCCAATTGTATCACAGTTTCTTCGCATTACCGAAGTGTTGCATCAACCATTTGTCCGAGCGTTGCGTTTAAAGAGATCCACAAAACCAGCGTGACCCGACTGCCATTACCAGCTGCCTTTGCAACTGCAGATATCAAAGAAAAAGATTTTCAACTGTTCGACCTCTTTCTTTCTGAAATGTATTCTAGGACAAAAAGACAGCGAGGAGATATCGTGCAAGTTTCTATTTAGAGCAAAACTAGTTTTAGATAGAGAGATTTCACACTTACTGTATATACTCCTCTGGTAAAATACATAATATAATACAAATGAAAACATTGTGCAGAGGCATTGTTTTCCTCAGTTTTTATGTTCTGAGAGCAAACCGTCTGAGGCAATGAAACAGAGGCAAACTGAGGCAATGAAACAGAAAATACTATATGCCAAGAAAATATTCATCTCAGACTGTGCTCATTGGTTATGGTCTAATGTTTTGCTCTCATTGTTTCTATAAGCAATACTATAGGTCATCTGAAAACTACATACTAATTTGTCCTTAGTGCATCAGGTCAGATGAAAAAGTAGGTACAAAGAGAAGAAACGTATATAAAGTCTGAATCTGAATGGTAAGCGGGTTAAACAATAAGCATTTTTTAACTTCTTGCTTAGTCTGAACTTTCACTGGAACCTTTGCAAAAAATATAAATGTAATTTTGTACCAAAAAATTGCCAAAAAATATTTTTGAAATATGAACATAAAAATATGTTTAAATGTATATCCTTTATTTTATATTTATATGTGTTATTTTTTTATATAAACATAAATAACTAAATAAAAATATAAAATCAAAATTGTTATATTAGCATGATATTCCATGATGGCTGTACACCATCAATGTTGACAGATAAAATGTTGATAATTTAAGAAAATTTTTTTAAAATTATTTTTCTTAAATATTCAACATTTTCCAAATTCTGCAAGTGGTGTGTAAATTTATGACCCCAACTGTAAGTCAGAACAAAGTACGTCAAAAAAGTGATCATCAGCCCAAAAAGAACAAATGACAGATCCATCGGCCCGTCTTAAATTCTCTCATATTGACTTCAGGCCAGCGGTCTTATCCATCAGTTTTTTGGTTTTAATTCCACCCTGTCTGGACAATCTCAGAGTGATTACTCGGCTGACGTACCTCTCGAACGCTCGAGGAAAACTCCCATGAACACCCAGTCAAAGCTTTTTTTGCCTTTTACATTGCAAATTCATTGAAAAATTAAGTGCGGTGTTCCCGGAGGGCACCGGCTCATGCACAGTTTTCCTCTCTCAAATGGTGGCAGAGGAAATTAGCGGATCGGACATTCATACGGTCACATCACAATATCCTCTAGAGATCTGTTTAATGCATTTGTCATACTGCAGAGACTTTTAATTCCATTGTTTTGTGCCACATGGGACACCATATCTAGCTAAAATGTCAAAATCATTCCCACAGCATACGGCAGAAACACATTTACCTTCATACTGACCCTGTAACCGGCCTATTGATTATTCTGGGTTTGCTCTGAATAGCCGCAATCTTAGATACGTTCCAGCAGTGCAGTTTTAAAGATGAACTTTACAACAAAAACACATCTGTGAACAGCAGTTTTTAACATGGTAAATGGCTGTATTTATACAAAAATGTTTTGGAAACGCCACAGGCCAGAAGTTCATTTGAAATCAATTCACACCAAAGTGAAAAGTCATGCTTTAGGGAAATAAGCGTATTCGTGGTTTAACACTTCTAAAATAACATGCTTAGACTTTGATTTGCTAAATTACCCACAGTGATTTGAAATATTTGGCCTCCAGAATCCATTTTATTAGTCTATTGTCAGTAAAGGTTGCTAGACTGCTTCAATTTCTTAAGTGATGTGGAAATTAACTTCTCAAGTTCCACGCTGACGTTTCAGCTCTCTGCAATATATTCATTGTTAGCAATGGGCGCTTTGTGTCACACTCGATAAACATCACAAAACACAGAGCAGTTTAAGTTCCTAATTAGCACAATTTTTCAGTGAAAACTAATTGAGTTTGTTCAAACTATAGCAGAGGACATTAGTGAAACAAACGGGGAAAAAGCTCTTATTATCAGACATACCACAGATGGTGAATGTTTATCTTTATAACCTTTAGGGGTTTCCGGCTCATTTTGGAACAGAACGGAGTGAAATGTAGGTTATTTTAGGAATGTTAACAAAACAACATTTCAAGGACGTTTCATCTTTTAGATGTATCTGCAAGTCGTATATTATCGTTTATTTGTTTTTAAACTGAAATATTGATAAGTGGTCTATAAATAATATTATGATAGGTCTTAAGTGGTATCAATAGTCTTCAATGTTTTCAAATACAGGCAGATAATGAAGTCGATCTATCAAAACAAACCGTATACAGGTGCATTGATTTGAATCTGTTTTGTGATGTCTTTCATTTACCCCCAAAATCTGCCAATAACAATAAAGCCAGTACAGAGTACATCAAACTCATAATGTTAAAGAGTAAAAACATTTTCCTCTCTTGATGTACCGAGAGTAATACACACTCCATGACTAAAAATGACTTCAAATTATTCTTTTTCTTTGGACTGCAATGAATATACAAAAAGCTAATCTAAACTAGATTTCTACCAACCTGTTGGCCGCTCAGCGTTTTGCACGTTCTCCACAGGGGCAAAAGTGGGGCGTAACTCTGGGCGGATGGATGTCCACGACACAACAGAGATGGGAGGGGCAGGGGGCGTGTCTTTATCCACAGACACACAACTGACACTGTTGATGCCGTCCACACAGGTAAACGATTCAGGGCACGATTGGATTAAACAGTCATTGTAATTATGTTCACAGTTCTTCCCCTATAATAAAAACATACATATAATAAATAAAAATATCTTTACAGCAGGTCAGTTCACTCAACGTCTGATGAAGAATGACTGAAATCTACTGTTCGGCAACGTTAATATATTTCACACATCATATATGATTTAAACATTTATTATAACATAATATAATATAATACTCCAATCATAAGTATACTGTATGCACGGTATACAAACATATACATGTATTTTAAAACTTTAAGAAAGTTAATGGCCCCTTAATTGGTTTATCATTTATAATTTTGGCATTAGCAAAATTACCATCTCATCACCTTATAATGTTTCTGAATATACTCTTTAAATTATATCTCTTTGTAAAAAGAAGAAAAAGACTTCTTAAAGGACATCAATCTTTTTTTAAAATGCCTGCTGGGTTTTAAGACTGTTTGATGCCACACGCAACAATACAAAGTAACAATAATAAGTGTCAGGGAGATGTTTTTGAAATAATTGAGAGAGTTTGATGCAATGTGCTGTAATAAACTCTGTGTACACTGTGCTCATGGCATTAGGATTCCAGCATGGTGCAAAACTCAAATCCTGCTAAATAAAGGTGTAAATTAGTTTAAGCCCAGCAGCAGGAGCAATTATTAACAAAACCGTCTGCTGAAACGCCACTGTTAGCAACTGCTGAACACTATACGGGTCTTTATTTATTTTTAAAATGTGACAAATGACATGTTACATGCACTACAAATAAAACATCACAATGTTAAAGGTGCGGTAAACTCCAATCTGATGTTCAAAATAAATAAAGTAGACTCTCTCTCCCAGTCGACTTTTGCTGTCTCAAGACACCTTTTTCAGTTGATTTCAGAGTTCATTTATGTCAAACAATGTAGAAAAAAAAATTCACTTTTAAGCTGCTTTAAGACTGTTTTAGTGTATCTTGATTAGCACTTATAATCTCTATGTCTTTTGCCATTTGCAAATATTAAAAAAACACAATTATAAACTTGTGCTTTGGGAAATTAAGCATGGTTTTATTATAGTACAAGTGTAGTAAGCATATTTTTGGAGGATTAAGAATCATTTATATAACCATAGTTTTATCACAAATCATAATAACTAGGGTTACTGTGCTGTAAAAATGAAAAGATCCTAGAGGAAACATTTGGGGTTCCTCACACTGCCACACCAGCAGAACCATCAGAAGGACCTCGAGGCACCTTTTTTTTTTTTTTACAAAGAACGAACCATTACCAGTCTTGGTAGTTCTTGCAGAAACTTATGGGATCCTTTAAATTCAGTTCTGAAGTTCCTCAGAGGTCCTCCTGATGGTTCTGATGAGGAACCCCAAATGTTTTCTCCAGGATCTTTTCATTTTTACGGTGTGTAGTAAAATCATGGTTTATTTGTTCTTACTATGGTTTTAGCCAAAATCTTATGTCTGCTATAGTAAAACCATGGTTCATTATCTTAAGGGTGGTCAGTCATCCTAATAAAGTAATTCTTTGCTTTCTGTTCTTTTTGTAGCACCGCAACACTGTAGACACCAAAACAGACTGTCATTGAAACAGTAAGTGACATCTGCGCTTCTCCACTGGTTTATCAGTTACCAAGAAACCTCAAGGCTCTCTGGAACTAAAGGTGTCAAGGATGTTTAAAGGCCATTGCAATATTGGAATGGCAACAATCGGATGACAAATACTTGACAGCAAAAGGACAAACAGGATTGTATCTCGCTCAGATCACCTCAGGGGAAGATGAAGAGCTCAGGGAGAGGGAGGGAGGCTGAGGGTACTTAGCAAGACTCACCACAAATCCGGGCCGACAGAAGCAGGTGTAGCCGTGGCCGGGCTCATTCTGGATGCACATTCCCTGGTTGCATGGCTGCGGCGAGCACTCATTAATGTCATCTTCACAGTGAAGGCCTGTCCAACCTGCCAAAAACAAAAACCCTGAGTGCCACAACCAGCCTCCATTCTCATACACATCTCCTTCTCTCCATCATCTCCAGTCTTACTGCTCTGGAAAGCAGAATCACACACACATACAGACGGAAAGAGGGCTGAATACATTTTAATATTCAATGAGGTTTGCATCTGTTTCGCCATCCTCCAAGAGCAAATTACTCCCAAGAGGAGCGTAAGAGGTTTCTCATGGTGAGATTAAGATACGTGAAGTGGAGACCTTTCATCAACCTGTATGTCTCATGTTCTTCAGATACGTGATTAGGAAGGGACCTGACTAACATGGCAATCCCAATATGGTTCATTTCTTTGAAAATCCATTGATGTCTTTCTTTCCTGGGTCGACAAATTTTCTTTTGAAACAGGTGCCACATATTAAGAAGCAGCAATCCAAAACTTTCTTCTCTCTATTGCCATCTCTGTTTGAAACAAAACCAAAAAAGTATTTACCTTCACATGTGGTGAGGTCGAATTATGCTAAACTGATATTTCCTGTAAAATCTGACTTGACAGAATAAATTATAAATAATTACCGTTGTGAATCAGGGAATGGTATGGAGACAGTTTTCAACCATGATCTTATACTATACGTACTTGCTTCTAATTCTAATCTAATTTTTGTTTATATTTAACCTAAATATATGGACTTTATTGACTGCATCTTTAAACAGTTAATAAGACAAAAAGTTTAAACTTTTCATGGAAATCTTTGAATGGCTTACTTTATTGTTGTATATTCAGCATATTCTGTTAGAAGTATTTTAATAAAAAAAAACCCCGCATATAATTAACATTTTACTTATTTTTCATTATTTGAGACACTTATTTTGTTTTGATTTTTTTATGATCCTTCCTATAAAAGAATGAAATTGGATGACATATTAAATGTAACTTTGCAATGCAATATCTAAACAATAAAAGGCATATGGGCAATTCCATGCAAAAAAAGTCCACTATGTTTTTAACATGGTTTTTAAAGCATTTGTTTCTGTTTAAATCATGATTTTTCATAGTCAGATAAAGTGCTGTTTTCAGAATGATCACATTCATAACAGTCCATATTACTCATAAATGAACACATGAAAATGAAAATAAAACAAATAATAGTCATCTCTTCTTCATTTGTTGGGTATTATTGCTTCTGGTTTGTGTGTTTTCATTCACAGAAATCCTACAATTTGAAAAACCCTACAATGTGAAAATGTCACATCCATAATGCTGGAATTGTCCATATACAACACTATGAAAGATTTGTATAGATCATTTTCAATATCATGAAAGTCTCACCTGGTTGACAGTGACATTGGTATCCATTGATGAGGTCTTGGCAGATTGCCCCATGAAAGCACGGCTCAGAACAGCATTCATTCATCTCCACTTCACAGAAATCTCCAACAAAACCTGGAAGACAGCTGAATAAAAGCATTCCTCTCATAAACACAGCACAGAGAATCTGATTTTCATTCTGATAAAAATATGTCCCTTAAGACACAACTCACGGACAAAGCTAATTTTCCAAACAAAAAAATGTATTATGATGGACATATGGTCAGACAGGCTTGTGAAAGCTCGAGCGACACGCAGATGGCAAGCGAACAGAGAACAGTCTCTCTGTTTGTTGGAATATAACAAATTTTACAATATTTCTTGGGAGTTTTTAAGAAAAAGGTTCAATTATCTGACTGCATTTCAAAAACGGAATAATCAGGTTGAGTTGACATATGGTGAAGGTACCGTGTGTGTTTTGTAGTCATGGTGATGCTGAACAGATGCAGTAGTGTATGCTTGAGCTCTACGAGTAGTTTACATCTCACAAAAACAAAACCAGCAATGACTGCAGATATTTAACACTTCGTAAAAAATATACACGTTTTAAAACAATCAAGCAAATTCTGCCCACATTCTAACAAGGATGTAAATATGGTTGTGAATATAAAAGAGTCTATAAATGTCATATTTCTGGTGGTAAATACATTTTTTTGTAGTCAAGACCACCTAAACTGAGACCAACACAAGACCAAAGTGTGAAGACCGAAGCAGGTGAGACTCAAGACCAAGACAAGACAAATACATCTCAAATTGTTCTGAAAGATCCACATACCCTAAAAGTCACTAAGAGACATAAAATAATAATAATAAAAAGTTTTTGCAGAGGTTAATATTATGTGTAGGACTTTTCTTTTGGCTTACAAATACAAACACTAAGGAGCTGAAATGAACTTTTCATATTTACGTAACTCATATTATATTGCATATTGAATTATTTCTAAATTGCATTAAGGTCTTAATTTGGTGATTTTACCACATTTGGTCTTGAAATAAACTTTCAAAAATGGTTCTGAGACCAAGATTGGTCTCGAGTACTACAACACTATAAATAAAAACAGACACAGAAGACGACGTTGTCCTTAAGAGAGCTCGTCAAAGTAAAGTCTGTGTTTATGAAACCATACCAGCAAACATCAATCAAAGATAAAAGAAATGGAAAGATACTCTTCCTCTAAGCTTACTGTTATATAAAATAAAGTTTCTTCCATCTTCAGAAGATTCTTTTAGTTCTTATATAGTTCTTTAAAGATGTAAAACTTTTAGATGTACATTATACTAGGTTATTAAGATTAACATGCTAATTAGTTCACAAAAACATTCATGTTGAAATGATGATGTACTAAACAATCACTCTGTGTCTAAATATGAGGCGTGTTTTTTCTTTAGTCTTTCAGGGACATTTTTATATCAGTATTTAATGTGTTCTGAAACCTCAAACATTATCTAAAATTGACTGCGCTCCAGTTTTTCGTCTTTAAAATGTGTGCTTCTGTTCATTAACAAATGAAACAGGCTTTAATATAATCGGCCTGCGAGTCATCAGTCTGCAAATGAGAGTAAACAAAAAGTGGGATGGAGGCGTTCGTTTTTCATTTGAGAAAATCAATCCAATGAGCCCTCATTTGGACAGACAATGCTTTCTCATTCCACAGCTATCTGTCCGTCCGTGCATCTGTCCACCTGACATGATGAAAACCGCAAACGGCATTATCGTCCGGCTAAACGGAGTGTCTGGACAGTCGTAAGGATTCTTCACGTATAAGCAGGAACACATAATGAGATATGTTATATGTTAGATGGATGAGTAATACACCACAATGCTATTTTAGTACTATAGCAGAAAAATAATGTTGTACCAGCTGCTGCATAATCATCCACGCTGGCAACCCTACAGACATTACCAGAGAGAAATGGCAGAGAAAACAAAATACTGTCCACGGGAACAAATAAGCATGACACAGTGAATGAAACTGTTAACATAATAATGAAAAAGACCAGACGTTCCAAGTCTGGTATTCACCTGCAGGTGAAGTTTGCTCCTGGTCCATCCACACATGTGCCTCCATTAAAACAGAAGGAGATATTGACCGCCTTCTGCAGACACACATTCTGGTCAATGTCACAGTTTCTCCCAGTAAAACCATCTGGGCAGATGCAGGCATATTTTTCCAGTAGGTCCACGCAAGATCCTCCGTTAAGACACGGATGAGTTTCGCAGTCCTAACACAAAACAAGACAAATAGACTAAGAAACAGATATACAATCATGTTCATGAGCCTTACAACATTTTACAAGATATTATCATAAATAAATATATGAAAAATATATAAAATTGCACTTATATCAGACTGTACTGTATATTTAACCCTCAATGTCTCATAGCAGGGTTGCCAAATCTGCATAACAAACCCAGTTAAATGGCTTATCAAAACTAGGCCAAAAGTAGTCTAAAGACCCAAATCCCCCAAATCCCAAAAATCAAAACATGCCACTTTTATACCTAAATTACATATTTTACAGTTACTGATTTACATGACACACATTTTACAGTAAAAATCACTGTATATAGTACTAATCATAAACACAATTTGTTTTCATAAATAACTTAATCTTACATTAAGAATGACCACTGATGAACAAAATCCTTCCACCTTTAACCCAGAAAATACAAAACAACCTCTGGCAACTGTTTAAATTTAGCCCATTCTGTGGGAAAATCATGGATCTGGCAACCCGGATGCCTACAACCCTGACTAATACCAAAATACCCTTCATTTTCTCACAGACTGAATCTTTTCTCTTCATGTGGAAGGTTAAAGATATTGATTCCTGGCATGGGAATATATGTACAGTTTCATAAGGCAATATCTTCGATTTCTTTTCACACACCTAATGGATGAGATTTAAGATGAAAGTTCACTGGAATCCAATGCACACTAATGCTTTCTTTTTTATGTGTATAAAGCCAAATGTTTACTATAAATTATACTGCAATCATTTCAATTTTCTGGAGCACTAATACAGTTTTACAGCATGTGTCTATAGTTAATAAGATTGCTGTGATTTAAGGAGGTTTAAATAAAAAGGATATATGGTTTGTGAGCGGTTGTGATAGTGCAAGTAAGAATCTAAAATTAACGGGTTCTATAGAGGCATTACAGCAGAATACAGCGGCTAATGATTTATACCAAACAAGCCTCTCAAGTCCACCGAACCAGCCAAGTGTTTCATCCCAGAGGTCCATTTAAGACTGTGGTGGTATTAAATCAATTAGAAGCATTTGAATCAGACTTTTGTACATGCGTTTAGGCTATTTAGAAGAGTCAGTCAACAAGGTACAAAATGTGCAGGATTATACAGTACTTCTTCCAGATCTGTTGGGGATTTTAAATTGTAGCGGAAAGCTTGTAATAAACAATCCATAATTACAACACATTTACGCGTGGGATGCTTTTACATTTTCACATAAAATATATATTCTTCAAAGCAAACTGCGCTGGCATTATGAGTTTGTGCCAGAGGAGGATTATGACAGAAATACATAATGTGATAACATGATTACGCTGCCATATGCTGGATATTTGCTGTTGGTAAATTGCACTCTTTCACCTTCTACTTCTCAATTTTCCTCTCTTCTCAAGAGATTTTAGTGCTCCATTTACCTGTAAATCATTTTCAAAAATATAACCCATAACCTGACAATATGTCTGACCTTTTCCATTTTTTCAACTTCATTTGTGATTCAGAATATAAAACTCTGCTAGACATCACCGTATATTTCACTTGCCATTTCATTTGCACAGTAGTCCCATTTCTGCTGTCTGATTTCTAAAAAAAAATCATCTTTGCAAATGATGATGAAACACTTAAATATAAAAAATAGTTTGTGTGAAGAGTGTTTATGTAGATGATATATAAATACACTTTTAAAAATAAAGATTTTTCCCAACGCAATAAAAAGAACCATTTTTGGGTCAATAAAGAACATTTAACATCCACAGAGACTTTCTGCAAAAAGTTCTCTGCTGTTGAAAAAGTTACAAAAGACTATTAAACCTATTATTAAAGACTATTAAAAGTAAGAAAGAAATTGATCTTTTAAAAACGTTTGACTAAAAGGTTCCAAAAGAAAGAAATGGTTCCAAAATGGTTCTTCGATGGGATCTTTCTTTAGTATGTTTATTTAAAAGAGTGTAGAAGAACCATTTTGAACCCCAAAGAACCTTTCATTTTTCTTTTTATAATCTGAAAAACCAAGGTCCATTTGTAAAACAGAAAGGTTCTGCAGATGTTAAAAGTTCTTTATGGAACCATACAGCCAAAAACGGTTCTTCTATGACACAGCCTAGCACCTTTGCAGCTAATACTTTTAAGAATAAAGTTAAATTTAATCAAATAAATCTTTCTTCGTTACCACACAACCAGGTCCAGTGCAACGTTTCTGCAACTTCTACCATGAACCCAGACAGTTCTTTATTGGTTTAAGTATCTTATTGAAGGGTCCAATGTTGAGGGTTCACCGCTCAGATTGAACCAGTAACCTTTCAGTTGATCCAGACCAAACATTAATTCAGTTACCAGCCCTGACCTTACACCATGACCTACACCATGACTGGAGAGCAACGTCTGAACCTCGCTCTCAGCAAACCACCTTTGTGTTCATCATGTCTTCTGTGCTGGTGATGTAACACACACTGATCTCTACCGCCTGTGAATGTTGAGCCCTACAGCGGTGTTGAATCATCTCCAGAATCCGATGCGTGACATACAAACACACTGCAGCAAACAGTAAATACATGTGCTGATGAAACTACTGTGAATAGACCGATTACCAACAATAACACCTCATCGTACACAGCACTGTGAAGAGTTTTAAGCCTGCACGACAAAATAAAATTACTACCAATTTCCCCTAGCTTTCTTTTGTTTACTTAACTTTTTGGGCCAAGAACTCAATTTACTGAGTAATGTATCAAATTTACTCCTTGCACCTAGAAATCTCTGTCCCATATCATCTTAAGAAAAACATTTTTTACAGTAAGTATATATCAATTAAAGGGATAGTTCACCCCCAAAAAGTCCACCCTCATGTTGATCAAAACCTGTGACTCTTTCGATATTGTGAGATATTGTGAGAAATGTCTCAGTGGTTTTGTGTTCATTTAATGGATGCCAATTGGTGTCAATGATGTTTGATTACCAACATTCTTTAAAAATATCTTCTTTTGTGTTCTGCAGAACAAAGAAAGTCATACAGGTTTGGAATGACATGAGGGTGAATAAATAATGAAGGATGTTTATTAATACAGGTTATTAAGTGCACTACTAAGGAAATAACTATAGAAATGATTACGTAAATGCAATAATGCATCTGTATAATTTATTGTTATTTAAAAAGTGTCCATCATCAGTTAATACATCAAGTATTTCTTATGAAATGGTGGTCTTGTAAAGATCTGTTATATATTCTGTTTCCACCCTCACCAGAACAAAAAGAAATTACAACAAACTATCCTGATTTGTCTTTACTAGAAGACGAAGACCTCCTGTTGCGATTCTGCCCAATCCCCTCGACTCATGCCGCCCACTGTGGTGAAACGCATTCCATAATTATCTTCATATCGAGCGTGTTGCTACCAATCAACACACATAAATAAACCCTCAATTCAACAAAACAATTTAAGAGCTGCTGGCACTGCGCTGGAAACCATCACAGCCCGAGGCCGTCTCTATTTACAGTTTTTACAGTAGTACTTATTCAATTTCATTCATGCAGAACCGTTTGCATTATATAAACAGTCATGTCTGCATCTCTGCAGGTGTGTTTTTATATAGAGATACAAGATAGATCAGTAACATTCTACAAGAAAACAGAAAGAGAACACGCTCACGTTAATGTTGATCTGACATCTGTCGCCGGTCCATCCAACCTCACATTGACAGCTGTATGCATCAGATTCATCCACACAACTGCAATGAAAGACGAGATCATTTATATTCTCTGACATCTCAAACCTCTGCATTCATTATTTATGATTTATGAACGATGATTTTACACATGAATAAAGTTACAGCAGAACCATAGCCAAACACATTTACCTGTGCAGTGACTCTTGACAGACACTTTATACACACACACAAAAGAAGCATTAAAACCAAAAGCATTATCATTTTATTTTAAGTCATGTGTTCTGTACACACATACAATTGTATCATTATATAGTTTAAAATTAAAATGTCTATGAATTTTATTTATATTTTTTATTTATCATCTTATTTATATAAAATATAATTTTAATATTTTATTTAGTCTAAATTTTACACTGACATTTATTCAAGGCAACTTACAATGCATTAAATACATTTTTATCATTATGTATATATTGATAAATGTATGTATATATTAATATGCATCACTAAATCACTAAAGAACCTTTAAATGTATTATTTATTTTTTAATCATTATTTTCTTTTTTATATGAAGGCAAAGTCTGTACAACCGACACAACGATGTCATTTTTCATGTGTCAGCTTTTTTGTAAAATTAGACGATTAACTCTGTTAAATGACCAATGTGCAAGAAACAGCTGGTAATGACTAATTATGTGCTGGTTAACGAGTCCAACCAGACTGTCAAACAGCATATCAAGAGTGATTGCATTTACCTGTTGAAAACACACACGTATCTCTGTCAGAACGGCTGCGATGAGCACGTACAAAGCACACAATCACACAGCCGAACAAGATGAACGTACCTCCCGTGAAGACAGGGACTGGATGAGCACTCATCGATATCTCTCTCACAGTGATGACCAATGAAACCTCTGGAGCACACACACTGGTAACCATTACCACCATCAATACACCTTCCGTTCAATCCACAGGGATTTGATTTACACTCATTGATGTTCACTTCACACCAACTACCTTTAAGGAGATGAAAATGAAAAGAAATTTAAATTAAATACTGTATATACACATAGTATATGAAGTATTTTTCATTTGACAAGCATTTGTAGGAATACTTCTGGGTAGTTGCTATTAGGTATGCCACAATTCTCAATATAATATTGAACCGTTCGGTATGACATCCACGGTTCAATACGCGCTTGTCGGTTTTACGTTTAAATAATGTATGTGCGTTTTATTTCTCTTCAAATTGACTCTTTGTGTGTGTCTGTAAGTCTACGAGCTGAGATGAGGAAACTCCTCCCCGCGAGTAAATATTCAATCACTATGATCTAAAGTTAGGGGGCGCTGAACCATCATTCCACACTTTAACATGGCGAGCGGCGGTGAAGTGACGCTACAGTACGAGGAAGAGCGGCGTCTTTCAAATCCGGTGTGGAGACATTTCGGTTTTGCTGTTGAGTATAATGCGGGACATTGTAAGTGCAAAACGCTCTCGCCTTGCTGCAGAGAATGTTGACAGGCTTATCTTTTTACAGAAGAACCTCAAAATACAGGAATAGATAGCTGACCTAAGTGAAATGGCACTTTACATTCTGAATGAAGGATACTGTACTGGAGTACTGTTAAGTTTAATTAAGATGGTTTATTTATGCTTACTGAAGTACAAGTATGTTTATTTGAAATGGTTAATTTATGTTTACTAACTTCACATTTATGTTTATTTTCAAAATTTAGGAATTTATGTTCCCCAGTTTGTACATGGGCTACCAGCAGCTGTGAGATGTCAGTGTTCATTTTAAAATAAAAAATTATTTTATATTATACAATACACTAGGAACTAGTGGACTTTTCTTTGCAATAAATCGTTTTTATTTTTTACTTACTGTTCCTATTGCCTAAGTATAGAATAACAAAAAAACACTTATGTGTCAAGCCATCAGAACCGAACCGAACCAAAAACCGTGGTTAAAAAACCGAGGTATGTATTGAACCGTGGGCTAACTGTATTGTTGCATCCCTAGTTGCTATACACCAAAATGATGCTATTTTGTGTGGAAATTCATGTAAATTGAACTTGTGAAAGCAAAAATGTGATACAAAATAACAGATGAAGTGTGAGCAGTTGATACAACTTGTAGCCTCAAATCTTCTCATTCTTGAAAAAAAGAAAAGAAAATGCATACAAACATTACGTGTCAACTACTCATTTAAAAATACACACAACAAACATTTTGAAAGCAAGGTAAAATATCCCCAACAGCAGCAGAACTGTATAAAGTACATTATTCCCTAACCCGGATTTATGACCCAGTTGTTGACGTAAATCCACTCCAAAAAGGTTCAGTAACAAACACCTTAATAGGTCATAATTTACCTGGAAAAACAGTAAATTCAGTAACTAGAGAAGAGCCAGTAAAATCCCGAGGCAAGCAGACACCCAGGGACAGCTTGACAAATGACGAAGATAAAACCGCGAGCCAAAGAGCTGCGATACTAAAGAGCAGACAGCCATTACTCTTCCCCCTGTAACTACACAAACAAATGGAAGCTTCTCCAAAAGCCTCCAGACATCTAAATAGAGAGCGAAAGCCATCTCTTAAACCTTATAAATCATATGCAGATATTACAGGAACGTAAACCTAATTCACGTCTGACTACACGAATAATTCTTATAATAACTTCAGGGCGAAAGTCGAGAGCCGCGTCTGAGGTCACGCGCTAACGGTAAATTAAAGCTTTATTTGAATTACTCCACATGAGCGAGTAAACAAACATTTTTCTCTAAAGAAGTTTTAAACATTTCTACATCAAGCCGATTTGGATAAACAAGGGTAAGAACCAAAACGTCTTTTAATTAAAGTGTTTTTCCAATCGCTCATTCACGGCCTGTTGTTAATTCCTTTCGCATTGACCTGCTGTTTACACCGTAATGAATTTATTTCCCTGCGGCAGGCCATCTACAAACGTAACGAGCAAGCGTCAGTATAGTGAATAAACTGTAAAAATCTCATTAACCCCCGAACACGCCACGAGATCGTAATATTCTGTCTCTACATGACATGATGACGCTTTTCAAAGATGGCCGTCAATCAGATGGTAGATCTTCTGAAACTAGCTTCTCTGGCTTCATAGACAACAGATTCACACCGTCAGCGCTCCTAACACGATTATACAAAACCCTCTTAATCGTCATTTTCTTGTCTGATAAATAATGCACCGTTCCATTTGACTTCATAGAATATGAGGAGTCGTGCGGGAGAGAGATTATAAAGCTGTCGGGTTAATCCTAATGTTGGCTTTCTTAAGGGTGCTCACTGTACTCGTGTGAGAGGAGAGAAAGAGCGTATAATCTTCTCCTCCACTCCTCAATTACTCCTCTCTGCAAGAACTTCTCAAATCCACAGCCAGTTATCAGATTTTCTGTCCAAGGGAGGATAAGAAGAGAGGAAAGCTTGAGAAAGAAAAATAAACACCACCCAGAAGATGGAGTAAGAGGGAATTTACCAAATACTCTGAAATGGGTCTGTGCAGCGAGGGTTTAAATTGACCATAAATGCAAACACAAAAATACAAAGTATACCTAAAGATTGAGCTTTCTTCTGAAAATTCTGAGACTGCAGGGACAAAACAGCATAGTCTGCACACTACAACTAGAAAACAGCCTTGCGAATAATTTTGCAGGCGCATTTGTGCCGTTACCAGATTTGCACAAAAATAACATGGCCAATTCCAGCATTATGGACCTGAAAAATACAAAATATAAGTTCTCACAGTATGTATTCATTACCAATATACTCTGAAGTCCAGACAAAAATCAGTCTATACACAAGTTATCTATTACATTGTAGGATTTCTGTAAATTCAAATACACAATCCAGAAGCAATAATACCCAACAAATAAAGAAGAGATGAGAACATAAAATACTTATTTTATTATAATTTTCACGTATTCATTTATGAGGAATATGTTGAACTGTTGAATAAATAAATTCTAAGCACTTTACCTGACTATGAAAAATCATGATTTAAACATAAACAAATGCTTTAAAAACATTAAGAGAGACCTCACATGAGGATTCAAACCAGCAAATATTGACATCTGAGATAAAAGTATGATGAAAAACTGTTAACGCAAAGCTCCCCTCCAAATAAAAAGCATTTAAGAGGAACTCGTCGTATTCGAGCACAATCACAAATGACGTAATTTAGCCGAACGAGGCCCGTTATACAACGTGTCTGTGCAACACACGATTTCAATTTAAAAATCATTTGGCTACAGATCAGCCATAAGGACCCGTCGGGCGGCTGAATATTGCTTTTTGTATCTTTGATTCTGCCTCCTTGAGAAGTTGGGATGCCGTTACACATCTTATTAGGGCAAATATTTCCTGTGAGCCCCAGTTGGCTGAACCATTTCAGAATATATCCTCTGGTCTGAGCTCTCCGGGGACACGTCGCTTTCCTCAGATGAGCTCAGAGCTGAGAGGAAAGTAATGACTGCTACGACAGAGAGAGGTCTGATAATAAAGGGAGGCTTCTGTGGGGAATTACAGCCTGAGCTCTCCCAGGAGTTTCTGGATCCTTTGAGATTTCTTTCTCTCCCCTCGGCAGGATGAGGATAAATTGATGATACAGTAGGAAAGACAAATGAAATTAATCTTCAAGCTGGCTGATGTCGATGGCGATAACTTTTTTCTCTGAAAAACATTGTTGATATCAGTTTTCGGAAGCAAAAAGAAAACATGAGCATGTGAAGCAATGCGATCTCATTAGTATTTGTAGAGATACGTGTACTGACACAGATTTTCAAATAAACACTTAAATATATAATTATATACAACTAACACACTGACAGATACACATCTTTTTCAGAGTGTCAAAGATTGTAAAATGTAATTCATTAAGTGTTATTATTAAAAAAGCAAAGGAGTTGAACATTGACAGGATTTAAAATGTAAAGCTTTTTGTCAGTGTTTATCCAAACATTTGCACGTACGCTTTACGTACGAGTACCTACGAATACGAATGGGATCAGCCTCTGGGTACAGAAAACCAGTGAAAGAAAAAAGCAAAACACAGATGAGGAAATACTCGATTAAAATGCACAAGATGAAGTGAAAGTTGTGAAGGTGAAAACTGCATGTGTGTGTGTGTGAATCTAATTAATGTGCTAAACGTGTTGATGAGCTATTTGTGTGTTCCATCCACAGAGAATCTGTCAAGCCACGGGAACGAGGAGTCCACGTGGACGCCATTCTCTCATTGATTTTGTGTCTGGGGTCGGGGCTGTGGGAGGCGTACCTGAAAAGCCGGCGGGGCAGACGCATACGAAGCCCCCGGGTTTGTTGATGCACGTGCCGTCGTGGAGGCAGGGCGACGATTCACACTCATTTACATCCAGGTTGCAAAACGGTCCAAAGTATCCAGGGATGCAAAGACATCTGAAACTGTTAAACAGAGAAGAGTGGATTGGTCAAGCAGAGATACAAATGACGTTACTGGCAGGATCACCATGCAAATATTATTTTTATCATCATCATCATACAGAAAAACACATGAATGTGATGTTTCCACATGATCACGTGATTTGGTATCAATCTCCGTGCAAATTCAGATGCAAAACCCATAGGATCACATGTGAAAAAGGTGATGGCATCACAAACCACATTTCACATGTGATCACACAATTACATACATTGCTTTCAAATAGATATAAAGTTCAAAACAATCTAAAGGGAAAGATCCCAAAATATCCAAACTGATAGGCAGGTAAAGGTCTGATTGACAGCAAGAAGATATGAGGTTGGTTTGTAATTCATAACTCAGACTATCGCAGGTGTCATCACTGGACAAAATGATTGACAAGTTGATTTGCTTCAAATATTGTTTAAAATATCCCGTCACCCTTCAATCAGACCGAACTTCACCACTTCATTGGTTTTGTGATACGGATCCGTCGCCGCTCATATTCTCACCTTAATACCACATGATTAGTTGAGGCTTCTTTTTTAATATTTTCTTTTTTACATTTGACTTTTAATCCTGAATGCTTCCCCATTTGCAAGTCGCTTTGGATGAAGGAGTCTGCTAAATGAATGAATGTAAATGTCATAAAAATTCGAATAGAAAAAAATAGGTCATAAATCCTTTCTAAACACCTCTCCTGATGTAACACACGGAAGGGTTACCAAAGCAGAAATCACTTAACTAGTATTCTGCACACAAACAAAACAACAACAAAGCAGGTAAAAGAACACAGTGAGAACCTATCATGTCAAATAAGCACTTGAGAAAGAGAAGAAGGGAAATCTCTCAGATGGAAGCAATACCAGAGAACCGCTGGGAGAACGCCGTCACGTGGGAGTCCGTACATGATGGAGGACCATGCGGAGACAAACCATTTAGGACTCAAATTGGCCCCGGGATTCCTCTGGCCAACACCGCCAAGAGCGGCCCTAGGGCTCCTATTAAAGCACAACGCTGAGAAGATCCAGCAATGGAAAACCAATATCGAGGCGTGATGTTAACCTGCTGAACTATTCCCTCACTTGTGTTTAGACCAGCAGCTTTTATGTGTCAAAAAAGAAAAAGATCTTTTATATAAACCAAAGCACTTTAGACATAACAACCGGCTACTCTCAAACTTGTCTCATTTCTTCGCCGTCTAATAAAAACAAATAGTTCTGAGACACGGGTCCCTACATCATCATTAATTTATGAGGGTTGTGGTACAGAATGAAAAAAGCTCAACTACAGTTCTGTTTTGCCATGATCCACACCTGTTCTCAAGGTCTTGGCAGACGCCTCTGTTCTGGCAGGGGTTGGAGATGCACTCATTGATGTCTTCCTCACAGTCCCGACCAGAAAAACCTGCTTTGCAGAAACAACTGCACAGAAATGAGAAAAGAAGAATCATTCTCTGATTTCAATTCCAGCATTATGGATGTGACATTCAAAGCTTAAAATGTCAATTCTTACAGAATGTATTTATTACCAATATATTTGACTAAAGCTCTATTTGGAAACTATAATGTGTTGGGTTCTACTGGTGGTGTTATCTGGCAGATGGGAACCAATAAAACACCATTAAATCTACTGGAATAAAGTCCAAAACATGCTACATGCACAGTTTCAATAGTCAACAGTTCATAATGGTGAACTGGTATTGTTTTATCAACAGGAACCTGATACTCTTAAGTTTGTAAAGTAAAATCAATATATCTATATATCGTTGTCATATTATGAATTAAAGAACAATATATAACACTAATGTAGCACTGACACTATCGTATATTCACAATGATTACATTTCTATGAACCCTCATAAAGTAACTCTTGTGAGATTTGGCAATTTTGATTGCTTTTACTGCAATCAAAATACTGCAATTAAGCTTATCGTAGCAAGCATAACCTTAGAAAACATTCAAACATTTGTTATTTTCAGATTTTATGTTAAAATGTTTTCTGTAAAGCTGCTCTGCAACAATGCACACTGTAAAAAGCAATATAAAAATAAAACTGAAATGAATCAGGATAATAATGGAACAGGGTGTGGTATAGTGTGTCTGTGCTTATTTATGAAAAAACAAAATTTTTGCTTGCCAGATCTTCATAACAAAGATATTTAAACAGAATCAAGAGTGTTTATCGTGTGGTAGAAACAGAGCAAGCCTATTATATGAATAAATAAATGGCTGTCCTCTCTACTTTACTAAACCACCTGGGTGTCCCAAAGCACACTTAGAAAAGTCACGCAGACAGATGAGGCAAATGCATCTCTCTGAAAAAATATACAAAGTCTAATGTCTGGAAAATGACTAGAAACTAACCCTGAGACCTCAGCTGAGCGGCAGAGACTGAAGAGCTTCAGGCCGAGCAACAGAGCTGAAAAAACTCATGTCAAGAAGAGCTTTGACCTCAATTCAACTCAAATGTGCTGCCGTGATCTGAAACGACCATTCCAGCAGGACAGCAACAAATATAACATACTTATATAAGTGCTTTCTTTCACGACATCGATTGTTTTTGTGGTGCATTTTATTCACAATAAATATGTTTGTATTATTGTAAATAAGCATTTTTTACTTAAGAAATAATATTTCCTTAAGTCTTCTTTGCAATATCCAGTACCAGTCAAAAGTTTACACACATTTGACAAAAAAAAAATTATGGATTAAAAAATATTTTAATCTGAAGTGTATATTTCAATGTTTGAAATTACCTTTGTTGACAAAAATATAAATGCTTTAGGTAAAAAATGAAATTGTATTTAAAATATTTTTTTAATTAATAACTTGGAGCAAATAATTAATCAAAATCAGTCATAAAAGCAGCATTAAAAGCTTCTCAGGTTGAGAGTCAAGAGTATGATTTAACAAATTTTAGAGAAAGTGTAACTAATTTTAAAGATGATCAAATATAACATAGTGTTTATTTATTTCAGATGCTTTTAGTCACAACATTATTTCATGGTTTTTGAAGAGTTTACTACTAAATCTAAACAACAGTGTTTCCAAATTTTTGACTGATACTGTACTTCTATAACACAAAGCCAGAAGTCATTATACCTCTTCAGAGTTGAACGAACACAAACGGTGACCTAAAATTAGAAATAAATGCAAGCAAAGACCTGTAACTGTTGACCCCATCCACACAACGGCCTCGGTTCTGACAAGGTCTGGAGACGCACTCGTCGCTATCAATTTCACAGCGAGTTCCCTGGAACCCTGCAAGACAGATGAGATGGTCATGGATCGGTAAGTCTCGCCGCTCGCCCAAAGCGTTAGGATCAATGATAACAAAAGCCCTTGGTGAATGGCATTTTAATGGAACGGCGCACCTCCCCGTGGCCCATCTCTCATCCGGCGGGCCTGGCGTCTCCTCCGAGGGCCCGAGCGGCTCTAATAATACCTCTGTGCCTCTGCAGATTAGGCCGAGGGCTCGTGCTGGAAGTGTGGAGAGGATCTTGTTAAGATGGGGGAGATGGAGGAGGTGAAGTTCAGGAGCCTCTTTGCTCGTGTTCATTATGAGGATGAGAGACGGGGGGTGTAATCAGCTCAGCGCTCTTGTTGGGAGAAAAAAGGCCCTGGGAGACGAGAATATTCAGCACGGCTGATATAAGCCTTGCTTTTAACCGAGAAACGTTGCCCGAAAGATAAAACCTTCCTTTTAAATGGCATTCATATATGTATAGAAATGAAGCACTGCAGAAACCTTCCTGCTTTTACGATTCACATCTTGTGAGTTTATTGTCTAATTCGTTTATTGGTATAAGAGCAGGTGCTACACAGCAGCACAGAGACAAAAGCAAAACCTCCAACATTGAGTCTTTCCTGCTAATGTTTTCAAAAGCGTAATGAGCTTTGATTTCCACCCCGGATATATTTACAGTTCCAGTACTCGTGCTTTATTTTGAAACAAATCAGCACATCTATCTCATCTCCTGTGAAGCACTTCAAAGCACAGGGAGGTTTCTCACCTTAGAAATGACTCAGAACAGAAACGATTTGATGGCAAATAACTGGAAAGGCCCTTCTGTATTTAATGCACGACATGAATTATTCTCTGTGTTCTCTCTGTCTGCGGAAGAAGGTTTATTTAAGGTCAAGTGCGACTACACAGAATAACATTACAGGGCTATACGATCATCAAGAAAAAATCAATAGTGAACATTTGCCGTAAATGCAGAGAAAAATGTGTTACAATACCCAACAATAATGGAGAAGAGATGACTCACTTTTCAAGTGTTCATTTATGAGGAATATAGACTGTGACAATTATGAAAACTGACTATGAAAATTCATGATTTAAACTTAAACATAAATACTTTAAAAACTGAGAGAGACCTCACATCAATATTATCATGAATATTATCAGTACGAAACAACAAATGTACAATGTAACAATGTAAGCTTATTGTAAAGTGTTACCAATTCATTGCTTAAATTTGCCCAATAATATCCTGAGCTTAAACATTATGGACCCTAAATTTCATGATTCTATGAATCACAGTTGAGTATTGTGTCAAAGCCACAGCGAGTGTACCGTACAATATTAAATGAATTACATACAGCTGGCATTTGTTCAAGATGAACTGTCAATCAAAGCGTTTGGTGATGTCTCATGGGTAGATTTGGAATGTCAACATTAATGCATCTGCCGCATGAACACACAGCGAGCGCAGAGCTTCACCACTGTCACACCATAAAACAAAATACCTGTGGCTTAAACAAATGTTCCATCACTCTTTCCCAGCATCCTCTGTGCACCCTATGAAGACACGCAGATAATCCCTGAGACAAAACATCCTCCAAAGTCAATATGAGACTGCCTTCAAATATAGCTCTAGCAATACAGCCATATGAAGTCTGGATGAATGATCCATTATAGCCCTGGGACACTGGGAAACAAGACATGGCGGTTAAAAATCTGTATTCATATAGTATACAAGCATATCAGTATATGTTAAAGCAGCACACAAATCAAAAATGATTTCTCATGATTTTAAAAATCTGTTAACTGCAGGTGTATATTTCAATGTTTGAAATTACGTTTGTAGTAAAAATGATAATTGTGCCAACATATTGATTTCTTTCACTAGAAAAGTAGAATTATATTTAAAAAATATATTTAAAATAGATTACTTGGATCATATAATAAACAAATAAAAAGTCAATAAGAGTCCAGCATAGATAGAAATTTCTTCAGTTCTGTTTAAAAAGAGTCTCAGGTTGAGACCTGAATGATAAAATGTCAAGAGTATGATTTTACAAATTCTAGACAAAGCTAATATCTTTTCCATGCACACTCTTTAAAGCCAAAATAATTTTTTCTTAAATAAGAAATAAAAATCTGTTGTGCGATCTGTAAGATAACTACATAAATTAACTTGCACCTTTGGCGATAGAAAGACAAACATTACGGACTGCGGCTTTAAACTTTAAACCAAAGGGTCATTAACTAGCTTGATGAATTTATCAAGGTGAACTACAGCCATTCCTATTATTAACAATCTTTATAAATAACTAAGATTTATGAATGCGGTCTTAAAGCAACAGCGTACTGGTAATTAGCCCGCTCGTGGTCATCAATCTGAGTGACACCAACAAAAAGAGGGCCGATGCTAAATATTTATAATCACCGGTGAACATACACACAGAAGAATGAACTACAGGAGAGATTTCAGCACAAAGGCTAATTGTGATGCAACACACAAATTATTGTCCTGAATATAATTAACAGATAAATGTGTTGTTCTCTAAAAACACTCAATTGAACCTTTTGCATGATTTCTTTCAAGGCCTGAAGTTAGTGCTTCCTGGGGAAATGTTGACAAATGATAATGCTTCTAGTCATTTGGTTTGTTGTATATTATTAGAAATGGTTTATTTTAGTTATTAACGCTGCATTTGAGACTGAATTAGCCAAGAAACTTTTCTATAAAGATTTATGAATGTGTACTTATGGATCCACCTTCAGATTTTTACGAACATTATAAGTAACGACCACATCGAGAGCATCCCTTAAAATGTTCTTCATAGTGATGCCATAGAAAAACAAAGGTTAAAAGTTCCTAAAATAACCATTTCTTTTGTTATAGAGAAAATGTGTCCACTACAAACAAGCTTTTATAAAACAGAAAGGTTGTGCAGATGTTTTTATGGAGCCATTCAGCCAAAAATGATTCTTCTATGACATCATGAAGCACCGGTTTCAGCACAGAACTGTCATTGCTCAAGTTTGTTTCCCAGTCAAGGACGGCGGATTCTCAGACCTTGGCATTAAACGTGCAGCATACAGTACATGATTCACAGCGGTCATACACGCATCAGAAAGAGAACGACTCGCAGCATTCATCATGACTCACTTCAGCAGGACGAGCGACCGGAGGAAATCTATTAGCTAAAATAACGCATTCTTTGTGATTCACCTCCCCACAGAAACCCCTGCCGTTCACATATTCTAATGTTTATTGAGTACCAAGCTATCATATCATAAAGCTTTCAGGCAAGCCTTCATGAAAAGCAGAAGCAGGCATTGTTGTACAATATCGAGGTCAATATCCTGAGACAATTGTGAATGACTTCAGTGGCCATACAGAAGAATGAAAGAATCACATCTATACTTGCTTTCTGTAAATAAACGGAAAGTCTGTGTACTAAATAACAAGTAATAAGACTTGACACCTAACAATGAAATACCATTCAGCTCCCGTCTTCACAGTCACATCTTTCCAACCCACCTCAGCGTTGATAACGGGACCATTTCCTATTGAAATGACTTTGTCATAGAAAGATTAAAACAACAAAAGAATGTACCCGCAGCCACACGCACATGTACAGTCACACATACTTTTTGCAATGCATTGCAATATAAAGGCAGAGATACAATCGTGCGGTGGAGAAGATAAGACTAACTGCAGAGGAAAGCGCTTTAACTACTGCTTTGAATGGAATACAATGTCAATCTTACGCAGACAGGGCAAAAACGCTACGTAAGGAGAAGAAAATGAAAAGAAATGAAAGAAAAGGACAGAAGCAAACTTTTCTGCTCATACAATACTTTAGAGTTTTCATGTACGGTGCACAGATAAAGGTAAACACAGATGAATTAGTTTGCCATGTTTAAACCTGTAAACACCTGCAATATTTTCTGCAACGTGAAAAATATTGAATAAACATGCAGCCCATACTCATGAATCTATCAATTTAGTCAAGAAATATTCTGTATTTTGACCACACACTATAAATTCTCATTGAAAACTAGTAAAAGCTGGAAACTTTGCTGTATGCACAGAGGACCTTACACTGAATTCACAGAGGAGCTGAAGGGTCCTGGTGTCCAGTCTCCGTTGGCAGTTTCAGGGCACGTGGTTTGATGCTCCAGAGACCCCGTGGCAGTCCAAAAGCCCACAGCACCGGCTCTGCTGGACCCGCTCTATAATCCAACCCTGAGGCCATGTGAAAAGTTAATGTAACAGTTCTAAAGTTTATGCTCTTCTATATGTAAGAGATGGAGAAGAGAGAGAGCAAAGTGTGAGAGAAGCAAAAAAATACAGCTAGTCCATGTTTGTGAACAGGTACAGCGGTTTTTACCAAAGGTTTTCATCATACTGATAGTTCAGATGTCAATATTTGCTGGTTTGAATATTCATGTGAGGTCTCTCTCAAAGTTTTTACAGCATTTGTTTATGTTTAAATCATGATTTTTCATAGTCAGCTAAAGTGCTTGTCAACAGTCCATATTCCTCATAAATGAACACATGAAAACTATAATAAAAGAACTATTTTATGTTCTTTAAAGAGTCATCTCTTCTTCATTTGTTGGGTATTATTGCTTCTGGTTTGAGTATTTTAATTTACAGAAATTCAACAAAGTATATTGACTCTCATAAACACGTTTTATGAATGTGACAAAAAAGAACACATGTATATTTCCACATGGACTGTTTTAATTGCAAGCTATTCTGCAACTCATCCATGAAAGAAATGAACAAAATGAACAAACTTAAAGTCTTGCTACACACTTTGCACACATCTAGTATGTTGTATGTAAAACATTTGATTGAAACTGTAAGTCAAGAGAGGTTATGAGAGTCTCTGAAATGACAAGGTGATGGGAATCAAAACACAAGGACCCACGTCCCTGTTCATGTTTCTCATCATCACATCATCACTCATGTAGCCGCTGTCACTGCTCTCTCTCTCACTCTCTCACTCTCTCACTCTCTCACTCTCTCACTCTCTCACTCTCTCACTCTCTCACTCTCTCTCTCTCTCTCTCTCTCTCTCTCTCTCTCTCTCTCTCTCTCTCTCTCTCGCTCTCTCTCTCTCTCTCTCTCTCTCTCTCTCTCGCCCTCTCTCTCTCTCTCTCTCTCTCTCTCTCTCTCTCTCTCGCTCTCATCAGTGCCCTCAGGTGAGGAGTGTTATTGCCGGCCCTGTTCTCGCTGTACAACATTTAAAATCAAGCTGCTGTGTAAACACAAAAGGTTTGTGCCTGCTCAGCTGAACAAGAGGCAGGGTGTGATCTTGTGGCTCGCCGCCCGTATCTCAATAAATGTTGCATGAAAGCATCATTTGCATGGAGAGATGCGTGCTGTTTTCTGTCAGCTCCTATCTCCCTGTCTCAGCTGGAGCGCCGCTTCATTACCGTGTTACACACGCATGTCAACTAACCAACCGGCCAATTTATAGAGCAATGCAGTTTAATCTGTAAATAAAGAGGATGCAAACAAGCGCAGCGTTGAATTTACCATGAAAGCATCAAAAATAATGCTGTCGTGTGAATGGTGTTCTGTAAATAGAACGTATAAAGAGCCAAAGTGTCCAAAGATTTAAACAAAGGCAACAAACCTAAATGCACATGAAATAAAAAACACATGTAATCAGATGTGAAATGTGTATTTGGAACACTTTAGTATAAATCCCATTAAAAAATCCACAGGATCACATGAAGCGTGGTAAAATCTTATCAAAATGTTTTTCCTTTTGTGATCCCATGGGTTTTTCTATGAGAATGTACATGGAATTTATACTCATCTTCCAAAACCACACGTTTCATATGCGCTTGTGCACATGTGAAGTTCATATAAATGCTAAATTTATGTGTTTTTCTATAAGGACTGTATGATGTGATTTTCCTGTGAAATAAAAATAGAAAATTAAACATTACAGAATAAACACAGTCCTCTTTTTTATGCAATAGACGTTTATAATAAATCAACAAATGTCCATATGACCTGATATATAGTTTGACATATAATATAACTTGACTGATAAATATTTCAACTCTTCAGATGTCATACGTTACCTTTGTACAGTCACAGACAATCTTCCCTGTCGGCTATGATTCACAAATATCAGTTGTCTTCAATCCTGCATGCTGAGTTCAGATACGATATGTAAAAAAACTATGTCATGTAAGAAACCCGCTGCAGCATGTCTAAAGAAAAATCAAGTCACACTTGAAGTTAAAAGCAAGTGTGAATGAAATTTGTGAGCATGTGAAAAGTGAGAATTTTCAGTGAATAAATGATTTCATTTCATGAAGCAATCGTACGACACCAGAAGACTTGACATATTTATTTAAGACAATTACGGAATGCCTTCAGTTCATGTTAGAAATGAAACGGTTGCCAGTATTTTAAATGCACTATTCCTTTAATGAATAGTTTGCAAAAGTAGTACAGAGAGAAATAATCTTTGCATTAAGGAGAGAAAAAGGTTAAAAATACAGCGGCTTAGGGGTAGATGTCGTGTCTGTGGGAATTCTGGCGGTCTTTCTGCAATAATACACAGTGTATCTGCCAGACGACTCGTGTACTAAGATATGAAGTGTGGGCTGTGAACGGCCGTGAGTCAGAGCGTGTGGAGATAAAGAGAGAGAGAGAGAAAATGAGGTGGCATGTGAGCCTACGCACGGATCGAGCTCAGTAATGTATTCGGCAGTAAATGCTAATTTCCTATTTTTCTCCCCAGAAAAAGAAATCTGTGGATTGCCAAAGTGATCTATTTTTATCCTTCCCTGACATTCTTTTCATTTCCTCCCTTATGCCGTTACAACACCGTAATGCAAAATAAATAAATAAAAAACCCTCTCTGGCCGGCCCCTGGCCTTTTAATCCACACAGACTTCATTCATACGGGATGTCTGACACCAGGTGCACGGATTGAGTTTTACAGGTGCAAAACATTCAGATAAGTAATCATTTAAGAAACATGCAATCTAAGCAGATCTAAATAATCTTCGTATTTATGTGTCATGTTGTACCAAGGCTTTTGAAAGTGATGAGTCAGACCTTATAATTTCACACTGCAGGAGGATACAGGAATAGAGATGTGCTGTTGATAAGTTTGACGCTGTAGATGGGGGATGCTGTGGTCAATTATAACTCAAAATTTATTTCATCAAACATATTTGAAGCTTGAAATCCCATCTATTTTATCTCTTGGTTGTTGGACAGATGCTAACACTGTTACGAGTCTCACAGCTGGAATACAGTATGACAGTATGTGACATAATATGAATAAAACACAACTATTGACCAATCAGAATCAAGCACTGAAACGAACATATATATATATATATAGTGGGATTTTCTAGAGTAAGTCCCTGCCATTGCACACAACTATTGCGTGTTCACAATTGGTCGCTGCCGTCTCTTTCTAAAACTTGACCATTCACGGCATTCATTGAAAACCACACAGCACGACGATTATACATCTGTATAGCACTGCGTGTGTTTACTCCCGCTGCCGTCTCTGAATGAATGATAATATCTGAAACGCTGTGGAACTCCAGCGAATACAAATGTGCAACATTTACAGTTGAAGGAATGGCAGACTTTAACCCAGCAGACGTGTATTATGAGTAACCGACTGGATCTCGACAACTATAATAATATCAGGAGAAGAGTTTGAAATGACAGAGGAGCGTTACGCACGCATGCGGGATGAACGGGTTTCGTCGTGATTAAAGAGATTGTGGCGAAACCTCATTTTCACCCCGTTCTATACATTCATCAGACGGGCTTCGTCTTTCTTTGATGGAAACCTGCAGCCATAATTTAATGAAACGCTTGTACTCCTGCGGGACCGAGATGGTCGGGTCTGTCGGGAAAGCCAAAAATAGGAAAGTGAAGATAAAGGTACGATTGTGGGAAGAGAAAGTCGCAGTTTAACAGGAAAGAAAGTACAATTCAAACGGTCAGAAGGAGATCTTTAATTCCCTCCCATGCTGAAGACATCAATGGACAAATAACTGCAGGGGAGAGAGGCAGAACAAAACCTGAAGCTATTCATATCCAGCAGGCCAAAGTTTCCCTCTCTCGAGCCAATTTCTGTCTCTTGTACGAGTACTGCAATGAGAAGCGTTCTGGCACATTTAAAGGTTAGACGAGCGTAACGCTGGCCAAAAAATAAGCCAAAATAAGAATGAAGACGAATGTCAACACTGTTGGATTTTAATTATTATGTATCATCAAATGATTTGAGTAAAACAGCTGCAGAGGTTTTTAAAGAGACAAAAATGTAAATTTATTTTAAACCTGTATGACTTTCTTTCTTCTTCACAACACAAAAGAAGATATTTTGAAGAATGTTGATAATCAACATCGACTCCCATTGTATGAACGCAAAACAGAAATGTGTCATACAGTACAAAAAAACTAAAGTTTTGTGTTACACAGAGTCATACATGTTTGAAGCACATAAGAATAAATAAATGACAGAATTTTATTTTTTAGGTAAACTGTCTCTTTAAGAAATCTGTCTGTGAATAGCAAATGCTGCTCTGTAAAGTCAATCTCATTCAAAGGGCTGGAATATGGTCCTTTAATAAACTTTTTAAAGCTAAAAACTTGACTAACACTGTAAATGGAAAAAAATGATAAAAGTAGGATGTGAGCCATTTAATTACGCTATCTATCTTTTAAAACCACCATAAGGCAAAACAGAACAGCATAGTGCTTTATGATATGGTGAGGATTTTATGAAATGCTGGTGTTTAATTATAAAATCCTTTTGCTTCATGTGCTTTTCTTAATTGCGGTTTATACGGCCGTGAAAGAAGGGTGTTGGTGTGATTTACTCTGTACATGCTGTACTTCATCTCTTGTTTGAAACATGTTATTGGTTACAATATTAAAACTCCATCGTGGTTATTAGTGGAAGCATAATAACCACGAAATCAGAATTTTAGGTGAAGAACTGCAATACCGCACCATATAGAATTCAAGAGAGTTGAAAACTATGTGAAATAAAGACTCGCGATAGGCGGGTGAATGGGAGTGGTTGCTATATCTCACCGGCTGGACAAACACAGAGAGCCGTTCCGTCTGAGCGCGCACGGCAGGCCGAGTGGTGGTGGCGGCAGGGGATGGTCTGCGGGTCGCAGGGGTCGTATGAGTGTTCACAGAGAGAGCCGGTGAAGAAAGGAGGGCAGGTGCAGGAGAATTCCCCCGGGATATCAGACTCCACACAGTGTGCTCCGTTGAGGCACGGAGAGGATGAACACTCCTTTATATCCTCTCCACAATCCACACCTGCCCAACCACGAGGACATGAGCACCTGTGGGACAGAATTCATGAGAAAAGTTCAGAACTAACTTAGAGACTTTGGATTTCTTGAAGTGACTTACACTTCAATATGAACGGTAAACCTTTATCATAGTACTACAATACATTTGTGTGTTCGTAAAAATAAAGTAAAGACAGCTGGTGACATCACCGCTTGATCCCCAATGACAAACGTGTCGGTTCTCTGTGAGGAATCACATTAACCGTCCCAAACGTGTGACTGAACAGGATCAAATATTCACACGTGTACAGATAGACCGACACTCTCGGCACGCGGTGACCTTGTATCATAAAAGCAAATTCTCCAGGGACACGCCAGTTCAGCTTTGCCTGTGGTGCTTTAGCACTAATGAATGTCACATCTCCAAAATCCTTTTTTCTTTATTTTAGATCAGGATTACACTGTGTGCAGTCATCGAAACTCTCATCAACAATGAAAACTTTATCTTAAAGTGACAGTTCACCCCAAAAACTCATTACTTCCATCATTCAATCATTACTTTTATATTGATCTCAACCTGAATGTTAATGACTTACAGCCTTTACCATTACCATTAACTTTCATTGTAAAAAGAAAGAGCACCATTAACATTCTCCACTTTTGTCTACATAAGGAAAAAGGAACGAGACAGAATTTTCACTTTGGGGTCAACTATATGGGGGTCAGCAGGTGTCAAAGTTCATCCACAGCATTCCTAAACATCCTAGAAAAAACAGAAAAGAAATAATACACAATTGAAAGTTTAAAGATGTGAGACATGATGTTCAAAGAGGTGTTATATACAACAAATGAACAATTCAAAATTATAGGGTAGAAATGCAAATGTAAGAAGGTTTGATGAGTTTTTCTGCTTTGATATATTCTTTACTGGAGTAGGACATATCCAAACGCTCACTTCATTTTGTATTTTAGAAAAACAGCCAATAGAGAATGATGAATTTCTACTCGCTATAGACAGATATAAACATTTAACTTTTTAACATACAGACTTCAAATGTAACAAACGTGATAAAAATACAACATCATTTTGACTGTGCAAAAATGATTAAAATACATTTAACTAAATATAGGAGCTTATATAAGAGCAAAGTGTGACTAAAATAGTCCAAAATAAATGAACACTGTGTTATATTTGATCATCTTCAAAAGTAGTCACAGGTTGTGTAGAATTTGTAAAATCATCCTCTTGACATTTTATCATTCAGCTTCTTGAGGTCTCAACCTGAGAAGATTTTTAAACATCACTGAAGAAATTTATGCTGGACTCTTATTGACTGATAAGAGAAAAATCTGAGAGAAAAATCAAGAAAGTTATCTGCATTCCACTTGGTGGCAGTGAGCTTACAGTTGTGCCTCTCTCTCTCTCTCTCTCTCTCTCTCTGTCTCTCTCTCTCTGTCTCTCTCTCTCTCTCGGTCTCTCTCTCTCTCTCTCTCTCTCTGTCTGTCTCTCTCGGTCTCTCGGTCTCTCTCGGTCTCTCTCGGTCTCTCTCTCTCTCTCTCTCTCTCTCTCTCTCTCTCTCTCTCTCTCTCTCTCTCTCTCTCTCTCTATCGGTCTCTCTCTCTCTCTCTCTGTCTCTCTGTCTCTCTCTCTCTCTCTCTCTGTCTGTCTCTCTCTGTCTCTCTCTCTCTCTCGGTCTCTCGGTCTCTCTCTCTCTCTCTCTCTCTCTGTGAGAGGGCACATTAGGTGGAACAGCGGCAGCAGCTTTTTCCTCAAGTGAGTCACCGATCTCGAGACACCTCCTCCTGCTGCGCTCCATTGATGGATTCATTTGTTTTACCTGCCATCTGCAATTCATTATCTCTAACATTTGTGAGAGCGCAGAGCGACGCCAGTTAATCTTTACACAGTTTTTGGATTTAGTCATCATTTTTGTTTGCCTTCTGACAAAAACGTCCTTCGCGACACATCAATACTTTATCACGTTTGTTGACTAAAATGTCATGCTTTTTGTTGACGACAATAACATTAGTAGACAACAATGTGTGAAATGACAAAAGCGTGCGTCAAATTATGAAAACCATTAGTTGCTTCAATAACAGCATTATAGTGAGAATGCTGTTTTGTTCATTCTTCTGGCTTTAACACTATTAATAACATTATGTATAGCACGTCATGGCATCAATGTTGGTACCATGTAACATTAATGGAATTAACACTACAAACAAATAAGAAATAAGAGAAAAATAGCAAAACTGCATTTTGTTTTTTCAATCCTCCTACAAATCCATCTCATCCATCGAGATTTTCATTCCTCCATCATGTTGTGTTTTTGTAACGCACCTGTAAGCGTTGAGGAGGTCTGTACAGGTGCCGTTGTTTTTGCAGGGGTGTGATGAACATTCATCGCTCTCCAGTTGACAGAACTCACCCTCCCAGCCGGGCAGACAGACACACTTATAACTCTGAAATGTAAATGAGAACAAATAAAAAAAGATAATAGACAGCTTTTAAAAAAAAATCCAATTCAAATGAACAAAATGACAGATGACAGAATAGCTATAGTGTTAAAGAACCCTTAAGGTCCGTCATAATTTACTCATACTTACTGAGTTTAACATAATCGCCCAGTTCTCTCTTCACCAAACAATTAAAATGAATAGTGACCAGAGGCTGCCAGCAAAATTATTTATTAAACCATAAAAGTACAGTAGGCTTATCATACAAGCTGTCCAGCCACTTATAATCTGCTGCTTTCAGATCTTCTGAGGCTATGTTGCGTTTTTTGTAAAGAAAAGACTGAAATTTTACTCTTTATTCGCTGAAAATCTCCTATTCTGCTGAGCTCTCAAATCCCATTTGTTCAAGCGGCTCTTTAAATTTGGTGCGTGAAAACCACTTTGTGCCAGGTTTCAGCTTTTGTCTTGCACATGCAAATAAAAACGGTGGCAGATTTTCAGCAACAATTTTGGTTTTTAGAACACATCGTTTTTGTACGGCTTCAGAAGATTTGGACTATAGAACATTGAATGGTTTTGCTTAGTTTTTAAGTCATTTTATCATATGGTATGATTACATTTACATTTAGCAAAGCAAGGAAACAAAGAAGAGATACATTATAGGGAGGAAACAATAACACAAGAGTGCTTTAGAGAGTTACCTGATTTCACAAAATGATTATTAAAAACAAAAATCACAGATTTGAGATCGAGCTAATCAACTTGATTTCTTGGTGTACGGTTCCTTTAAAACTATAAAAAAGCATTTACAACTACAGTATGCATTTTCTGCACTGCTTTTTGCATCCCGTGGGAATCAATATCCATACCTACCTTTCCATTTCTTTCTCTTTTTCTGAATAAATGCATATATAAGGTGTATTCTGCACATACTATCATTTGTAATAATGGCAATCTGTGGGCAGCTTCGACACTCGTCCCACCTACTACTGTATTAACTGGAAATGCTTTTCAAACTTGTTATCTGTACAGAAGAGGAACCGTCGCTATGCAAATCGACTCCCTCAAACGCCCACCGCTGCACATCAGATACTCAAACATGTCTTTTAAGCCATACAAACTATTAATTTCAGCATAAATTTCTCAAGAAATCTGCATGAGATGTGCATTTCAAAGAGAACGATTACATCCCATGCGCATCTGAAACAAACAAAACTTGAAGTGCATGAAATGCATTTCTGCGCTGTTAATGTCACAGTGAAAGAAAGGTGCGATGTAAATGTATTTCTTAAAACGCAGCCTATTTACACCCACTGCAGTATTAATATTTGTCAAGGACCCCGAATGCTTTTCAGTCTGATCAGTCAAATCAAACGTTCATGTGTAAATGTGTAAACCTACTCACCTGTCAATCAAACACTGGGCTAAAACAAGGCTTTTAAACTTTGCACGTATGACTTCAGACAACCGTCTGATCACACATATACATGCACAGACTTTAAAAAAGTATCCCTGACATCAACATTACTACTAAAAATCTAATTACAAGCCAAGATGCATTTGCTAGCACAAGCGTTATGTCTCGGGTGATCCGATCACAAGCGGTTTTAAAAAGCAGGTGTAATTGGGCCCGTCAAAACACAATCGCTGTGCTTTTGTCACAGAGAGTTTATGAACTTCTCTCCCCTCCACTTAGTCATTAAAGTTTTCATTATTAAAATGAATCACCGCAGGGGTTTGGTGCGTGTTATTTTGCATGGCACAGGTTCATTGGTCTGGTCCCCGGTACGGAAAGGAGCGCAGGTTTGCTCAGTGGAGGGATGTTTGGAGTCGCTCATCAGCGCTGCCCTGAGGGCTGATCCTGGGGTGAATGCTAATCTGTGCTTCATCCACACACAGACACAGTGTTTAACTCGTCCTAATGTCATTTAAACACTGCAGGCCTTTCTCGTAAAACACACAAAGTTATGCAGACTCGATGTGATAGATCACAAGCCTCCAGAAAACTCCCATTTCTACCTCTGGCTAAGGATAATATAATCTTACTTAGGCTGTTAAATCATCTGCGGGGATCGCAGGTCTCCTAAGAAACCCGGGGTTATGCCGAGCGTTTTTATTTTAACACAAGTAAATAAATAACTATGTAAATACTGCCAAGAAGTAAACCGCAATCTGGGAGAGGGATTTCAAAAGCTAACTCCCGTCTCTGCATGGAGTCGCACCAAAGAAAAGTTCTTTTGATAAACTCAGAACATGATAATTGTGAGAAAATGAGCTGGTTAGAAACATCTCTCATCTATATGAGATTCATTACTGCGTAACATTGGAGTAAACTGTTGCTTTGAACAACCACAATAATGAAAACAAGCAGAGAAAATGTTTTATGTATAGCCACAAAATCTTTAACAATAACAACTAGTTTGTGTATCAGACTGAGAACATAATATGTTTATACTAAAGACGCAAATGTTTTTAACATTAAACTGCACAAACACCAGAACAGACATACCTGGTCAAATTTGACTGCAATCTGTAACCGAACAAAAGTTCAGCTTTAGGATGCTGTTATTTTGTGTGAACAGCTGGTTTTGGTTCACAGATTTGCGCTTTTATTATGTCTAAAAATAGTGCTTCCCAAACTGTGGACTGTGGTAAGCCAGGTGGCCCGAATCAAAATATTAAAATATGATACTAAAAACTATAAATATGAATTTAACTACGTTTATAAAAAGATTCATGAACTGACTAAGTAGCTATTGCAACACACTTTAAAATAATTTGTAAACCGTATTAAGTGGATTACAAATACAATATTTTTATATTATCATATCTTTACCATAATATGATTAGAAAAGTTTGTGGTAGCCCAGATGAGAAATACTGTATTATACTATAGCATTCTGTATATATTAACTAGAAGAAATTGTATTGTACTGTAATAGAAATCAAAACAATACAGTAGATAGAAATTTACTACTGTATAATTTTTTTCATGTGGAAATTTTCACTTTATTGTATTTGGGTAGTTGGCAAATAAATATGTGACTGTGTCCTATGGTGTGACAGCAAAAATGTAGAAAAAAACTAAAATAGCTGAATAAAGAGATTCATCTTCACTGCTGAACTTACAAATAAAATCAGAACGATTTCTCTTAATTTTTTTGTTTTTGTTTTTTTCTACATTTTTTGTTTGTCACACCTTAGCACATAGACATTTGTCAACTACCCAGATATATGTTTACTATCAAGAAGATTATAGGAGCCTTGAGGATTTTGGTAGGTCTCACCCCTCTGAAGTTTGGAAAGTTCTGGAATATAAACTTCACTTCACTTCAGATATTATAATAACTAAACACCTTTTGCTATAAAAATTGCAAGCTAAAGAGTTGTTCACAAGACTTAACACTCCTACAATCTAAAATATCTAAAATCTAAAATATCAATGTAAGAAACACCACAATGTGATAATGTGAAAACCCAATTAAATGCATTTTGGAGTTTGGAGAAACTAAATTTGTCTTAAAGGCACAGAAACAAAAAGTGGCCCAATTAAATTCTTAAGATCTAAGAAGTAACTTTCCACAATAATCAAACGCAGCCTGAGGGGAATAAATTATTAAAAAAGTACACCTTTAAAATGAAGTTGTGTAACACAAAAAACTCACAAATAGTAAAAATGACAAAGACTCTCCTCACCATCCACAGAGATAAAACACACACATTCAGATGAAGATGATTTGCATTGGATATGCGTGTCCAGGTTGGTGTTTGTCTTCTTCAGACTGGTGTTCTGGGCAGGTGATGACTCCTGTTGGTTAATCAGCACGAGAGAATCCACATTCTCACACAGACACAGAAAGGTCAATCTCATTTACAGACAGTATGGAGGAAATACGCTCTCAGATGACCTTCTGCATCCAGCCTCTCTCATCATCCCACATCCCCTGCCGTATAACCAACCTGAGCAATCGCAGCATTTAAGAGCTCAATTACATGTTCCCAATCAGCTATTTCATACCTGTGACGGCACAACAATCTTTTAATCTTACTATTCAGCGAATAGAGGCTATTAATACACTGATGCTATTTGAAACTTTACAGGAGGTTGTAAACATGTCCGGTGACAATTGCTCTAGATTTCTCGTGCTTTGTTTACAGTAAGCAAGAGCAAATATTTATCTTAATATCTGAGAGTGAAGCAGGCTTTAAATAGACATCATGATGCGTATACTCTATGTGTAGTCACCCTTAGGTCTTATGACAGCAAAAAGAAAGAAAATCTCATGCTGTGGATGTAATTTAAGTTTTGCAATTTCAGAATTCTGTCAACATTTACTCACCCGCACCTCAGTCAAAACTGTATTTTTAATCTAACATTAAACCACAGCTTTGTATGATAAAGAAAAGTTAAACCATTATTTACAGAAAAATCTTCAAATTACTAATCTACTGGTGATTACTGGCATTTATTCCAGAATTTCATACTAGTATTTTTTCATAAAGTCTTTTAACTTTCAAGATGCACCACTAAAAGATAATATGAATAATATGACTAATATTTTGCCTCATACATAACTACTTTTATACTGTTCTGGTGCTTTTGTGTCATTTCTAAAGCTTAAAAGATTCAGTACTTGTTTATATTGAATTGCTTTTTGACATAATAATGACAGCCCATTCCTGGAACATAAAAACCTGTTAATTGAACGCAAATCTCAATCTATTCTGAAGAATTTGCCTAAGATCATCATCATCATCTCGGCATTAGCACATGCCATCATCTTTTGTCAAGGTCACACTCTATATGCATCTCTGAAATGATCTCATTCCCTGATGCAAAACAGCTCCTCATATCATTAATTAACCCAGCGTGCGAGAGGTCTAATATTCCTGCCATCTTCTCTGTCCACAGGACAGCAACCTACAAAACCGCCCACCTCTGGGTTTCGAGGGACGCCGCGAATAGCCCAATTTTATTCTTTGCCTTCATTCAGGAGCGAGACCCGAGGTTGCATTATTCAACATGAATAAATGATAAACTATTTTTTCCTCCTGTTCTGTTCACCGAGCACCGGAATAAATATAGAGGGAAGAAAAAGTGTTTGAGATAAATAAGAGCAGAAAAGGGCTGGGGAGGGGAGGAAGAAGTGTAAAATGAGAGCAGGGGGGCTTTTCTCTCTCTCTCTCTCTCTCTCTCTCTCTCTGTCTCCCTCTCTCCCTCTCCCCGTCTCCCTCTCTCCCTCTCCCCGTCTCCCTCTCTCCCTCTCCCTCTCCCCGTCTCCCTCTCTCCCGTCTCCCCCCCTCTCCCCCTCTCCCTCCCTCCCCGTCTCCCTCTCCCCTCCCTCTCCCGTCTCTCCGTCTCCCCGTCTCCCTCTCCCTCCCTCCCCGTCTCCCTCTCCCCGTCTCCCTCTCCCCGTCTCCCCCTCTCCCCGTCTCCCCCCCTCTCTCCCCTCTCCGTCTCCCTCTACCCCTCTCCCGTCTCCCCGTCTCCCTCTCCTCTCCGTCTCCCTGTCTCCGTCTCCCTCTCTCTCTCTCTCTCCCTCTCCCTGTCTCCCTCTCTGCTGTAGGGAAGGAAAAGACCATTTGTGATTAGAGCTGAATAACTGCCCGTCAAACATGCTTCTGAGCATCTGATCGCTCCTCAAAGACTCAATCAATGCTCTCTGAGACTGTGAGAGAATAAAAGCATCAGCTACAAAACAAAACTGAAACTGAATCACGCTAGCATGTTTCTAAAAACAATATGAAATGCCATTTGCAATGCGTTTATCTTCTGTAATGTGATACAATTAAGTAAAACAGAATAGAAGAAATAGATAGAAGAAGATAGAAATAAAGAGAAGAAGAGATCATTATATAAAAATATAGAAAAACAAAAGTCTAAAGCTGGTTTGATAGTCTTTCAGACTGGTCAGATGTGCCTGTTTACCGGTTTAAGAAGATGTTTGGGAACATCGGGTTGGACTTAAACCAGCTCCTGGGGTTTATACCAGCTTAACCAATTATTAAAACAGCTTATCCTTACAAAAAACAGATGCTTATTCAAGTGTGCTATTAATATACATCTTCTAAACTCAAAACAAGAAAGTGTATTTCAGTTTACTTTTCTAAAACTTTTTCTTCTGTACTTCTCAGAAAAATCATGGTTGTAAACCAGTTGTAGTACCTACTACATAAAGTATACCTAAAAAATTACTTTACATGAGTTCACTTGATAAATGAGCTTGAAGTATACTTACTTTTTCTATTATGGCTTAATATTATTTTTTAGCAGAAAAGCCGTTACTCGACTATAAAGCAAAAATGTAAAATGATCTAAAACGCCATGCAATGTTGTATTGCTCACAATAAGATCAGGGACAATCCTTATTTGCAATTTGTAAAAAAACAAACCTTAAATATTAGGTTTTTGCTTTGGTGTAAATGAAATGCTGACAGAGACACAGTGTGTTTTGTTACATGTCGGATACATCACATCTCAGGTGGGATAAAGAATGATTTAAGTTTGATGAATAGCCTTTCACAGAAAACAATAATAATTAACAGATGTTAAAGCACATTAGTGCCTACTGTACTTAGCTCCCACGTGCACTTTTCTTGTAAGTGCTGTTGTTCTTTCATTTTAGAGTGACTGTATATAGAAAACCAGTTAGCTGATGATTAATTGTTCCTACCAGATGGAGGTCCAGACATGTTGAGTTGTTTTCACACATGTTGTTGGCACAGTCATTGATGTCTTGTTCACATCTCAATCCTGCGTAACCAGGGTTACATAAGCAGTAAAACCCATCTACAACTGCAAAAAAAGACAGAAATGACATGAGTCATGACACGCATATTGTATCTATGCAAAAACAAATCTATAAAAGAATTCGATCATGAATGCAAGAATAATATTGTATCATGGTTAGTTTCAAAGCAGGTTAAGGAATTACACTTTTTTTTAACACGCTTTTGTCAGTTCATCTTTTTTTCCCAGTAAAAAGCTAAACACCCCCAGAAGATAAAACACTTAACACTTTATGTTTTAATGAAATCAAATTATGTATTATTCTTACACTGTTGGTATTATATTTTATGCTCAAAAACAAAATGCAAGTGGGAAAAGAAAGATAAACACAAGACAAACAAACAAACAAACAAACAAACATATTTTGTTTTCTAAGGATGTTTTGATATTTTGTTTTGCAGCGCAGGGCAAGTCTGAAGTTTTTCACCTCTAGACGATTCTAGATTTCCCTGAAGAGCAATGATTGCCCGTCTCTTTCTTTATAAACCTTCTTATCAGTAAAATTGGCTTTTTCTCTTTTCGGCAGTCATTTATATTCTCTCTAGCATCTGAAAACGCAGCGTGTCCAATTAAATGTAAAAAGTGTGTTTGTGAAGCCGTCTCTTTTACAAATTCTCTGAAAGCGTCACGTCCACCGTCTTTGTGTTGTGTTTGACTGGCTGAAGCTAATGACCCGTTCCTTTAATCATTAACGCCGTCGAGGAGAAAAGCATCCCGTCTTTCAGTGCAGAACAGCACCATGTGACGGAGGTAATTGTGGATTCTTACAGGCGCAAATTTATTACAAGGGCCACGTGGAGTCCCAGGATTCTTCATTATCCCTCAGATTTACCACATAATCTATACTGCCACTCTATCTTTGCGCATGTCGCTGCGATTACTCTCATTAAATGCTTGGGGTCCGGAGTGGCACACTTATTACTCACGCCAGCTGCTGGAAACTCTCTCTCGACACACAAACACAGAGCTCCCGTGTGCCTTTCCGTCCCCGAGGGATTACACGCGTGGTGCTGCCGGTGCGGCCTGGACGGAAGTAAATAGGTTAACTTTGTTTGACGAAGCATGTTGTGAAATGCTGGCGGACCTGACAAAACGTAGTTGCTAAGCTACAAAACTGTCCTACATCTCCACGCTGCCTTTGAGCGAAGCACTTAACCTGAGGTCGCTCGGAGAGGACGATGCAATTAATGAACTACATGTCGCTGTGGATAAAAAGCATCTGCTAAATGGCACGTCACCGAACAGTAAATTATACTATAGTACAGCACAGTATAACATACAGCAGCAAACACATTTGTCCAGCACATGTAACATGTATAAAACCATTCAAAACAAAAACCAGAGAATTTTATGGTTTTATTTGGGCTTGAAGTGGAAGGAGATTTTAGTTGGGCTGGGTTTTAAAAACAGTAAAACTTCAGAAGTTATTCTTCAGCATTAAATTCTGTGTTCAGTGCGATCCTGTAATGTTCAGACATAAAGGGGGATGTTAGCAAGCTGTTAGCAGGAGAATATTTACACAAAATGGATATTGGACAACATGCACAGAATTAGAAACACAGTTTTTTAACTATATTAGGGGAAAGTTTACAGCCTTGGAAAACTGTAAAGTCAGGTTGGTTTAAAAGTCAAGACTCGTCTTTTCCTCAGTGTCATATCAATGACAACCCTATTTATGTTACATGGAAATAAAAACGCATTACCAAAATACTGCAAATGACTGCCAAGCCAATTACACCAGACTTTCAAATCTGCTTTTTACAGCTTTTATGCTAGTAATAAAAGGAAAAACACAGACATTTACATGAACACTTTACATTAAGGTTGCATTTGTTAACATAAGCTAATGCATTAGGCTAAACCAATGAACAATACTTCTACAGCATTTATTAATCTCAGTTCATATTCATTTCAGCATTAAATCAAAAGTTGTATCTGTTAACATTAGTTAATGCACAATGAATGAACATGAATAATTGTATTCACATTAACAAACATTAACAAAAATAATAAATACTGAAAACTATATTGCCCATTGTTAGTTTACTATTTAATTTACTAATTAAAGGGTTGATTTATGTTGTATGCTCGAACTGGTAATCAACAAAGCAGGTGATTAAATACTGTACAATTATAGAATCTGTCATTGTTTGTGAAAATGACTGATTTACTGTCAAAATATGCCTAAAAAATACAAAAAAACCCTCAGATAACCGAACAGCAGCAACAAAGGGTTAAAAAATAAATTTCAGAAAATATTAAATAGGTCTTATTTAGGGCTTTGCCATCTGTAATGCTTAAAGGACAACATCTGTTTGATCTATGGTGTTTTTAATGATTTATGCAGGAAATGCTACACAAAAGGACAAAAACAGCTTATTGAATTGCTGAGGGAGAACACAACCCTGTTTTGGGCTTTGATTGTATTAACTTTGCCATTTATCATCCATTATTCAAATTACAAAGCAGCATTTATGCCTAACGGATCCAGATTTCTCACAACTGAACCAAGACGCTTGTCAAAAGTTTACCAAAGCAAGTGTAACGTGACCCAGCCGAATCTCAAACACTTCTAATGAGGCTGAAGTGAAGTGTTTTCTGTGTTAGTTAATTCTGCTGTTATTTACTGAAATATCTGCAAGAATCTTGCCTCAGCTTATTTGTATACAAAGAAAGTCTATTATCATGGCTGTCAAGCTGTAAAAAACACAATAAAGAAGCGCAAAAGTCGTCTATATGAGGATTCTAAAGCCACACGTTGAGATGGTTTGAAGATGCAGAATGGAGAATGACATTAAAGGAGGCAGAAGATAGTTCATTATTGTCAATATGAACTTGTTGTTTAATCAAGATCACAATTTTTTAAAGAATTGTTATAATAATAGTTTAAACAGGTTTGGACAAGTAAAAATATATAAAACACCAATTAAACTAAAAACTAAATGAGTTAAATTATTGTTGTTGCTGGATGACACGAGATTACAGTTGCAAAAGCGAGTAAAATGTCTTTGCGTTCCACCAACTGCGAGTAAACCCTCTCAATCTTATGTAGTACAAACTGACATTATTCTTGAAGAACGTTATCAAACCAAAACAACAGCGTCACATGACATAAAATGCATCATCGTTTTCAGTCCACACTACAACACGATAATGGCATTTTCAGATTTATCCACTTAGGAGAATGTTTCCAAAAAGCTTTGCTTTCAGGGACAAAAATGTCATCTCGGTGCAGACAGAAGGCCAAAACAGAATTTTTATTTATTTCAAATGAAAATGTGTTTGTGTGGAAAATGCAATAGTAGTGAGTAGTAATTTACAGAATTGCTACATACACACTGATAGACATCTTGGCTTATATCCTGTAAAGAGAGTTATTTTAGTGAAAGTTTGGCCTCACACACACACACACACAGCTTTGAGAAATAAGCAGTCACCATCATAACAGAATCCGTGCAGACAGGGGTTAGATCTGCACTCGTCTATGTTGATCTCACAGCGTGTCCCGGTGAAACCCCGCCGGCACCGACACCTGAAGCCCAGAGGAAAGAGGAGCAGATCAGCCTCCTCCACACACTCGGCCCCGTTATCACACGGATTAACAGCCTCACAGGGCAGAAACTCACAGTTAATCCCTGAAATCACAAATACAGAGACACAGAGTTCTGTCATCACCACTAAACTTTCCATTCATTATTTTTCAATAGTAATGACTATTAATGCTTGTCCATCTCACTTATTTTAAGCCATTCTTATCCAGTTAACACCATCTTAAATTCAGAGGGTGGTGGATTACTGGAACAAGCTGGTTATTGTTGCAGTCCCACCAGTTAAACCAGTGTAACCATAACAACACAAACTGGTATCTGGCAATTAAAAACCTGGTTACAAAGTAAACCAACTGGTCCAGAACATTTCTTTCTAATATGGCATTTAAAATTGGCACATTGCCGTCACGACTTCTCAGGGCTTCATTTAACACTCTTTAATAAATGGCCTGTGTATTTATCCTCCAGTCTAGACACTAGATCATTCAGTAAAGGATGTGTAACGGGCAGGTTCATGTTTTTGTCTTTTCAGCATCACTGCAGTTTAATTTAGTGTGTTTCTATCTCACCACAGCGACGAGGCTGTTGGTGCATCTTTTCTCCTCGATTTCAAAACAGAATAACCGATATCATCATTATCTCTGACAACCTCATTTGCTCGTCTAATGGAAGCGTGAGCCGTGATTTCTGTTTGAATCTAAGCGGCGATGATCGAGCCGCCCGATCGATGCGAGATGAGCCTCTGTATCCGGAATTGACCAGCTGAGCATCATGTATACATGAAAGGCAAACCCAATAAGGGACATAATATAGCTCTATAAAACAGGTGTATATACACACACTAGATAAATTCAGAATAATGTATTCAGAAAAGAGCTGTTGTGACATTTGCTTGTTAAGTGCTGACACAAGGAATACTGTTTCTGGCTCTAAAAGAATGTTTTAGCTGTTTTACGAGCACTATTTATTCCTATCACACATTTAAGAAAAACATTACACATCATACTTATTCACTTAAAAAATATTCATGAAGGGTTGATAATAGGTGACACTCCCTCAGTAAATGTATTTTCTTTATTTTCCGTAAGTTATTTGAAATGTTTTAGAGGTCGTGGACAGTGAAGAGGTGTTGCTGTGGCAGGAAGTTCAGACAGGTGAGAGGAATGTTCTGTGAAGTTAATTAACTTTGCTTTTCTTCACCCTTTAGTCCAGTTCCTCAGTCTTCATTACCTTTAAATGGAGCGGCACATCGGCAGGAGTAATTACCTGACTGGTCAATGTAGGTGCCTCCGTTCTTACAGGGATACGAGACGTCCACAGAACACTCGGGACCCGACACAATATATAGAAAAGTTATCATGAAGGTTGATGGAAGCACAGTCTTTTAAGTGTAGGGAAATACAAAAGCATACAGTGCTCTCTTTGTTCTTCATTATTGTATTTTCATCACTCTTTGCAAAGAATTTGTAAAAATGTTCTCTTGCCATTTTTTATACAGTAAGCCAGATTTCTTCAGATTTTACCCCGAGATGCTTTTTAAACCAACATGTGGGTACAATTATATTTTTGTCTACAAATTTATCTTAACACACCTTTAGAAGAAAGATTTGTAAGGTCAAGGGTAAGGCTGTCATTATTTGTGCCAAAAGAATTCATGAAAGTGGTGATATTGAAATATCTATTGAAATGTTTTTTAAAAAGAAATGAATGATGCTATAAGCCAAATTAATCCTTAATTTGTTTTTTTTAATGAAAAGACTTTATACGGGCACTGAATTATTTACAATATGTGTAGAATTATAATAATATATGATAAGGTTTTTAACAACATGAGAATATCAACTCCAGTATATTGTGACCCTGCATGTGTATATACTAATATATTGTGCATATAAGATATAAATGTTGTAATAATATTGATGTCACACACATACCAGTGAAACCTGAAGGACAGATGCATTTAAACCCATCTGAGAGATCCAAGCATGTGCCATCGTTTCTGCAAGGTGATGACTGACATTCATCTATGTTGATTTCACACAAACTGCCTGAGAAGACAAGAGGAAAGACAATGAGGAAAATAAGAACGAGAGGTGTCGTGGAAATTCCCATGCCAACCAATTATAAAGCTGAAGTTTCCAACGCACAAAGAAATGGGAATAAAAGTACAAACAAATGTGAAATCCGTTTTAAACCTCAGAGCACTACAGCTCCTGGTCTGAAATGAAAGTGGATAAATTTACATTCTGTTGGGCAGGAGGTTCCTAAAATACACGCCGTGCATGAGTTGACTCATACCACCAAATGAGCCTATTTCCTTTCCAATCTACATGAACACAGAAGAATTAAGTGGAAATTACTCTTGAAATAGAGATTTAATGTGATTGGAAGAAAGCTAAAACTGCCCGTCTATTTTAAAAGGATGGTTGGTAAACTAAACAGACGACAAACTGTGTGATCACGTCATTTAAAGGTGAACTACGTAATTTAAAACAAATCTTAACCTTGCTGCTGAGAAATGCTAAAACTACATCTGTGTTGGATTTTTTTAAACAATAGTTTCTATAGTTTGGCATTTTTGCCATGTGGCCTTTGTCCAAACATTAGAAGTCAAAGGTACAGGACAAATATGCTTTTCTGTACCTCAGTTTGTAAAAGCATGGTGCTAGCAACGCCAAGGTCATGGGTTTGATCCCAGGGATTGCACATACTCATAAAAAATGTATAGTATAATGTGCTGTATGTCGCTTTGGATAAAAGCATCTGCCAAATGCATAAATGTAAATGTAAAAATGAACATTTCTCTCATAATTTACCAGATGTATATGACTGTTCTTCAACTGAACACGGACAAATAATTTGATATTAAATGCAGGATATAATTCCATAGAAGAGCGACTATCCACATGATGATAACTGACTTTAAATCTCAAATTAAAATGTATATGACAACTACTCACATGAAACAATCATTGAGATTCAAAGTTATTGCCATGCAGCTCATGGGTTTGTTTCCATGGATACACAACATATCGATCTCTAAATCTTTCTTTCGTTTCAAGACAAGTTACATATTTGGATGAACCATTTCATTCATGGCACAAACATTTCTGCAATTCTTCCACAAAAAATAAAAATTTTAGCATAAACTTCAGATCAACTGATTTTATTCAGTAGCAGAGGAGCTGCTAATCACGTTATATATTTTGGTTTATTTTTGTTACAGGTTTGACAGGTCATAGTTTGACATGACATTATGCCGACAAGTCTCATGCTTTTCAAAACCCACTTACCTTACTCATGAGATGTCTACGTCATCAGCGAATCATTTCATTCCTTCTCGTCTATGACTCATTTAATCACCTCACACAATTTGTCTCCCAAGTTATCCTGTGAAACACTGACAGCAGGGAACAATTGTGTACCTGTGGTTCCGGCAGGGCAGAGACAGCTGAAGGTGTTCAGCTCATCAGAGCAGAAAGCGTCGTTCTGACAGGGTCGACTAAGACACTCATTTACTTCAATCTCACAGTTATTACCTTGGAAAGAAAAGGGGAAAGGTACACTTCGTTAGAGATTTCCTCACAAACACACGGGCCGTGATGGCCCTTCGAATAAAACGGATGGCGTGGTAGTTTAATACAGCTTAGGAAATTTCCCGTGATGAGCAGATGGTAAACTAATGTCGGGCCAGATTCGAGGCCACGGACCTTTTAAACACGTCTGCACAGAGGGGATGTTGAACGTTAGAAAAGCAGGTGGAGGAAAAATTGCTCCGTGAAATTGGTTTTGCTGGACTTACCGATGAACCCAGGTGCACAGAAACACTCGTAGGTGTTGATTCCATCTTTGCAGATACTGAGCGGACCACAGGGCTCATCCAGGCACTCGTCGATATTTACCTCACAGTAGCGTCCTCTAAACCCTGGCCGGGGATAAAACGGATTGGAGGTTAAGTGCGTGCATTAGTAGAAGTGTGGAGGAAATGTCCAGCAGGCAGACGAACCGGAGAGGAATCGTCAGGAGAAAGCATCAAAGCCATCAAACTTACCGGCTGAACATTCACACAAAAAGCCTCGAGGAAGGTCCACACACTTTGATCCGTGATGACACAGTCCTTCTACGCAACGGCTGATGGACGTTTCGCACAGTCGGCCCGTATAGCCGTGATGACACGTGCAATTGAAACTTCCGTCCCGCTCCTCACACACGGATGTGCCCTCAGCATCACACGGACCGGACGTGAAGCCTTTAACTGATGTAGAGCAGTCGTGTCCTGTGAACCCTGACAACAGCAGAAAGAGATGGGTAATGTGAGCCGACTCATTGCAGAAACATGCAAAGACACCTCGTGCTTCATCAAGAAGAGTCATAAAAACAAATGTAATGCCAACTAATTAACACACAATGGATGCAGGGTATATTTTATTCAACGGTATATTTTACTGTAATCCTGAAACAGAACTTTGGTACTTCTGAATCTTTTAAACTGAAGCATAAGTTCAATTTCCAGAGCCATGAGAGAAGCATCATACAAATGTAAGACTTTGTGCACTAAATGAAAACATTTTACACTTATAAAGTTATTGAAGTATTTTTTTATGGAGTAGATGTTTGAATCCACAGGGATATTATTAAATTTGATTATAATAATATGATATTTTGTTTAGACTAGCTATTACAAACGTTGATGTATTGTAATCTTTTACTCAACTTATTTTCTTTAATCCACACTGAACATTAATAAATTCTAAATGATAAATATTGTGAAGTTTTCTATACTGCAAAACACCTTCTCACAAACATTTTACAGATTTCTACAAGTAAACACAACATCACACAACGTCTCACAATCTAATTATGAGTTCAGAAGCATCAAGGTAGTCACAGCCATTCTCAAATGTTTATTTACAATACTGAAATGGATTATTTTACTGACACGTTTTATTACTTTGAACAAAAACACTAAAGGTTGGCTTACTAAATACTGAAATCAAGGTTATATTTTCACAGAATACAATCCTTCTTTACATCATGCGAGATGAGTTTATGTTTGCCAGATGTACACAGTCAGATCACATACGTATGACAATAAATGTAGATTACCTTCAGGATCTGATAGTGGAAAAACAAAGTCCTTGTCTTATCAAAGACAAATGAATACATCCCACCAACAAACCCAATAAAACACACACCAAACCTCACCAGTAAAAGGGTTTAACTCAAAAATCGAAATCTGTGGTATAGGAACCGTATTTCACTGGTGGACGTTTGCAGTAAGTCTGTGGTCTGGAGCTGTTGTTTCGCCACACCTCATCCACAGATGTGACAGCACGTCTTATCTATCAGAGACGGCAGATAAAAACCTCGAGAGATGCAGAGGTCACAAGACAAGAACACATCTGTCATCACACATCCCATCGGGTGCCATGTCATTGACATTACTAATCTAAAATGGTCTACAGCTGAATTATAAACAGAATGTTATAGTTACAGTTAAATTATAGTTAAGTAAAATGGGCTTTTTGGAGCTTCGGCAAGTCTGGACCTTTACAGTATATGGACAAAAAGTGACCAATATTTTGTTCAGCTGTAAAAATGGAATGAAGGCGACAGTGAGAATTTTCATTTTTGGGTGAACTATTCCTTTAAGAAGAACAGTCATATCTCCTCAAGGGCTTTTTAAAGGTGACAAATACTAATAGTGTGTCCAGGTCCTGACATTGAGATAGCTGTTCAGAGCTGTGAATCTCTCCGTGTAATCAATGTGACGTCTGAAGCACCACATCCCTCTTTTTAGAGCTCGTAGTCGAGACACTGATGTCTCTGTGATGTCAGTACACATATAAAACATTAATGAGGACTACAGATATATCTGGAATGGCAACAGAGACGTCCTGGACAATACATGTGAGAAAACTACAATCTGGAAAAAAAGAAATTATTTTCAATATTAATCAAAATGACATTAGCGTCCAGTAGCAATTAACAAAAATGTTTCTCATGATCTGAAGGGGTATATTTCAGTATTTGAAATGACTTTTGTAGACAAAAATATAATTGTACCAACATGGTTATTTCTTTAATTAGAAAACTAAAATGTTTTTCAAATGAATAACATAGAAATTCATTCAGTGCTGTTTAAAAAGCGTCTCAGGTTGAGACCTCAAGAAGCTGAATGATAAAATGTCAAGAGTATGATTTTACAAATTCTTTACAAAACTACTAATCTATGATCTAATATAATAATGTTCATCCAGATCATGAGACGAATGTGATGCTTTACATAAATACAAATACAGTGCCCAAGAAGTTCCCATGTGGGCAAGGAAAACTTTAATTGCAATAAAATTCATAATTTTAATTGCAGACTTTGGTGTCTTGACAAATCAGAGAACACTTCATGACATTGTTGAGGTCTTATTTAAAAATCTACATGCGAAATGTGAGATTTTCTCCTGGGAAAAGTCTCCAGACGTCTGAGGAGGAAACTTTAGCAGAAGTCTCATACCGACCTCCATTTAATCTCACTGTTGTCTAGATGTTTTATCAAAATCCTTTTTAAGCTATTTAATTTGGATCACATCTTTGTAATGGCCACTGGCCAGCTATCTTCCAATCATGCAAACAAATCTTACAAAACAAAACAGTCTGAAATCTCCAAACCACTTCATGGAGATTTTCACATTAAACATTAAAGTACAAACAGAATCTGATCACAGCAGTATTATAATGTGGTTTGCTTACCCTCAGATGAAACAAACATTAAATGAACTCTTTAGGTCTGTCCAGATAATGTGTATGCACACAGCAGACTAAAGACTGTCGTAAAGACAAGTTGATTTTGCATGATTTTGTCAATAAGATGACTCTCTTAATTAAAATGCGAGACATCCTTACCAAAACAGCCTTCATCACTTTTTTAAGCACTGCAGGCAATGAGGAGATGTATATTGAGTCTGAACTAAATCTTCAAAAACAAAACATTCAATAAGAAACATCATTTTCATGCTACTGAATACATCAAATCAAATATTTTTTTACACTTTACACTTTAATCATTATTATGACTTTGTGTTTTTGTGTTCATAACTGTACACCAGGACCAAGGAAACTAAAACAAGACCAAGACAAAACAAAGACATTAAATTCATCTGAAAGACACAATCCTAAACCGTAAAACACTTATTTTCCACCGAACACATTGCAAATTCTGTGCAATCGTCCTCATATTCATAAAAACATCATTTTTGCTCTTATGATATTGCTTTATTATATCATGCCTAATCATAATAAAAAAATACTTGTGCGAGATCATATTTTATGAGATCATATCTTGAATTTTGCAAGCATTTGTGTTAATATGTTACACAATTCTCCATTAATTTCTGACCTGGCGGCACAACAACAACAAAAGAAATCAAATTAGAAGTTACTGGATGCAGGATGTTTTACATTCACCCACATTAAGGATTTTATCAAATAAATTAGGCAATGCACCATCAATTTAGTGATATAACCACAGTTTGAACTAAAAACTTGAGTCGTCTTGAGTACGAGACCTAGACAAGGCCAAGACCAAATACATTTAAGACCGAGACATGACCAAGACCTTGGAACTACAACACTGTGATAAACTATTGATGAGTCTGACTGAAGAAGCCCAAATCAAAACATTGTTTACAACAAGTACTTAGCATTAAATCCCTGAGGGCAGATACACACGACACCCCCGCCAGATCAATTCATGTAAGATCAGCGGTGCAGAAACTATAAGATCAGTGATTCTGCTGTATTTCACAGGAGGTGTCCTAAAAAACCCACATCTGAACGACACGGAGTAAATACAGCAGTCCTCTGTAAACACTAAACCCCTGCTGATGTACTACACGAGCAGAGATAGACCACCAGACGGTTTAATCAGAGGATTTACTTATTCCAGCTTCATGTGTTTCAATTCAAGCACACGCTCGTCTCGCACACCAGTGTCACATTTATCTATTATTAACAGGCAATATTGATGTTTTTTTACGTGTTGTCTATGTACGTCAAATACTGATCTGTAATAAATCTTCGATCTGTGCAACCAAAGCAATGACATTTAAAATCCAAACACAAAAACTGCTGTAAACAACACACAACACTACAGCAAACATTAGAGAAACTAACTCGACATGAAAACATCACATGACCTGACAAAACTGAAGTCCAATAAAACCATAAACGCTGTTTATTCACCATCATAATGAATAGTTTTCAAATCACAAACACTAATTAAGAGTGTATAAAGTATAAAATAAGCAAATAATTACAGTATTTATCAAGTGAAACAGATCAATAAAGCTGGAGTTTGTTTTTCAAGCATTCATCTTTCTTCACAGATTACAAGCTTCTAAAATACTATTTATTTATTACTATTGAAAGTCACAGACTTGCAATTAGTGCTCTGGGTATTTATTTGCTAGTGTTGTGTCTGGGCTTTCCATAAACCCCAACAAGATATAACACAAAGTCTACCATAAATCAATCAAACCCATAACTACACAGGCCTAAGAAAAACAAATACTGACATGTACGCTAGATAATAGGGCTGCAAGGATTTCATCACCTCACAATACACTACTATATACAATTATTGGGTTTGCAGTAAGAGCATTACAATATTTTACACAAAATTGTAATTTAAGAATATTTTTAATAACATTTTTACTGTTTTTATTCTACTTGTTAAAGAACTGACAACATTCAAGGTTTAATTAAACCATCCGTGTTTAAATAAATAAAAATTGAAACCTATTCACCTAGTGTCACTGAAAAAAAAAAATCCCAAAATTAATTTTGTAAAATTAAGAAAGATTCCTAAATTAAAATTATATATTTTTTTACTTTTGAATAAAATTGAATGATTTTCAATGAAAAAGCAAAACACTAAACTACAAAACACATGTTGATGCAGGTCACATGTTGGCAGCATTAAAAAGACATTATATAGATAAAAAACACCACATGATACTTGGTCATTTGTATCAGTTTTTTGGTTAATCTCTTTATGAACAGAAGGTCTCACAGTGGTCTGGACAGCTATTTACCTAAAGTCATTTCTTGTTTACATTTACATTTACATTTACATTTACATTTAGGCATTTAGCTGACGCTTTTATCCAAAGCGACTTACAAATATTAGGAGACATGAGACATGTATGAGTTTTGTATGAGTTTTGATGGCATAGCTGTACATCAACTACAGTAATACATTATCCTATACACTATACACAAGATTTTCAGATGTCCGACCAAAAATTTGACCACAATGACTATTGAACTTATATTTGTCATCTAGTGGCAAGCTGATGTACGTACATCAGCTTGCCACTAGATGACAAATATAAGTTCAATAGTCATTGTGGTCAAATTTTTGATCGTGTTAAGCCGAGCTGTCCCGGTGTCGTTACCGCTCAGAGAAAGCGTCTAGTGGGAACACAGTCCAGCTGTGACAACACATGATGCGTGTCGACTAGAAACAGTGTCAGTGTTTAGTTTCATCACTCCATATAGTTCCCCATTACCTCTTGATGTCGACTCAACAGCTCTCACTATAACCGTCATGCGTTTCAACAGCTGTCGAGTCACAAAGCAGTGCATGTGTGGGCTGGAGAGGTGTGAAGCTCCCCATCGCTGGACTCTAGTGCTGTTTAAAGTCATTCTCTGGAATGATGGATCGCTTTTTACCATCTGCCAGCCTGAAGAATAAAGCTGGATTTACCAGAAGAACACTACCTGCCTGAAAGCTCGGTGCCAGCTGTACGTTCAAGGGAGATGAAATGATGCTTTTTCATTGTTCGGACAATGCCCTTAAGCTCCACGCTGGATACAACTTTAAAAAACTGCATTAACATTGTGCTAGCTCTTTGAGACCTAGTGCAGAAAAGAAGAAATGGTTTGTTCGCTGGACAAACTTCGACATCGGTGCCAAACCTAACCAGGTGTCCACATGTACAGAGTTCCCCGAGAGAAACTGACTTCTATTAGTGATGTCTACATAGGGAGCAACCTTCATAGAAAAACAGTATTTTAACCAGAGCACAAACTTTTAAACAGTTCACCCAAAAATAAAAATTTTCATCCTTATATCATTTCCAAACTTATTGACTTTCTTTCCTCATTTTGAAAAACATTGGTAATCAAACAACATCGACTTCAACTGGACACAAAACCATTTCTTAAAATATCATCTTTTTATCATGTGAGAAGAATGAGTCATACAGACGTCTTCAAGCACATGAGGATGAATAAATGTTGCAGAAATCTTATTTTTTGGGTGAACCATGTCTTTAAAGATGCTGTAAGCATTAAAAATAGTTTTTACAATAACACACAAAAACGTCAGGCAGTTTTGCTAATATTGAGTTTAAATAAAAATGAAACTGCAGTTTTATTTATACTAAACCAATTCTTCTTACTATTGAATAAAATATTGTATACAGATGCTCAGCAGAGGTGAGGGAGTGCATTCTGGGATTGTCTTCCCTCCGGAGAATATAATTGTTGCTGGTTAAAATTTTGGCCAAAATAAGGTCCAGGGCAGCATATTTCAACAGGTTTTGGATAAAGCCACAGTCTCTAAATGTCCACTTTACACTACCTTTCCACTGCACCTCGAATACAAACAAACAGGAATATTTTCAGTATGATTTTGCTTTTTTTGCTGCATTTTATTATTATTTATAAAGGCAGACGCTTCAATAGCACAAAGTAAGGGAAAAATGCAAGTTTTCTGACATTCCGTGCCACCACAAACGCTTTCCATGGCATTATCACGCTAGAAAATGACTATCATTAGCTCTGTCACAGGCCACAGCGGCGGGAGGCCGTGACTAATGCCGGACCATCAGCGCCATCGGTGTGGGCAAATTCTCATCATTCCTCAAACTGACCATGGAACCAATTTCTACCTCTCCCCATGTCATAAAATCTGACAATTATCCTGACTTCATTAATAATGCATAGCAGTCCTCGCCCGCAATCAAGGTTTAATCAGCAATGTGTCTCACAGGTAGAGCCTCGACTGAGCCAAGAAATTATTGGCAAATTGTAAGGATTTATTTCCCCCCTCAACTTAATGATATAAATGACTCGGGGTAATTTAGTTGGTTTAACAAGCAGGACGACGTTATCAAACCCGAGGAGCTGTTTGCATACGCGCCTGCTGCTGCTGCCATGGAAACAATGTGATTAATCAGTGTTATTGATTTTCCACATTCCGATTCAATCAGGCAACAAAAGAAATACGCGAAAACACATAGCCAACTAACTAAATAAATAAAAGAACCAGAATCCAATTAAATGACATTCTGATCTAAATGGATTAGGTGATTTCAAAACCGCTTTGCACAAACGCTTAAAATTGTTTTTCTTCCAACAATAAAAGACGTTCTCTCTTATCTTAGCTCACTAAGTCCCTCACTAAATGGACTATTAAAACATTGCTAATTTAAGCATATCAACCTGACACATCAATATACATTCAATCAATGACCAGGGAGAGACTATCTGTCTAACCAACCAATAGAAACAGGAGGCGTGTCTAAAAATCTGTCATGAAATGACACACTTAACATTTACAAGGACAAACTTACTTGGATAGTAAGTGTCAGTAAAAGTTCTTCTTAGATCAATGAGAGTAAAAAATGTACTAAATTATTAAAAAAGACTTTTCACCCCTTCTTAAACTCGAAACATATTGGTTTTCCAAATGCTAGCTTTCTATGTAATGTCCTGCTCTTTGTCTTTTGTGATTGATCAGATTTTAAACTGTATCATAACAGTCATCGTTTTGTATCTCAAGTGTTTCTCGGGACATTTGCAGTGTAAGAATGTACAAAGCATGTAAATAGTCATTTATTTAACGTTGTGCTTGTTCAACAGTAAAATACATGCAACTTTATTACATTTATACTGAGATTCAAGTGGATGTAAGGCAATAAAAATATCAGGAAATAATATAGAAAATGAAAGAATGCTTATAATGGTTTAGATGGCTCTTGGTTTAGCTTGAATGGACAGTAAGTCGCTTTGGATAAAAGTGATAAATGTCAAACTGTCGTCCCTGCAACAATGCTTTTATGATACCTGGTTCTGCATCCTAGCATGCAAATCTAAAATGGGCCCACATGCAATTAAATTTACATACCATTACAAATGCAATCTCATCAAACATAAAAAACCAAAGCATTGCACGGAGGGAACACTAAAGCACCGGGCTATGACATGTTACCTAGGGCCCTGTTCTGTACTATATCCTGCTAGGAAAAACAGAATAAAATTTCCATTTAAAATAAAATGCAAAAATATAAACATGTACGTGTTGGTCCAGTGATCCCAAACGTAGAGTGAATTTCTATATAAAGTTACTGACTACGTGCACTGCAAAATCTGGAGTGGAGCAAAAGCAAAATGGAACGGATTCAGATACAAACAGCCAATTATTTTTCAACGGTATGCCGTTCTGGATTATTCCATCTCAACTGAACGTCTGGACATCACACGTGTTCCCTAGTAAGTGTCACCTGCACACGTTCAGCTGTTCCGGCTGAAAGTGATTTATATCTCTTTTGATTTATCTCACAGAGATGCCTGCCAAAGTGTGCACAGCAGAACAGAGTCATTACTACAGTCCCCTTGGTTAGTTTAATCCCACAGGCAATTAGGATTTGTAGGACTTTGTTTTCCACTCAAAATAAGCTTTACAGGGTTGTTATTGATTCGGAAAGCTCCGCGGGCACACGCGGACTCAACCCACTGGATCATTTAATCATGTTTAATAAGAGGCAGTCATTGCCTTTCTGATTTATAGCATTAAGCGAGCCAGATCAAAGCCAAAATCATCTTTACGCTGATACAAATGTGCTCTGATTGGACCACACAATAGCCATTGAGGTTTATCTCATACTCAATCTTATCGTATTTGTTTGTAAAAAATCATCCAAGATTTTGGGACTGCTAATCAAACAGAGTGCTCATTTCACACAAGACTACACAACAACAACAACTACTTACAGTTATAAAAAATACTATTAGCAACCAAACAGATAGATTTCAGAAGAAAGATATAACCGTAGGGCACAGTGGCTCAGATGTCCATAGCAACAACCATTAGCAAGCCAGACACACAGAGATCCGACGGTTAACAACCTCACTGGATCTTCTTTAGCCATGAAGAAATGTCACCCCATTAGGACGCGGCAGGAGACTCGGCGTGTTATATAGGAAGGACTTTGTCACATGCACCTAGAGACCTGTCATTACTGAGAAACCCTACGACGCTGTCACAACAGCTCTGGATATGATACGAAGGATTACTGAACAGTCAGAGGAATACTTCATTATTACCGCTGTGTTTTACATGACAGCTGTGTGCCACAGAGCTCTGCATTATTCCTTAAGGGTGTCTGGACAAGAAAAAGAAACATTTGTAAACATCGTTTTAAAATCTTGACCCGTCTCAAACGGCAGATTCAAATGTCAAAGGTAAAACATTACTGTGATGTGTACTAGGGGACGGTGAGGAAACATCAATTCCCACTAGACTCTTTAAACGCATGTACTTGACAAACCTAAGAAAACACCTGGTTTAGGCCATGTTTACATAACAACGATGTACTAAAAATAAAAGGAGTTTACGAAACATTTTACGTACAGACAATAACATTGTCAAAATGATCAGCGTTTACATAGATCTGTGAAAATGACTAAAAATGTTGTATTATGCATTTCAGAACAGAAGTTGGCAAATCTGTAAAACACATACTGTAATACACATGCACATGATGTCATAGTTTTACAGATTCATGTTTCTGCACATTACACGATTTTGTAGATAGTATATAAAAACTTGGAGACCCATTGTCAAAAGTTTGCATTTTCAGCCCCCTAAAACACTGTGGCTGTGCAAAAGAATGGCCAAAAAAAGTATTACATTTTAACATAAAAACAGTGTTGTAGAACTACATTGATAAAACAAGGTGGGCTCAACAAACTTCAACAGGGCTTTAAGATGATTTAAATGATTTAAATGATGATTTAAAATAAGACGAAACAAGCATTAAAATAAGCTTGTTTTTAAGACAAATTTACTGGTTGTGCAAAGTAAAAATTGGGTGCGAATTGAAAGTGGGGGACCTTCAATTATTGCCGTTGACAATGGGACTCCTTGAAGTAAAAATATGAACATCCACTGTTTAATAATGTTGATAAATAACACTGTTTTACTTTATATTTAATGCACTATATAAAGAATCAAAATCAAAAAATATTTGCTGCCATACATTTTTTAAATACAATCAATGTGGCTTAAAATAAAAAAAGTTGATTTGATAAGTTAAAATAATGTAAAAACAGTTTAAATGACTTAAAAATGTAGGGCAGCAAAGAATTTTCTATAGTGCATGTTGCATTGTAGGGAACATTGACTTTAATCTATGGGGGTATGAATGGATCTGCTTCTGAACAGCCATCTACACTGAGCGATTCTGTAATTCGGTGCATAAAACAAGTCATTTGGCTGCTGAATGTTTTATTTTCAGAGCCAGTGACTTCTCAGTCAATGCCTCAGCAGATGGGGATGAATGGTTTCTTTGGAGAACCATTTGATTTAATGTAGTTACAACAAAACTGTAATGGATGTCAAAATTCAGTCGAATGAGAGACAAATGGCCCGAAACACACGTGTCGTCTTTAAATGATCTATCATGCGACGTAAATGACAAAGTGGCAGCTTAACTCTGTAAATGCATATGTTGTATAATTATATCACAGACTAAAACATCATTATCAAGGACGCGCTGTCTCTCATGCAGAAACATTTTAAAGTCTTCACTTCAGTTGTCCTTGAAGAACAAGCGTGTATACAAGCGAGATCCTCCTTTACATACTGTAGGACATCACTGGCCATCTTTCATTTAGACGTATGTCAAGAGCAAGTGCAGGTAGACTAATGAAGATGTGGTTATCGATAGGGAGGCACGAAACGCTATAAAATCATCAGCTGTAGATGAAATGTTCATTTGCTCTGCAGAATGATGATAAAAGGCATTTCAGCCCTTTAAACTTTGGCTCTTGTGGAAAACGCCACTTTAGCGCTGGCAGTTTACAGTCTAGAGATATAATGCGTTTCATACATTTGCTATTAATATAAAGGAGGTCAGGACACTCAGAGAACGACTGCTAATAATATTCGATCTGACAAACGACACGTGCAAGAACATTCCTGCCAAGAACACATTGTATTAAGTGCAACACTGACCGCCAGTGTTCCTGTAACACAAATGGAAGAATACAATGTTGGCAATGCCAAGATCAAATGATTCATTTCACAGCATTACAAATGTTGACTTGGAGCAAAAATGTATGAAAATCTGAAAATAGACTACAGTACAAGAACACAAAAATAACAGTTGTTGTATGGAAATGATCTAGACCCAGTATGCATCATTGCAAAAGATGTTATATAACACAAAAAACATCAGGTACAATGCATGCACTACCATTCAAAATGTTCAGAAATGAATCATAAAAATTTGGTTTTTGAATTATTATTAAAAAAAATTATAATTTAAATATTTTATATAAAATATTTTATTTAAAATAAAATAAAAATATTACTTAAAATTATTTTTGAAATGGACTTATGACTGAATGTTAATAAAAGGCAGCCAATGGAAGTCCAGAAGAGATGCGAACTATGCAAAGGTTAACTACCTTGAAGATGCTAAAGCATAACACCGATTGCTTTATTTGAAAAATACATCCGTGTTATTCTATAGTTTTAATAAGTTTGCTATTTTTCTAATATGTGGAAAACTATTTAGTAAAGAAAATCATTAGACCCTTCTTTACAATGCCACAGCAATGGTTCCATTAAGAACTATTCAAATATTAAATATCAAAATTCTTTGTAGTGGAAAAAGGTTCTTTAGGTTATAAAAAGGTAAAAAATAAATGTGTAAAAAAATAAAAAATAAAAATAAGTGTGCCTGGCTGAATGGTTCATTCTGGAAGAACCTTTTGAAGCACCTTTATTTTTAAATGTGTAAGTGACAAAGTATAGAAACTTTTCTCAAGAGGAAAAGCACGACACCAAAGAAATATACGCATTCCCAAACCTTTCATTTGTGACAATCTAGAGCTGAGAAAAAACTCATTCCAAAAGTCCATTTCATGGTATAAAAAGCACTAAAAAAACACAAGCATTAACAACAATCTACACAAACGAGCAATACAAGCAAGCAAAAACAGCATCTACTACATTATAAAAAAATATTAACTATTCAACAAATTCCACAATATAAGAATAATGGTGAAATATGAAAGATTAATTTGAGGATTTAGGGATGGTGTGGTTACAGTATCTGCCAGCAGGAGAGCCGTGCAAACCAGCTAATCCTTGACCTCTTACTCAGAAGCCTGAAATCACAAATTCATTTCATCTTTTACTTCAACAGAAAGAGAGCATTATAGATCTCAACTTCTTTCTGTTTATGCAGCACTTTGACAAATTTCTTAAGGCTTGTTAGTGGAGCAGTAAAAGGGCATATTTTCAGAGAATGTTAATGGCTTTTTATATGTTTTGTGAGCAGAAGACGTCCCGGCTCAGATTTATGAAGCCATTGATTCTTCCCCTGGCAGACTACCTGCTGGTTTGTATGCTAATAGACTAAATCTGCACATAAAGGCTTGTTGCGCTGATCTATATCGCATTTGTCTGGCGGTGCAGATATATTGTCCGCATGCCTCTGATAGACGAGCGTATCGATAACCTTTGTTATAAATAAAACACGGCCATTCACAGTAACTAATATTTGATCGATACTTGCTGGAGACGAGGCCAACTGATGCATGTTGCCAAGTAATTAAACAAATTACGCTCCATAATCACCTCCCCTGGCAATGGGTGTCAATATCTAAAATTCAGACAATGGCAAGACTCTTTTCTCACGTGTTTGATGGCTATTAAAAGAGAGACAGAAAACTACATCTGCAGTCTGGGAAAAACACCCGGGGTAATATTTGACCTTCAGTACTGATCTAGATTTAGTTTCTTCAGTTTCAGACCCATTCTTTAACAACGATAACTATAATGATATATATAACCATCCCCAAACACTAACTTATCTAAAATTAAATTACATCCAGCAAAGACAACCCTTGTCAATGTTTCAAAAATCAAGCATCAATCATAAAAGTCTGAACGCATAAATCAACCTAACAATCTCTTTAGCTCACGCTAAAGTGTTTGGGAAAGAGTCATTAATGGACAGCTCACACTTCCGCCAAAGCACGCAAGCAGTATTTAACACCCAATTGTGCGTGCAATTCACCGGCGAGTTAATGAAGCATGAAGGAATGTCACACATACAGTGCTGCCGTTTCCAAATGGGATTTCTGACACACACCAGAGCCGTGAGCTATTCTCTTTCCCACAAAATCCTCCAAATGTGTCACACTTTTTCTGCACTTTTGTTACAATCTACATCCGCTGTTGAAAATGTTCTGCATGGGCTACCCTCGTCTGTCTGCGTATCATCCATCTACAGAATCAACGCTTTAGAAATATTATTCAGACTAAATTAAAGCTGCAATTGTATCTTCTGCAAATACATCTCTTAAATATAATTGTGTTTCATGATGTCATAGAAGAACCACATTTGAATGAATGGTTCACTCAACATCTGAAGAAACAACATCTTAAAAAGATTCTTTACACTAAAAAAAAGATGCTGCTTTTAGGAACCTTTGCCTGAAAGGTTCTTTGAGGAACCAAAAATTGTTCTTTTATGGCATCGTCGTGAAGAACCTTTTAAAGCACCTTTATTTTAAAAAAAGTGTAGGTCAAATGACATCAAACTGAGATTTTTCTGTGAAACTGTACCAAAATCATACTTGCTCAATAACCAATTTTTGTTCATTTTTAAGCATAATTGCAGCTTTAATGTCTGATACAACCTGCAAACTTTTTATAAACCTTTTTTAATAAACTTTCAAACATAACAATAAAATCTACTAAGCACAAATTGAAAGTTAAGGAAAAGAAGGGGAAACTTCTAAATTTAAACTTTTAATTAGAAAAAGGACTTTTGAGTATTAATCATACGTGACCCCGCCTGTGAAATTCAGGCTTAAAACTTCAAAATCTAATTCTGAGATGAAGAGCATCAAAGTAGTCAAAATAGCAAAAAAAAGATGAAAATAGTGTACGTTTACTGCTGTAAATAATACAATACAGTACTCAAATTGTCATTTAAGACACTGAAATGGTGATTTTAAATACTTTTTGCATAAACAAAATACTAAAAGATGTTTTTTTAAACATTGATTTTAATCTTTAATCTTAACTCAGTCAACATTAAAAATATCAAGATTATATTTTCAGATTTAAATGATTTTACATCAAAAGTAAATCACAAAATAATGACTTCAGCTGGATTTTCAGAGACAATGTCACATATGTATCATCAACTAATAGTTCTGGATAAACTACATTCAAAAGCATCAGTTCTTACATGTAGATCTACCTCATCACAACCTCAGCAACAGATCACCCATCAAGTCAATATTCAGGGGGAACTGCATATAAAACCTCACCGGATGACAAAAGCCCATTAAAATGTAATTACATGCACGCTTCCATACCTATACAGGCCGGCTGAAGGATTGTAAGAACAAGTATTTGTATTTATTGGTGTTCTGAACCGTGAGGTTAATGAGAACACGTTCTCTCTCTCTCTCTCTCTCTCTCGCTCTCTCTCTCTCTCGATGTGAAATAATTAAACCAAAGACCTGACAGAGCAGTTCACTGAGAACGCCAGTAATAAAATGTCACAGTGTACTCGGAGGAAAGAGCGACACAAAAATTATATGAACATGAACATTACCATATAGAAAGCTATAAACCTATACAATTAAATTACAAATAGACTAAACAGGAGGAAGAAGAAACTATCCACCTAGCAGGAAGATTCGCAGTACATTTGAAGACATTAATAATGATAAAAACTCTTCTAATACTCAAATATATGGGAAAATGGCAAAAGTAATGCCTCAGATGAAACGCAAACTTAATATGATGGGTAATATGAACTTACTGGTATCATAAACAATACGTCCTTTTAAAAAAAATCAACATAGACAATACATGAACCAGCCGAGAAACTGCCATGACTTCCTATGACACTGTGCCTCCCAGCCCATTTTTCAACCTTGAAATGTCAAAATCTAACTACATTTTTGTTGTTCTAACCTGATCAAGTCCTCCAACATTACACGGCCTCCCGTAAAAACGTGTCTCTTTACGAGACCTGTCCTGACAGGATGGCCGTCTGTTTTCTTTCACCATCATGTTTGTGGGAATTAAAGAGAGGACGTTTTAATAAACACTAGAAAATTTACACTGATGGATTCTCGTCGCCACGGGCTAATAGATTATCTTGGAAATACGGGGCATGAGTCACACAGAACATGTCGCGGGACCTGATAAAGTCTCACATGATCTACAGATCCACAAGAGCTTTGGAGATAAGATCTTTTTGAGTCTAAATGGGCTTTTTTCCCCAAAGATAATGTTCGCAATAACTCAAGCTCTTTAAATCAAAAGTGGTGTAACACGGCCGACTGTACTCGGATCAGAATGTATGTGTTGTTCTGAATCATTGTACTTACCAACTGGACAGATACAAATGTTGTCATTGAGCAGATCAATGCAGGTGCCCCCATTACGGCAGGGTCTGGACCAGCACTCGTTTATATTCTCCAAACATGTTTGGCCTGCATGATAGACATTCACAGAGAAAATATGGATAACAAGGTGCCTGCATCATTTCAAATTATAATTATGTGATATTCTGTGACATTCGGCACAAAACCGCATGAATAGTAGAGTATACAGTACAGAGGATGAAGTCTTTCTGTGTCATTATAGTAAAGGGATAGTTCACACAAAAATAAAAAAATCATTATCATTTTGGAAGTCAGTGAGGGTCAATGTTGTTTGATTACCATCATCAAAAAAACAAACACTTATTTTGTCCTGCAGAAGAAAGAAAAACATACAGATTTGAAATTAAATAAGGGGGGGGGTGAATACTGTAAATAAGGAAAGAATTTATATGTTTTGGGTAAACTATTCCCTTAAGGATCTACTTTCTGTAGCGTCATCAAACAAAAATGCAAATGCGAGAGAGACAAATGGGACAACTGCTAACAATAAAAGTATAAAGCAATAAAGAATAATATGACGATAAAGTCTTTGTGACATTTCTTATCTATTTTTCTCTGTGTATATATTGAAATCTTTTCACCAAAGATTTTTTACATCTGGAAGAGTTTATTAAGATAGATTATTAAGAGTCCAATTTGAGAATTAAGGACTTCAGCAAAATCTCCATCTGCTCTTTTTATTTAATGTTATTGTCTAGTAAAAATGTTGAAGAAACCAAAGAGATCTCACAGGATTTTTTTCCTTATGAGAGGAGAAAAATCCGCATGTCACAGTTGTTTCCCATCTCTGCAATCACACCGAAGATGACACTCATCTTACCCATAAACCCCGGCGCACACAGGCATTGGTAACCTGCCACCAAGTCAACACAAGTGGCGCCGTTCACGCAGGGAGAACTTCTGCATTCGTCTGTCTCGAGCTCACAGAACGTTCCCTCGTATCCCATCATGCAATGACAGGTGTAGTTGTGCTGTTGGCCCAAACAGACGGCGTGTTCTGAACACCGATGTCCAAAGCAGAAGTCAATGTCAAGCTCGCAGTGGACTCCACCGTATCCGTAACCGCAAAGGCATCTAGGGATGAATAAAACACTATCTCTTAATGGAATCGCAACAAAAGCAGCTGGACATGGTAGCAAAATAAATGGGAGAGTCACGGGGAGGAAAATGTAATTTGCTTTGCTTTTCATCACAGAAACATGTTATTTGTTTTAGCAGTTATGGGTGGTTTAACCCCAGAATTAAACTGCAGACCATTACTGACAGAATTATGTATTTATGTTGTTTGTAGAGTCATCTCTTCTTCATTTGTTGGCTATTATGGTTTTTGGTTTGTGTATTTTAATTCACAGAAATCCTACAAAGTATGTTGTCTCTTAAAAACATGTTATTTTTTATCATATTTATTTTGAGTATTTCCATATTTTAAAATAGATAACTTGCGTACATTTTTCTCATTTCTGGACTCTTTGAACACGGGTTTGTAAAAATATAAACAGATGGTTCAAGAAATATCGGTAATAAATACATTCTGTGAAAATGTATATTTTACGTTATGTCACACCATAACACATATGATCAAATTAAAATGTTTTTAAACACTTTTCTCACCTGTACCCATCGACCTCATCCACGCAGGTCCCTCCGTTCTGACACCTGTTCTGAACACACTCATTTATGTTAACCAGGCAGGTCGGCCCGGTCCATCCAGATGTACAGACACAACTATAACCGGTGATGTTGTTAAGTACACAGTGTCCTCCATTGGCACATGGCTGTCGAAATGAAAATCAAGCATTATCCAGAACAATCCTTCATTTAAATACGTGTCAAGGCAACTCGGCGCTTTTGTAAACAGCCGTGTTTGGTCTTGGCGTTAAATAAAACATGCTGGATAATGAAGGAAAGCTAATGTATTTTAATTACATTTATGCTAGTGGTGATTACCAACACAAGTAAAACAAACCCAAATGATCCGGCTTGTTCAAAGGGGGATGCAATATGCTTTTGGTAATACAGCTGAGCGATAACGCATGCAAACAGCATCACATCTATAAAAGAGTACTGGGCACGTTGAGATTATGTGTTTTCTAAACATTTTATATGAGGTTGAGGAGGCGGTGTATGCTTTTTTAAAGGGTTAATGGTGAAAATTCATATATAGATTAAAAAAGATCCAAATCTAAATGTGATTCTTTCTTCTGTGTAACACAAAAAAGATATTTTGAAAAATGTCTTGGTGGTTTTGTGTTCATACAATAGAAATCAATGGTGGTTAATGTTGTTTAATTATCAACATTCTTTACAATATCTTCTTTTTTGTGGTTTGCAGAAGAAAGAAAGTCATGTTTGGAATGACAAGAGGGTGAATTAATAATGAAAAAACAATCCACAGTCTCTCTCAGCCAATCGCATGCAGTGTTTCCTAAGAGGAAGTGGGAGGAGCTGAACTTCCTCTGACCCACCTGTAGATATGGAGGGCATGAAGTGACACACATATGAAGCAGGTCACCGGGTAAATCCACACACAGAGTCTCAAGAGGACAGGTGATGTTGGGAAGAGAACAGGCGTCTATGTCAATCTCACAGTCAACACCTGTGAATCCTGTTATTAGAGAGGTGAGAAATATCATCTCACAAAACATTTTATCATGGATACTTAGAATAGAACAAAATAATGTGCAAAACCAAAATGTTAAAGATTAAACCAGATTTAAATGCTCTCGCATTTGTTAACGCCTTTGGGAATGGACTGCATGGATTTGCGTGCGTCACCGTGCCTCGATCAATAAGGTCAATCGATGAACACAAAGCGAGCTGAAAATCATTTCTTTTCCGTTTTTAAAAAGAGGCAGAAAAGGAAAACGCCAACATGTTATTAAACCATTTAAAAAAGCCAAACATTTGCCCAAAAGTCAGTGAGCCCGAGCGAAAGCACAGAAATGTAAGGGCCAGTCTAGTTTGTTAAAAGGATTTCAGAAAGAAAGAAAATCTGGCTTGTTTGCATTTGGTTTACATAATGAAAACCCCAAACTTCAAAATGGATCCGGGGATTTAAGCAAAGGAAGGCACTTTTAAAAATCAGGACTGGGTCAAGACAGTCGAGGAGGTGATAAGTGAGGTTTTGTTTCAAACTTCTCACAGAGGGTTTTTAACACGCCGGCGGTGTGTCGCGATTTAACTATAACTGCGCTGTCAGAGAATTCTCTTCATTCATCATCTTTAAAATATCTTTTACGTAACACATTTATCACCTTCGATATTACATTTAAGACAATTGCTTCCAAATGATTTTTAACTGTTGAACCCTGAACACATCTAGACAAAAGAGTCATAATTTGTAATTTTCGCTTTTACTTTACACATCTTAAAATTAAGTCAAATGACATTAAACATATCTGACATCGTACCCAATGGTTAAGCATATCATTATTAGCAAAACAATTGCTGTAAAAATGGAAAAAAGAAAGAAGACGACAGTTTTTTTATGTATTTGCTCAGTTGATTTTTGTTTATTTTTAACCCAAAAAAGCTCAATAAATAACCCTTACTGAAGTGAAACGTTTTGAATTTTTATGTACACTACATATGCTTTCAATGGATCAGCTCAACAGATTTGAACTTCATGGCATTGTTTTAAAAATGTCTTTAAATTAAAGGTAAATGAATATTTAACAGCTCCATTTGAATCCACTTTCTCGTGTTCAGAGACGATACCCTTCGCTAAATTATGTACACTCTTTAACAATGACCTTGCCGAGCTTTTATACGTCAAAAAGAGAAAAATAGAGCGGTCAAATCTTTTTACGAGCAAGTTATCCGAACGATCGTCCCTTTGTATCCGTCTCTCTCGGAGCGTGGGTTGGTTTAGGGAGGGGGCGTCTGGGACTCTGGGTCCTCTACTCATCGAGCGGAAGGGAGCAGCTGGCAGAGAAGCGCGGCTTGTAACCCTGCCAGAGAGTTGCCCGTCTCCGGGGCGAGCCATCAGGTTCCATCAGTGAATGCAAATCAAGCTTGGGAAAAGAGTGAACAGAACTAACAATTACGGGAGGGAACCATATCAATGCAGTGGCCTCAAAAGGAAAGAGCATTTCATAACACAATATTGACACAATTCTGCGGCACTAATGAGCTCTGGCAGTGGGAGGACGGGGGTGATTTGCTCAGCTGTCAGTCACAGAACCCGGCGCTGGCACGCTGGGATTCGTGTCGTAGTCATAGGAAGTAATGGGAAGAACCAACTCATACCTGAAGGACAGGCACATTTGTAGTATCCCACCAAGTCCACGCACGTTCCCTGGTGCTGACACGGGTTGGAGTCGCACTCGTTTATTTTAGCCTCGCAGTGGCGTCCTGCAAGAAGACAGGAGTGCGAATGGAACGTTAGTTACGCTTTTACACGCAGTCTAGATACAGACTTCACGTTTGACAATTGGGATTTGAAGCAAATTTGGCAACTTCATCGTCCCCCGCAGCTCACAGTGTGATGCAGGTCACTGAGAAGAAAGAGTGAATTGTATATTACATCCACAAAGAAACTAATCTAGCAATACAGCGTTTAAAGAGACATTTATTGAGGCACACTTGGGACAGTTAACACAGACAGACTGTAAGCAAAACCATGCATGACACGGCCATCCGTTCTGCAGGAGCTGCGGCGGATGACAATCATGACTTCAACACGAACAGGAAATAAAAGAATCTGCTTTTGGAGGAAAAGAGGATGAGACAAATACATGGATGAAAACGGAAGAGGGGGGAAAGAAACTGGTCATGGCAATCAAACTGGAGAGGACATCAGAAATATGCGTGTTAATGTCTTATAATGTTAATTTAACCTGAACAAAGTTTCTTTCTTGATATATAGACTTCATCGGTTTCATTGGACACGCGCCTGGCTCGAAATGGCCCCAGTTGAAGTTTGGGCCAGTTAGTATCATTTGTTTGTTAAAACGGTCTATGTTTATATAGCTGGGACAATTATAAGAAGGTTTGTTTGTTAACATTGATAAATGCATTAGCTAGTATGAACCATATAGGGTTTCGGCATTTATTAATCTTTGTTAATGTCAATACAATTGATCATTAGTGTAATAACTAAAGTTAACAGATACAACTTTTGTATTAGTAAATGATAAAACTAACATGAACGAAGATTAATAAATGCTGAAAAACCTATACTTTTCATTGTTAGTTAATTTTAGCTAATGCATAAACTAATGTTAACAAATAATCTTATTGTAAACCACAAAATTCATCTCTCAAGGTGTATTTGACAAACGGGCTGACAAAATTCTTGCAAAATTCTCGTTTTGTTATCCACAGAATAACAACAGTAAAAAGAATTGCGAGCAAAACCACGAGGATAAATAGATAACGACAGATTTTTGGATAACTATTCCTTTAAAGGCCTGACCACATCAATAATGATAATCATATTAGCATCCACTAACATACAATAATGTTTATTTTAGGCTGCGGTTTCACTTTTTAAATATGTCAACCCTTTAAAATTGATTGGCTGTCAATGATTTATTGTTTATAAAATAAAAAGTAAGTGATAATAAAAAGCTCTGAAAGTAAGTGATAATATAATATAATAAAATATAATTGTTAACACCATTATTCTCTTTAATGCAAATCAGTTTTTAAAACTTTCTTTACAGTTACCGTTCTTGGTGTAAACAGTCATCTTCTAGAAGTTTGTGGAAAGCAGCACTATTATGTCCAAACACTGACCTTTGGAAACTTAATATATACAGGGCATATGGTACTAAATGTAAAATCTACTGGATATCATGTCAATTTATATTTCCAGCAGTTAGTGATCATCTGCAATTAAAGATCCTCTCTGAAGGTCATAAACCCAGCTGCCTGTCAGATCTGTTTCATAATACAATTAACATAACATACGTTGCTAATCTTTAAATCAGATTTTCATGTGGCAAGGCAAGCTGTAAAAAAAAAAGAAACCGAAGATTTATCCTAAGCGAGATCTGCTACTCCCACCTTTTTCTCTCTGATGTTAGAGAAGTCATATTTTGCGGTTCGACGCGTCATGTGACTGGGAGTGGATCATAATGAAATCGCTTGACATTTCACATTGGCCTTCTGGCAAAATGGCGGTGAGAAATGGGACAAGGGCGGTCGTTTTGAAGTCTCTGGGGTCATTAATCGATGGAGATATCGTTTGCATCATCTAAATAAAACATTGAGGATTGAGCGGTGACATGTTTGCTCCTAACAATATTCTAATCCATTATACAGCTCGCAAAAAGACAGAAAGCTTGTCATGGACAAGATGGATTTCCTCCAACAGTATGCTACAGTACACAAGGACTCAAAAGCACTGAGAAAAATCACTCAGGTTGGAACATTTCTAAAAGAAAATGTGGCTTCATAATATACATTTCTGATCATTTATGTGAAGTGCATATAAAAGACTTTTTTGTGAGCCATCAAAGCATGATGTATTTAAGTGAGATCAATGCATCATGACAGAGGAAATCCTGTAAACCGATTCTCTCATTTGTTTATTCGGTTTGGTTTAGTTTAGGCAAACAGCTCCTCCTGTGCTCATAAATTGGTGGCCAAACTAATTCAAGATCTTGTTTTTTCATTTCCCGATTAAGTGTTCTCTAACCTCCATTTGCCCTTCATTTAGGAGGCATGATGAAACAAATTATGGAATAATCCGGTTAGGAGGGCAATGTGCAAAGATGAGTTACGGTAAAAAGATGCCTTGGGGCAGCGGGACTCGTCTCGCTGGAACACGTACTCTGATGGATGACAAAGATATGAAAAGTGTGTCAGCCAGAATTTAAGAACCGACACCTTTTCACTTCACCAAAATGAATTTGCCAAAATAATGTTTACTGATAATTCATGTAGGAATATTAAACTGGAAAAACAATTGATCGTACATCCCATTTGCTACCTTAACTATAATTCGGGAATCCGACTGGAAGTTAAAAGGAATTTTACAATAAGGTTGTATTTGTTCACATTAGTAAATGCATTTGCTAACATGAACTATGAATGAACAATACTTCTACAACATTTAATAATCTTAGTTCATGTTAATTTCAGCATTTCCTAATACATTTCTTTATCAAAAGTTAACTTGCATTAACTTAAGAGCATTAACTAACATTAACTAAAAAACTGAAAAACTAAATTGTTCATTGTTAGTTCATGTTAACTCGTGCATTAACTCATGTTAACAAATACAACAATATTGTAAAGTGTTTACTGGTATTTTCAATCCAGGTGTCTTGTTTTGCTTTATATATGTAAAAAAATATGCAGTCTTTGAAGTTTCAGACTCGAGGTTGTTTTGGAGACGATGATCATTGTCACATTTTTCTCTGAGTTTGTCTCTACAAAGCCTTTGCAGACAAACTCTGTGCACACTTAAGCAACTTAAATCACCCTAACACATGTAAGATTGTTGAAATAGTTTAGATTTAACCTGTGTATCCAGGCAGACAGGTGCAGGTATAAGACGGGGGTGATCTCGGCTGACTCATACTGATGCATGACGCTTCATTCAAGCATCTGTTTGGATAGGCTGAGCACGCGTTATCCAAGAACTGACAGAACTCTCCCGTCCATCCTGGAGCACAGAGACACTGTGTAAAAAAAAAAGAGATGATGTCATGATTGACCTTAATTATCAGAGATTTCATCTGACATCTTCTGCTGTTATTCTTTTAGTTTAGATGCATTCCAGATTTCTTTATATTGTTGACTTTGAAGTAAAGTTTTACTCATTATCTTTAATTAAAAAAAAAACCCATAGCTATAAATAGCCTTTGCCTTATGAGTCATAATTGAGTTATACAGTAATATCACAAATGGATCTGTAACTTATCTGCAAGCATTTTACCATCTTACAAATGAATAAATAGCAATAGTGTTAATGACGGCTGATGCTGTGAACGGCGTGCTTGCTGTGGATTTATCTAACACATCAGCTTTTATAAAAAGTTATGTTGACAAACATCACCAAAACCTTTGCTAGATACATGCTTTTAATTCTCATGCCACATAGTTTTAGGTTAAATTACAGATTACAGTTTTTTCATACAAAAATAAGCAACCATTATCAGCATTTAAGTCTTAAAGTTGTCATGAAACGTAAGTTGCAGTGGTCTTCTGGGCAATTCCAGCGTTATGGATGTGATATTTTCAGTCAAAACGTATATAAAAATAAACAATAGAAATATAAACATATTTAATAACAATATATTAAATCATCACATATTTTTTTTCATGCTAAGGATGATATTTGCCCTCCCTATTGTGACATATCTGAGAGAAATAAATGTAGAGCAAAGCTGGATTTCATCCTTTGGGAATTGATTGGATTGTTGGAGGTTGGAACTGCCTGACGATAAGACAATCAATATAGTCTCATGAGGGCACACAAAAGGATGTACATGGTTAAATTATTTATTCTAAAATTGCAATATTGAAATAAAAGTTGTCCATGTTGATTTCATGGTGAACACACTTTACCATAAGCAAACAAAATAAAAAACAAAATATACTCGCGATGAACGACCAGTTTAACAAATTGCACTTGATGGAAATCGATGCATGTGAAGTGCACATTATATAGCACTTCATAACAAAAACAGATGCGAGTGCATCAATCGACTGTTTGTAACTGTGTCACATCAATCAGAGAGCAGATCTGCTGATTGGAGTGACAGAAAGATGATATTGAAATGGAAGAGGACAGCTGAAACCTTGAGACACGAGCATAAATCATAGCTCTTATAATGTGCCTGTGAAGCGGAGAACTCTTAAAAATGAATAAATGAATATTAGCCGTTCGGGTGGGGAGACATTTTTTGTAGGATATTCATAATTCGTCACGTCACGGCTGTAGCTGAACGGGCGCCAGGAGAACCGACTGTGTCAATTATATAATTATATGAGCCAAAGTTGTGAGTGACATGAAAAATACTTTTTGGCACAATGTTAAAACCTGGTCATTTTCATGAGAAATATGCTGGAAGGGGCACACCGTGACTTTAAAATTTTACATTTGAGCGTTTGACAGACGCTTTTTATCCAAAGTGACTAAGAGTGCTTTCAGACTTACAACAAAACGATACCATAGAATAAAATCTTATTATACTTTTAAAACGGAGATCCTGCTAGTTATTTTACAAAATGTAAAAGTAATCTGATTAATGGCCTTTTTAATGTTAATTGAAACAGAATAAAGTTACTGTACCATTATTTGTAGACAAGGCCAAATTACGTAGCGGCATTACAAATCTTGTTCCTAAAACCTGTCTACCAAATAATACTTCAGTCATTGTAAAAATAAAGTGTGAAACTAGGAAATTTTAATGTAGGGTCACACTGAAATTTATCATTTAAACTGCTGTGATCAAAATATCAGATTTTCACTTCATGATTATTGTGGCCAAAGAATTAATGAAAACAATATTTTGTAATACCTATTAAATGCTTTTTAAACTAAAATAGATAAAAAGCGCTATCAGTCGAATTCATCTTTTATTTAGTTGTTTTGCGCTTTCTCTTTTTTTTTTCTCTTTTTTTGGAGGTGGAAAGAGGGAGTCTGCAACCATTGCGGCAAGACAAAATTTTGCATAAATTACAACATCATGTGTAATATTTACAGTCATGTTTTTTGATAACATTGTTATTGTCAATACTGTGACAACCCTATTATTTGTTTTCTATGAGTCTGTAATTATAATATCTGAAATCTGACCAAACATTCTCAGTATCACGCAACAGAACAGCAAATATATTCTAATCTCCTCTAATCAATGCAAACAAGTTGTGTCAAGTAACATGCATAATACAATACAAATGCATGCATTCTGACATTTATTTTTCATATACTTTACTCCACAACAATTCAATAAATCAGGTCACTTACATTATATCCTCCAACTAAGTTGAGACACAATCCTTCATTCAGGCAGTTAATAGCGAGCTCCATGCAGAAGTCAATTATCTCCTCGCAGTTCTTTCCAGAAAAACCTCGTCGGCATCTGAGGAGACATCAACGTTAGCCCTCACATACAGTATAAGACAAAAACAGAGGTGGAGGAACAAAAAGTCCTCAGAATCTGTCAATGCTGGTAATTTAGCCACTTCACTGCTGTATTCAGACCTCACTTGTCACAAAGACTATTGTGTTCCTCGTGCGACATCTGTGAAATATTAAAAGATCTTCTGTGAAGTAAATTAATGAGAACATGTCTGTTAAACGGCCAACCTCTGGCACATCTGCTTTAGAAATGAAGAATATTCTCTGTTTTCTTAGGCCTCTATCAGATCTTTCACTTGCTTCTTCTGCTCTGATAAGACTTCAGTGATATTATTCTGTCACACAAAAAGCAAAGATCATTCAATTATTAACACAAGCTCCCAGGTGACCGTGTGCGGCAATAATCTGCACTTCTCTTTACACACACACAATTATACACACATTATCATCACACTTTTCTCTCCATTTTTAATTCCATTTTTCCCTTCAGTCGTTATCTTATCTGCCGTTTGTCATTTAGTCAGAGGGGCCATCAAATGTATTGATTCAAGAGATCTTTGCTAATAAAAACTGGGAAGATGAACAGGCAGCAGAAGCTCGTGAACCCCTGCTGAGGACAGACAGACTGCAGGAAATCATAAAGCTAAAGCAGCGGAGACTGCGCTTCAGTCTCTCATTATCAGCAGGAAGGAGTTCAAAAGCTGTCACAGGGTGCGTATTAACACAAATCAACACTGGAAGCATCCACACTTTTAAACTCACATTTGACCTGCAACATGGGAAACTCATAAGTCAGTGTTGGAAGCATGCATAATCCACACCCTAGAACTCAGAACAGACCTTTAAAAATTCATAAAGCTCAATGCTGGAAGCATGCATACTGAACACTAGAGAACTCAGAACTGACCTGCAAGAGAAAACCTAGAAAAATGAACAATGGAAGCGTGCATCCTTCACACCCTAAAACTCACAACTGGATGCAAGACAGGGAACTTACAAAAGTCAACACTGAAAGCATGTAGGCATCTCACCCTAGAACTCAGAAATGACCTGCAAAGAGGGACCTCACAAAATAAAATGCTTGTAGCATGCATATTCCCCATGCTTAGTACTCAAAACTGACCTGCTAGATGAGAACGCACACAAGTCAACACTGGAAGCATGCACACTCCACACATTTAAACTCACAACTGACCTGCAAGACTCCCATCACAACTCACAAGTCAGTGCTGAAAGCATGGATCCTCCACACCCTAAAACTCACAACTGACCTGCAAGATGAAGAATTCATAAAGCTCAACGCTGGAAGCATGCATACTGAACACTACAGAACTCAGAACTGACCTGCAGGAGAAAACTCAGAGAAATCTCTGCTAGATGAGCAATTGCACTATTCTAATCTTGTTCAGTGCTGATTTTTGTGCGTGTTTGCGCCATTACTTGATTTGCATAATTCCATTAGTGATTGTCGTAGATAACAAGACGATCAGCGTGCAGTTTATTCTTAGCGAATCTGCCAAAATGTCAGTTTCATCATACATTTGTTATTTCAAGCATGTCAAAGAAATGCATTTGATTACAGACACTATTAAATGTTTTAAATGTATTAAATGAGTATTTTCTGAAAAGATCACGCAATGGCTCTGAGCCATAAAAATGATCATTAAAATGTTTTGGTCAGAAATGGAAACTCTTTAGATTCTTACCTGCACTGAAACTGGCCATTGTGAGCTTCACATGTGCCACCGTTGAGACAGGGCAGCGTGCCACACATCTCCAACTGCTCGCTGCACTCCAGACCAACACAAACACATGTGGAATTCTGATGAAAAACACAACAAAAACAGGGTAAGATGAACAAAAGAAACACATCAGGCATATTAGGTGGACTACAACACAAGCTATCAATTGTTGTTTTCTAAATCATGGTTCAAGATCAGCAGAACTACCTCACAGAATGTATGCATTACCAATATATTAAATCATATATGTTTATGTTGAATAGAATCCAGACATCAGTTTCAGTTTATACACAAGTTATCCATTTTAAAAAAATGGAAATATACACGTGTTATGATTGTGATGAAAATGAACACACATTTTTGAAAGGCAACATACTTTGTAGGATTTCTGTGAATTAAAATACACAAACCAGAAGCAATAATACCCAACAAATGGAGAAGAGATGACTCTTTAAAGATCATAAAATAGCTGTTTCATTTTAATTTTTATGTGTTTATTTATGAGGAATATGGACTGAATGTGACGATTCTCAAAACAGCACTTTAACTGACTATAAAAAAATCATGAATTAAACATAAACAAATGCTTTAAAAACTTCAACATGAGTATTTAAACCAGCAAATATTGACATCTGAACTATCAGTATGATGAAAAGCTTTCATAAAAACTTTTTCATGGTAAGGTTGAGATTTACAGGACCAGATTGAGCAGCAGCATCTTGTGCTAAAGTAAAGGTAACCTTGAACAACTTCTTAAAGGACACTGAAATTAGCAACCTCAAGCAGAAAAGTTTTGTAGCCGAACAAACGAGGGAAACAATCAGCATGCGAGCATCCATACGGTGAGCGCTGAAAGAGCAATACAAGAGACGAATCATTAACTGCTCCTGCACTCCTGCTTCCACTAACCGATACTGACGTCAATAATTTTTTCTGACTCAGTCATTCAAAGATGAGTAATAGAAGCCGAGAACAATCCCAGATGAAAGAAAGAGACGGAGACTCCCACCGATATTAGCGCTGCTGCTGTTCTAGAGCGAGCGTGAAGGAATATTTCATTTTCATACAGATGAGCTCTCTTAGGAAGATGTCTCAGACACACCAAATCAATGTCAAACAAATCAATTTAACGTGTCTGTGTGTGTGTGAAAGAGAGATTGTAGTCTATCTTTACTGTCCGTGTTCTTAAATGACAAATCTTGAGAGGATCTGATACGGTCAGGCCCATGTGCTGAATCTGACTGCGGACTAAATGAAGGTCAAACAAGACAATTAGTCTGCCATTGGCCCGCTTTCTGCCACATTCATCTCACCACATAATAGGAAAACTACAGGTGATTGATGGTTGGTGAATAGCGAGCTGTGTAACTGTCTCTTTAGTTCCCGATGTCATGAATCAGTATATCGAAAACACTAATTCAAGCCCTGATCCCCTAAAAAAGGGACATTAATGATTCAATTATCCTTTGACATGATTACAAGGCCACACTTTAAAACACTGCTGATATTTTTCAACATCACTTCTGTATAGCACAGCATCGTGCATGTTTGTTGTAGCTGCTCAGTTAAGTGCCATAATAAAATACTGTATGCACTTGTCCTGCATTTTTTATTAGGCGAAACAAAATACGTACATATATTATGGCACACGGCTATTAAACAAATAAGGCTATAAAATAATATTGCAGAAACTACATAAACAGGAACACTGAAAACAACTTTTCTTTATTTATAACTAAGATTTGCAGGATTTTTCCATTTCATGCACATTAAGATGAAAGATATATACAAACAGAATTTCTTTTAAAGCAGAAAATCTGCCTTTGTCTTCAAATGTCTGATGACCTCTGAAGATTTGTGAGACTTAAATGACAGTTCTGGAAAGTAAATATTGTTCCCAACCAATGTGTATTGGATTTGCAATGCATTATGGGATTTTACCCCACTCTCTCCTTCACTATTCTCTATATAGTATATGACATACGTAAGGTGTTGGTAAAGAGGAAAACAACAATTTCTTGTCATATTCCCATTTTCTATTTACATTTCTTCATTTATTAGATGCTTTTATCCAAAGCAACTTACAAATGAGAGCAAATGTAACATTTGTTATTTGTTATATATTGTCAAATACATAAACATAAACAACATATACATATACATATACATATACATATAAGAAATATTTTATTGATTATTTCAATAATCAATTTATTTATTATATTTCAAATAAAATACTACAGTTTAGCACATTTATTTAATATGTTTAGTATTATTAAAAAGTAAAAAATATCTATGAACAAGAATGAACTCATATGTATGAACATGCATTACTGTCAGTATTGTCCAGCTGATTCACCAATTCGCTTTGTGGAATCACACAACTACACTTAAAATCATAGTGTATTGTGGGTGAAAAAGAAATAACAAAAGTTGTTTAACTCAGGTTTCAGACACCACTACAACATTGCCATCACTACATCTAGTGCACTTTATAAAGGATACCGAGCGGTTTAAGACACAGCTTTAGTTCAAATACAGTTTTGTGTCTGTAAGTGGAATGTCAGGTTCTCAAGATAGTGTACTGACAGCTGACAGGATTTTCTCATAATGCCACTGTGTAAATATACAACAGCTTTCCCACGTCCAATCAAAAATGTGTTACATATGCCATACCCGTTCTGCCATCAAAACAATTATTAATTATTACTCTAACCTCCAACATAACACAAGCAGAACCGCCTCAGAGGTGTCGCACGAATTTGCATGTGGCATTTCAAATTAATCACATTTGCCCGAGCAAAAACTGGCATTAGGAAAAAATAAAGCAGGAAATGAATAAATAAATAAAAAGGCCTCACAGGTTTGTCCGCGGCACAGACTTCATCCAATTGACATCCGTTAGACTTGCAGTAGCTGTCAAGCTCAGTGGTGGTCTCACAGCTGAGGCCTGTGAACCCCTCGGGGCATTTGCAAACATATCCATTAACAGTCTCCTCACACCCACCATCATTCCTGCACGGGTTCCACTCGCACACGAGACTCTTTCGCTCACAGTAGGCACCTGCAATGAAAGAATTTATAGAGAATAAATGAATACTAAATGATCATAAATTACCACCAGTGAAAATACATTGTTTTTGTCAAATTGTTTTTGATTTAGATCATAGAAATTTAATTGTGATAACATATGACTGATTTTAAACTGATGAACGACGATGGAATTCTCTTGCCATGGAGGTCACAAAGAAACGGTCTTGTTTTTTATGCACTTAATCATCATCATTAAAGTACGTTATAGAACAGTTAACACGAGGAATACGGCTGAAAAACACTTTAACCTGCAGTTACCTTTGATTGCCGTGATGTTATTTTCAAAATGTCTCAATGTAATTGCATTACAAAGAAAAATGTAAAAGCACAGGGCATCTGCAAAAAAACAATCCTTTTCCAAGAAAAAGCTTTTCAGAACAGAGATCTTTTTGAGAAATGTTTTCTTAGAAAAACAACTTATTTAAAATGTCTTTTGGATTGATATTTTGGCATTTTGGATCCTTTGGGGCATTTTCTTAATGTCAAAACTCATCAGTATTTAACAATGACAGTAACAGCTTAACATTCAAAGCAGGTCATATAATGGCAAAATGGTGATTTTATAGCATTTAAATAGTTTCATTACTATAAATCGTTATGAACGATAAGAATTTAATTGAATGTTTAAAATACATTTTTTAGACACCAGCTTATGTTTAGCTTCCAAATCATCTTCATAATAGCTTTAAAGTCCTGGTTGCTTAATGTTCAAACTTTATGACTGTAATGACAGTGGACAATTACTCCAGCATATCAACAGAACAAAGAGTCTCAGCGTGAGATCCCTCGCTTCTCGTTCGGTCAGATGACAAATGAGAACATAAAGCGTGTAACACATACACCCTTCAACTAACGCTATCGCCGAGGTTCAAGAGTACAAATTAAATCCCCATCTTCTCTGAACCAAACAACTCCAACAACAGCTAGATGACGGGGTTCCTCTACGGGTTCTTTACCTCGCAGGTTAAATTTAGACTTGACTATGCAGCACTTTGGGTTCAAGGTGAACATGATTTGATTTTATTCCCAGCGGTGAGCTGTTTGCTTTTCGTTTTTCCCCCTCGTGTTTCTCAGCAGGTGCTAACTCATTTATCTTCCTTGTTACTTCCCATTTGTCATTCAGTTTTTAAAGAATATTTTTGTGTGTTAAGCTCACCAGATGATGCAAAGGTCATCGCACCCAAAGGATTTTGAGGACACGCAGCTGGACATCAGAATGCTGGACATTTTGCTTTTCTTTAATGGTTCCACAAGGTGAATGATGATTCAATGTCAACATCAACCATCCAAATCAAAAGCTCATTCACCATCAAAACCTCAAAAAAAAGACAACTGCAGTATTTGTTAATTTAGCCATGAAAATCCAGTGTACTCAATAGGCCATATCCTATTAATTCGGCCGCATGCGGATACAAACATCTCTGGCGGTCTGAATGAGGTACACAGGAGAGCCGAATCAAAAGAAAATCTCATTTGAAGAGTCTCATGAGTGGGTTTCATTATTATGTGTGTATAGGGCTGTGTTCTGTAAGGGCAGCCGGTACCAGTGCCAGACATTAACTTCTCTATGATTAATGGGGTGACAGTTTGGGTAAAGTCAGAATCAGCTGCTGGACCCACAGGAGGGCCAAACGGAGCAGAACTGGAAAGCGGTTACTTTCAAGTTCTCTACAAGGTACTTCTAGAATATGCAACAGATCTTATAGCCTTGAATCACCACAGAGTCAATGTCTACAACGTCTGACCTTCGATACACAACAAAGGTGTGCTCGAGGACTCATCTTTAATGACATCTATAAAATTGATTCCTACTAAAACAAAATACACAAAAACAATCCCTTGGAGACTCACGAAATCCTTGCGATTGTTCAGAGAGACTGGTTTGCTCAAACAGCCGGGCTGTTGAAGATTCATCATGGACAGTGCTAAATCTGAATCAGACAAGAACTACATTATTCTTCGGCTTTAAAGCTGTAAGCGTGACATTAGAAGCCGCTATCTGCTGCGACAAATCGCCGCTACAAGAAAGCCAATTAATCAGCGAGCAAGGGCCACCTGGACTTCATTCTGGAAACTCTATCATGATGTTATTATCAGGAACACCCACGGGACATTGGAACTTTTGTCGCACGTGGTGGGTGAGACTCTCATTAGCCCGGCAATGATTTTATACAGGCAAATGAGAGTCATTACTTTCCCAAAGCGACTCACGGTGGCGTCTTATAAACAGACTGGGACGGGCAGAGGAGCGTAAACTCTTATTTCTCTCTCTTTACTAGACGAAAAGTCAGCACTCATAAGTTTCATCAACCTCAGCATATCATTCAAATGAAGCCAGGCCTTATTAAATAATTGTCTATTTACGCATCACGAATCTTCTGAAGACTTTTACGGATAAAGGCATCAATTGTTTCATTTTTCAAATCCGTGAGCACTTAGAAAAGACAGCTTAATGTGAGGAGAGATAGGAAAAGCCTCGCTCGCTCAGATGTGGGTTTGCATAATTGCGCTTTCATTGTGAAGGCCCCTAAAATGACCCAGCATTAATCACATGACTTATCATCAAAACATAATGAGTCAAATGAAGCTAAACAGTTAAAAATTAAACGTCCATTAGCGGAAGGAAATATCATTCTTCTTTTGAGGAGTGCATAATTCGCTTTAGCTTTCTAAAAATCGGAAATCTGGAACTTCTTGTTCATCTGGGACTCGCCTGTATATCCCGTCAGACATTCACATCTGTAGGAGGTTGATGAGATTTGTCGACACGTTCCTTTCTTGCACCTTTTGTTGCAGTTTTGGTGGCCAATGATTTCAGAGCAGTTGACACCTACAAAATACAGATATTATCAGCATTCATACATTTATTTAGTACATTATCCAATTTTTAAGTCATTATGGCATTGTTATACTTTGATAAATTTTAGGTAATGCAATAAAGTTCAGGTATATTTGCAACTTTATTATCATTATCCACAGTCTTACAATTAGGCAGGATTTAGCGATAAACATTTAACTACTGCAAATAATTCAAGTCATGAATAACTTCCTAATATCCTAATATTACTTTTCCATCTGTGATCAATTTCCGTTCTCTCCACAGTCTGACTCTGATCGCTCTGGCCTAGTTGTGATAACGCGGTACCCAGCGGTCTCTAAGGAACCGCCTCCGGAGCTTTCAACAGAAGCACCATGAATTATTCAGCAGACATAAAAACAAACCACATTAGCTAGTATGACAACATTACACTATTCTGAATACTCGACTCTCTTTGGAGCTCACCAGGAGACCGATGTTTAAACAACATTTGGATGACGATTTTATTGACAAGCGGGTCAGGGAAATGAAAATTAAAATCTGAATTAAATGGTTGGAGGAGGAAAACTGTAAAGTATCACGCAATTAGAAACGCTTTCAGGTGCAGCAAAAAAACATTTGAGAATAATTATCATGATTAGGGAGGGAAAGAAATGGGCAGAAAAAATGATCCTAAAAAGTGCTATTCAGATAAATGGACCATGGGAAAAGCTTATTTTGAAGTAATTATACAGTGCGAAATATAGAGCGATTGCAATTATGACAGACAAATAATAAACAAGTGACTTAAAAAAAACCCGAGTTGTTCTCTTTAGGTGGGTGGACCTCTTCCCATCCATGATGACTGAAAAAGCCTTATGGGTTTATAATGGACTTTTAACACAACAGGTCTATTTCAGTCAAAGATAAAAATCATGCACTCTCCAGTTTCTTTCTTGCATGAAACACAAAAGCAGATTGTAGGCAGATCTCCTGTTTTTCAGATGAGAAGAGATGGTGAATATTACTGCCAAGATTCAAAAAGGACACAAAAAGCACCACTTGATTATTATAAATGTAATGCATTACACTATGTGCTGCGTTATAGCTAAATGACAGCTTTTAAGGATTGCAAGATAAATTGAAATTATCGCAATATGTGTATTGCAACGGTCTGCATGATTGAATGATTTAAATAAAGTTATGTATAGTCAAAGTTTAGAGTCTGTCGAGACAGGAGACTGATGTTTTCCTTCACAGAAAGAATGAGAAACATGCATGTTGGCTATATAATAAATATTTTTTAAATATTATTTTAATTGATTTTACAAATTTTAACCGTTATCATATGCATATTGTATAGCACATATCGCATTTTTCTTTAATATCGTGCAGCTTTGTGTGAGAAATGGATCAAAATTTGGGCTGTTTGCACATAAAAATGTCCTTCATATAAAAAAACAATTCTGTTTAACATATGACGCTAAATCTAACGGTGAAATTTGTTGAACATTACATAAGTGCAAATGAGATTTGAGAGCCCCAGCGAAATTATCAGTAAAAATGGTATAGATCACAGCTTATTTCTCACACAAAGCCATCACACGTCATAAGCACAAATGCATGCACTACTTTTATGGTGCTTTTTAAAGGTTGGCAGTAAAATCACAATTCACTTACACTGTAAGAAAAACAGAAGTTTGAACGATCCATCCAAAATCTTTCACAGTGTAAACACAGTGCAAATGATGGCAATGATATGAGTTTTGGGTAAACTATTTCTTTAAGGAGTCAAAGCTACATTACCGGCAGCCTTATGAAAGCAAACGAGATCTCCTCACCTGTGAATGGAGTAGGACAAACACATTCATAAGGAGGGAGATTAGTGTAGGCAGTTATTCTGCTCAAGCAGGTTCCTCCATTTAAGCATGGCTTTTCATAACATCCATCAAAGTTCTCGCAATAGCGTCCTGAAAAACGCCGGTGGCACTGACAGGTATATGCATCTTCTCTGAGCGTGGCCCTGCATTTACCATTTCCCGAACACAGGCGGAGAAGAGGCGAGCTTCTGCAACGCTGAGGTCTGACCAGAACCGCAACTCGCAGGCCGAGTCTGCACAAGTGACTGTTCCCTCTGCCCACAACTGTGAAGTAATTTATCCCACATGTCAGCCATTTTGGATCCACCTGCAGACTACCGTTCATGCGGTTTTCAAACACTAGCTGATCTTTCTGTGGCTCTTCAACCAAACAGTTGTCAAACTCCTCCTTGGACACATTGATCAGATGGACACCGTATTGCTCCAGTGTTCTGTCAAGAGACACGATCATCACATCTCACTAGCTGAAGCTCTAGTGGACACAGCTGAGGGAATCGATATGACCCAGTTGTCCACCAGGACCCGTCCGTCTCCTGTGTTCCAGCACTGTGTCGAGCTGCTGCAGGTGTTCTCAGTGAGGGTCCACATCACGCTGATGTTCTCTGGCAGGGTGTTCCACTCACGAGACACGGCCCTCCGGCAGGTCGCCCGGCTGTAGACGGTGTCACTCGTGAAACAGATGAGCAGGAAGGCAGAGATAAGCAACTTTGGGTTCTTCATGTTCTTTTTCTGATGCTCCGGCATGTCTTTATTTAGTCGCTTTTCCTCAGTTTGCAGATTTTCTGGAACTTTGAAGTGTGAGTCTTGATAAGCACAGCAGACATGTAGATCTCTGCAAGCAAATATGTTCAAATATATGTATGTTTTAATAATGCAGAATCCCAGCATGAATTTGTTTTTATAAATCCATGATTTGGTGATGGTATAGATAGCCTATAAAAAAACTTTGCTTGTTAACATGATCAATCTGCTAGTTAAAGGATTGTTCAACAAAGGATTGTTGTTTATCTTTTACTTACCTTAATGAGCACAAAAGAAGATATTTTGAAGAATGTTAATAATTAAAAAACATTGACCCGCATTGACTTCCATTATATGAAAACAAAAGATATTTTGAGAAATGTCTCAATGGTTGTGTGTTACACAGAAGAAAAAGTTATATACAGATTTAAAAGCACATGAGTGTGAATAAATAAAGACAGATTTATTTCATTCTCTTTAAGAAACCTGATGTGAACACCATCACACCAGCATCCAATACAGATGATGAACCGCATCCAAACAAACCATATGCTGGTGTTTACATCAGGCATAACGCACAAATGCATCATTTTGTAAATTACAGCCTTTAAAATGAATGAATTAGTAGAAATTCTCTCTCAGTGACATATTTTCTAGCATTAACTTGTAGCTATAGCTCCCATGGAGCAATAAAAGACGAGTGGATTAGCTGTAGAACAGGAAAAATCATGCACAGCATACAAAATGAGAAAACCTCCAGCAAGTGTGGCATACGTTGAGCTTTATGCGTGGTTTCAGGGCTCCTTGACAAACCCATGGATTTCTCATGCAGCCTGGCACGGTTCTGCCCGCGGGGAGTGAAGTTCAGTGAAACGGCCAGCCTCCTGCATGAAACTAGTCAAACTAATGAGCAGTCACTTCTGACTCTCCTTTCTGCTCTGCTCTCAATCTTCAGCAGGAAGAAACATTCATGCCCTCAAATCTCTTACAACCAGAGGCAAACAGGGCACAGACTCACTGCTCTACTTGTGCTAGTATTCGATAATACGGTTCATCATGACACTTCATTTACAAAATATTGTTACCAGTGGCTATTAAAAACAAGGTAAATGTTTTTAGACAACATATTAGCATAATAACGGTTTACATTTCTCTAAAACCACAGTACCTTATACAGTAGTAAGTAGAACACTTACAGTACATATTCAGATGTCTATAAGAATAAAATGATAAAAAATAAATGAAAATAAACAAATAATAAATATAACTCAAATTATTTGAGAATTAATTTAAATGTTTATTTAGTTTCTTAAATGCTTAATAAAATGCTCAGCAATTATTGTGATATGCAAATTTGTTATGGTCCCATACCATAAGCTGTCAAATTAGCATTTTGTACTATTTCTGATGACCCGTTTTTCACAACTGGTTAGTCTTATGTATCCCTACACTCCCAAACCAAAAATGTGTTACTTTACTTCATATTATACTGAATATCAATTAGCATTATCATTCAAATTCCCAATTGGCCACATACACAATAGAAAATACAATAGAATACAACAAAATCTTTAGAAAAAAGATTCACTTAGTATTTTTTGGAAACTGAAGCGATTTGAGAAACAAAGAATATGTTGTTGTTTAGGAACTAAACTAAACTAATATATAGACGACCATAAAGGCATACAGAAGTTCACCCCAAAATAAATATTCTGTCATTCCAAACCCGCCTGATTTTCTTTCTTTAGTGTACACAAAAGAAGATATTTTAAGAAATGTCTCAGTGGTTTATTGTTTATACAAATGATGTCAATGTTGTTTGATTATCAGCATTCCTCAAAATATCTTCTTTTGCATTCTGCAGAAGAAAGAAAGTCATACAGGTTTGACATGAAATGAGAGTAAATAAATGATGAAAGGATTCTATTCATTTAAATCGAACAGTTCTGGGAGTTAAATCATTATATCCAGCCAGCCGATGTTCTTATCTATCTTGTTTTGTTGCTTACACACATGTATCTCACATCTGACCACACGTGATGTTAGCATAGCTGGAGTTTTCCCAAGGTAGAAACAGCAATTGACAGTGCTAAATAAAATATTCCCTCAGTCTCACACACACATTCTCACAACATGATCTCTCTGTGTCAACCACAAAGAAGAGTCAAATCAGTCTGTCTCTCTCCCTCAGGTCCTGCTAAGACTCGTAAGGCAGATAAAAGAATAGCGTTGTGCAGATATCTGTGCACCTTTAAAATACCCATGTCCTCATCTGTGAATGATAGCAAGAATAAGTGAAAACTGTGTTTCTGGAAATGAATCTCACAGTACAGGCTATAATTCTGACTACTACACAAACAGCGGTTCTGACATTTAGTTTGGTTTCAGGTATATCACTGGACCTAAGCTGTGTTTTGGCTTTACTGCTGTAGCCGTTTCTGATGGACATGCATTCTGATTCAGTTTGAAAAAGTCAGCACATATTTCTACAGTCTGTACAGTCTAACCGATCACAAATATTTTATGAGGTTGCAAAAATATACACTACAACCGTACAGTACAAAAAAGAAACAATGAAGCCACAGTCCTAAACATAACATCATTGGGGTGAAAACAGATCATACTTACATGAAAGAATTTACACAAAACAGCCAGCTTGTGAAATAGTGACATTATATAGTCATGAGATTCATCTGATTAAGGACTAAAACGTCTATGAAAATACTTTTAATGATGTAAAAATATAGACAGAAATTAAAAATGGTCACAAATTGCTACGTGCTATGTGTTGGTTTAACTGATTAAAGACGCAAGATGCATTTTGATACTTTGTTCTTGTGATAAGGTGATATTAAAAGTATTGAAGATAAATCAAAGGTATTCACTGAAAAGATTGTGAATGTCCAAAAGCTTCTCTTACTCCTGCATTTAACCTCCAACACTTATTTTATACCAGTCGTGGGAGCCGCTTGTCCCCTCGACAGAGAAGCGATCTCTATCTCAGAGCTGTGTGATCAAAAGATGTAGCTAAAAATCTGACAGATATGGAGAACTGAGAGTCTTCCCTGCGCACAGAGCCAGAGGCAAGACGGCACTATCACCACGCTGTCTGCTGGCAGATGGAAGCCACGGGGAGAAGTGCAAGCTTGGATTCAAAGCCAAGATGCCCTGAACACTGATAGACAGAATGATGACATTATGCTCAAACTCAACCGCTGCGGCTGAAAATACATGAACGCAAGACTATAAAGTAAAAGGCAATGGAAGAAACCGGTCAACTTCCCAATTATGTGCCTTCAGACATTGGCATTTCAAAGCGTATCGGATACGAACAGTCACTGCGGTGTAACGTAATTATGCAAATAACTCATCATCTCAGAAACTGTGTGACTTTAATTAGAGTACAGGGTCTCGGGTTGAAGAGCGGACATGCTCGTCCGATGCATGTTTAATATGTTTGGACAGATTTTATCTGGCTGTACAGAAAGCATATTGTTGCTGTGAAGCACGGGCCAGCCGCTTTCAAGGTGGGGATGTTAATCATAGCGCAATCAGAAGCTAATTACTTCTGCTTCCAGGAACGAAAGGAGACTTTGTGCCAAAAGAGTGAAGTGTTGCTTGACACGCCGAGGCTTAATGCAAAAGGACACCTATTTTTGGCTCTTAAGTGTATGAAATCTGATTGATTGTGGCTGGGCTTTTGTTAGGGGCGGCGGGGTCTAATCACGCTACCTAATGGTCTTACACAAATACCTGCTGACAGATTGGCCAGTGATGTCTCTTCTGCATCCAGCACGGCTAACACATACACAAAACAGACAACAGATCAATAAACGCATCTAGACCATGTTCACTGACCCACATTACTTACAAGGCCATTTATTAGTAATGAAAGAGAGGCCTTAAACAGTTAATCACATCATGGCGTTAAGGACGACAACTAGCCCGCAATGAACTGGGGCTTTCTTTGTGTCTGCTGTTTCATACAAGGGACACAAAATGTACAATAATAATATGTCAAATAAAGCTGGGCACAAGTGAGATGCATTTGAGAAGTAAACCATAGCCTGACAACTTGTGATTAAATTGCATGGAACAAAACAAGACCAATAGGTATAAATCAAATCCAACTTTAATGATGAAATACAGATGAATGTTTTCTAAACATCTAAACAAACATTACAAACCTTCTTCCCTAAAACTAATTATAAACAGCTCTCCTTTAAAACTTATGTCATTAGATTCACCTAAAGCGACCCAATATGTGAATTTAAGCATTAAGTGTGAAGTTAACTAATTGCAGGTAAATTTAGCTTATTGCCTTTACTTAATTAAAGTTATTATTCAGCAAACAAATCAGTCACATGACAACAACATTTTTAATATGGAGAAATTTAAAAAATGAAAATATTTATAAATGTAGTGAATGTAATATCAACAAAATTAACATATTATTTTGTTGTCATCTGACTGATTGAAATAAAACATTATTCTATAACTGCAGTCTGCACATACAATATAACAGCAACTTTACACACATACACATGTCTCCATGCTTTATGAGGCATACAAATAATAATAATTCAAAAATAAAGGTTTATGAGCAATCCTTCAACTTTAATCTCAGTACCAGACACAACAATATGAAGACATATCACAAAAAGTCAATTTAATTAAGTTAACCACAACATATGGGTTCAACAAGTCGCCCACCAATAAATGTTTTAACCTTTAAGACAATTTTTATTTTCCAGCTAGCTTTGGATTCTGTCTGCATTAATCATGAGTCATTAATCACTAAACGTCATTTTTATTACATTGATTTCTTAAGTCACCATTTAAACCATGTCTGTATTTAACCAACTCTGAAATGTGTTATAGTTAACTGCTAGACTTTAACGCCCAAAGAAAGCTGGCTGGCATGAAACAGGTCAATCACAGTACACCAAACCTTCATTATTTAACCGTCAAACATGAATACATTTACAACAGGGGCTCGCCAGATTAGAACATCACTGTTTAAATTCAATTCTCGTTTCACTGCTCTGAATAGTTCTCAGCGCTCCCATTTGTGTCCAATGATCAAATCAGAAAGAAAAGCCTTGGAAAGTCAGAAAGAATCGATGCCACAAAAGTCCATGAGATAAATCACGATTAACCTGCTATTTGAACAGCCTGGCAGCACTTCAGAGTCTAAGCCTCTCTCAAGAACTGCGTAGTAACCTTTTTGACAAGAGATTGTGTCATGAATAGTGTTTCTGACACATTGAAAGAAACCGTATTAACCTGCTGCACAATGTAGTTATTTAACGTGGGTGATTTTAATAAGACTGTTTGCTAAATGTATTACAGAACAGAAACAAAACTATTTAGGGCAAAATATCACATAGCGGGTTAATCTGAAAACACTTGACTGACAGTTTATAAATTGTGATAAATATATCAGTAGCAACAGTTCAATATTTGGCCTGTGTTTTACCACCTGGTGCTCATCTAAACTGTGATAATCACATTGCGCCCGCATAAAAATCACATCCCACATTAGCATGAAGCGAAATATTGCTTCAGCCCACATTCTCATGAAACTAAATCAGCAAAATGTTAGCCCTGCCTTAAGAATAGGAGAAAGATTTCAGGTTAAAAGGGCATGGGCAAAAACATGATGAAGTAGCAGATAATGGCTATTCATACGATCACGCTATCGATTTCTGAATCAATCCAATTATCCAAATGCTTTTCTATATGGTTAATCATTTCTTAAAGCACTCAAAAGTTCTGGATTTATTGGGAGCCTTAACACTCCACTCCAATTAACACCGTCCACAGTTATGTTCAGTGTAAGCATATGCTTTAATACTCTCATCCATATCATTCTTTGTTTTAAAGACATTACAGCAGAACATACATCAGCCCTACACATGAAAAGTCCAGGTCAAAAATATGAGCCTACAGTGTTAATATCTTTCATCATCAGCTCTTTCAGGTAGTATTTAATATGGGCAATTCCAGCATTATGGTGGTTACAGTCAAAACTTGAAACTTCTCAGAATGCATTTATTATCAATATATTGAATCATCTGTTTATACTTTACTAAAGCCCTGTTGATAGAGTCCAGACATCAGTAATATATACAAAAAAATATATAAAAATACTAGCATATGCACAATTTGAAAAAAATGAAAATATACATACGTTATGGATGTGAAAAAAAAAACACACGTTCCCCATTACAAAAAATCATGCTTTAAACATAAAAAAATGTTTTAAAAACTTTGAGCAAGACTTCACATGGGGTTTTAAACAACCACATTTTGACATCTGAGCTATCAGTATGATGAAAACCTTTGACAGAAACTTTATATTTTCATGGTAAGGTTGATATTTGGATGGAATTGCCCATATGATACTGTGCAATTCACTCCATAAATATGCACAATTTTTATATAACCCTTCAAACATGTGATAGTCAAAACAAAGAAGAAGGTGAACCACATCTCATCAATCAAACTTATCCATCCAGGTGATCTCACAAATAAACACACGTCATGAAAAACATAAACTTACTTACAAAGTTCCACTCGAGACTATCCTGAAGCCCAAATCATATGTCTCCAGGTGAATTGAAAGAACTGAAACTCGTTTAACATGTTTCCTTTGGCTGTCACAGTCCCGTCACGGCTTTGTGTGCTTAATCTGACTACTGAAGCGACCATCTGTTCATTACTGTCTGTTCACACAACAAGTGCTGTAGATCAATGGCCGACATAAAGAGGTTAATACATTTACGCAGACGTTTTATGCAAATTGCGTTGTAACAAACTGTAGCGTTTATTAAGATGCTGGCGCGCGGGCGGATGTTTTGCAGCATCAGCAGTGAAATTTCATCTGTTTCTATGGTTACTTGACGCTGGAGGACGCACAAAGCTGTGCACGAGATTGAACCGATTTTACTTTGATGTGCCAGTGCAAATGTTGGCTGTAGTTCCCAAACAACGCAACAGGAGACAGCGGGTGTTTCCGGAAAACGTGTGGCATTTAAAAGTTACTGGCAGGTGAACGATAGGCGTCAGCTGTTTATTATGAAACTTAACTAAAAGCAAGTTAACGGACTGAGGTCGACGCAAACAAGTTATTTTGCAAACACGTCACTCGCTGTTAGGAAAATAACTAGTGCAAATATCAAAATAGTCTCAACACAACTAAGTAAAAACGTTAAGCATTGCAGCTTGTCAATTTTTGGGTACTTAAGGAATCAAGCTGACTCTAGCATGCATGAGGTAATCGATTCTCCGAAATAGTGAAGAGGAAACAACTGTCATCCAGAATCCACAACGACAAACGCGCTTAATTAGTACACAGGTGTGTTCAAACAGCATCTCGCTGAGCAATTGCCATGTGTCATTTAAGTATCGCGAGAACGACTCGAATGAAAGCTCAAGTTATAATCAGTCTCGCGATACTTTAAGGCTGATCCTGCGCAGCGCTGCATGAAGTCCAATAGCCACAGGAGCCGCCAAATTGAAAATGTAAAACAATTCTTAAACACTAGAGAAGAGAACTGCGAGAACTTACAGCTCTTTTCAAATGTAAGTAATACAGTATTTAATAAATGTATTTTTGTTATTACAATGACAGTTCTTTAATAACATCTGGGTTATTTTTTGCCTACTGCAAATATGTATATTTTTAATTAACTGTATTTTTAAATAAAAATCAAAATGTGTGTAAATCTGTTTTTTTCTGTAAACAGTTGTGCAATACATGTATTTAAAAAAAAGCTATTTTAGAAAAAGGAAAATATCCAATAACTGACCAAAAATGATCAATCTGCTAAATATACATTTGCTGTTTGTTGGTGATATTTATAACTTTTATTTTATCCAATCAGTCTAAAATGTCAGAGAAATGCCTGCTGGCTAGTTTTAATTTGCATTACCTACACTGGCACAATCCTATAAAGAAGAATAAAAAGTGTTACTAGATATTATATTTAAGAAATGACAAGTGACATATTTAAATCTGATTATTTGAGCCAAATTTGGTCATGGTTATAGATTGGCTAAAATTTTTGACATTAAATATTTTTATCAGTCACAATAAAAGTATGATTATAAAATGACAATCAAGTCCATATAGGACACATGTGATTCCATTCTTGCACAAAGTTTGTTTGTAAATGAAACATTGTAAACAGTAACTGTAGTAATCAAAATGCACAGCGAGAGTCTCGCCTTGATTATTCCTTCTGCTTGCGGTGAGATTTCATTCTATTAGCACTTCTAATATTCTTGTGAAAACTCTCCGTTTATCAGGTCTGGCATATCCAGAATGTAATAGGATTTGCCTAGATCTGTGCCAGTCCCTGTTCTCAGTTCTTCTGAACAGTCACCTTCACGGTACCTTAAGCCTAATGACGATTACATCATAAAATGAAACTTCATTAACTAAGGTCATGTCCCCAAAAAATGGCTCCCATGTAATCTGTAATGTTTTGATAAAGATACTTTTATCATTTATATCTGTGATTTCTGATCTGCATCTTTAATTCAGTCTTACATGTATGCCATTGTTTTGTATTCATCAGCTTTTAAATAAATACACTAATGCATACAATGATGTATTAAACGCATGTCCAAAAAGAGATTCATGTGTCTTACAGTATATCTCTTGGGGCTGACAACAGAGGTCTAAATCAATACGGTAACCAAACAGACTAGTCGACATCCAGTCTGTGGTGCTCTCACAGTCAAGAGATACAGCGCTGCTGCTTAACCTGTCAAACTGATCTACACACTGGGGCATCTAGAGCTGAACGACTCCATCAGCAACTGGATCCTGGACTCGCTAACAAGCAGACCCGTAAAGAACAAACTACCTACAGACGTTAACACTGAAGACTGCTCTGCAAACGTTCCAGACTGTTCACATCTGACGCTTTAACTAATTATAACAGTAACTGCATAATTGCATTAACGTAATTACACTGGTTGTGATTGGACTGAAAATAATCGAGCTGCATGCAGAGTTGAAGGCTTTGATTGAATGTGGGCTCAGCAACAAGCTGTTTCTGAATATCAATAAAAACTAGAGAAACTGGAGAAGTTGTGCACGCTTCATGAAGTCCAATCAACATTAATGAGGAGACATGTAAAACGTCACACAACAACCTGTATATCTGTGGTGTTATATTGACACAGCTGTGAACATCAAGATCTATGTGTGAACATGGCTGTTGAAAACACTGTCCTAATGTCCTTTTATAGTTTTACTGTACCATTGAGGAAAGGGTCCTGCCTTTAAAATGTTGTCTGTTCACCCATTAAATTGTTATTTAGCAGCACTGAAGACCTCCATCACACCATCAACCAGACATTGAGGACCAATCTGGTTTCTTCTCTGTTGTCCTTCATGTGCAGATGTTTACCACAAAACAGCATGAAAAGTCCATTTCACAGCTTACATTCAGCCTGTATTTCTTCACTTATTTAATTAGCATTTATCATTACAAATGACCACATGCTGTTTTTATTACTACTTGTTTTTTCTGATAGTTACACAACAGAACATTATTTATCGTATATTAAGACAAATGTCCTGTCTTTTTTGCAAATTGTGTAATGTAGTTTCATTTGATGGTATACCGTAGGCCGCCCACAAACCAACTGTAATTAAATAAATACACAGATTACTCACAAACACCCAATGGATGAAATTCCAGTGCGACATATACACACACCCGCACACACAAAAGAAAGAAGAGAGAATTTGCTGCGGAAAGGCACTCAATGGACCAGCACAGCCGACAGGCATCAATTTGTTAGTCGGTGTGATTACAAGCACTACTGCACGTTTGGGGCCACCTCAAAAAAATTAAACATCTCGAAAAATGTCGGAAATTCACGCATGGATGAAAGAAACAGATAAATTAACACGTAAACTGTGTCAAATGTATTCAGCCGATGATCGGGCAATTAATTTAATGAAACTCGCTTGATTTCTCCGTGACTGAAAACACGTAATCTTCGGGTTTACAATGTAAATATTTGTTTTTGAACAAATTGAGATTATGCATTCTATTTGATGGGGCTATTTGCAGTCGTGTATGCGTTTGTTTGTTTATTGAAGCACTGGGGTAAACAACATTTCTGAAAGCAAACTCTAACCGCACAGGGAAAAGGTCCGTTTCACAGGCAAGAAATATATATATCTTTATTTCTAGGGCACTCGGCAAAGCCAAGCTTTAGCACGGTGGGTTTCTCCTTGTGTTTTAGGCTAGATTAACGAGTTGCCCTTTTGCTTTGAACGTTACCCATATTTCTAATCCCAGCGGCACGGGGAATCTTCATTAGAGAGAGAAATATTGACCTTCAAGTGTCTTTATGAGAATGTATAACAGTGTAAAGTAAACATTTATCCATGTGACTTCTCAAACTAGTCCCATCATTTGGACCTTAAAATGCCTCTTACCACCTTTTTCATGGTATCAGGGTCCAGGAAGGAGCTTGGCGAGAATGGATGAACATGCTACAGTAAATGTCAGGCCTGGAAGGATGTTGTTTGTGCATTCACCAGCAGCTTTTACTACAAATTCAAGCAGCGTGAAATCAATTAAATATTTAATAAAGCAATTATTTTTTTGTTTGCGGCTTTAATTAATGCAGAACATATTCGAATGTCTGAGATTGTGTTTAAACGCTGTGTTCATTATCACTTTAAAAAACAGACTGTGATGCATATTTTGGCAAAAGAATGCTAGCACGAGTCCATCAGGGATGCTGAGAAGCACAAAGCTATTATGTGCGAGAGGGTGTTTTTATACACGGAATTAAGAAAATAACAGAATAGTCTCTACGTTGTGTTTTGCCAGCAGCTGCCACGGCAATCCCTTTGAGAGACAAGCTTTTAATGAATCAAGCGGTCAATCTTTCAATTTATTCGTTCAATCAAGTGCACCCAAAGCATCTCATAAGCTCTTATTTTTCCATGCTTTTCTTTTCATTTCTGCCAATTTGTGGCAGGTGGCATCTGGGGAATTTCCGGTTGTTGCATTATGCATTTAATAAATAAAAATAATATTAATATCAACATGTAAATGAGCTGTGATATTAGAAAGATCTACAATCCTACTGAGAGACATACTAATCAGATACTGGCTGCATCTGTGTTATCATGTCTTATTAGGTCACAACTGTTACAATTGCACCGGCAATTATTATATGCTGATGTGAAGAGCTGAGGATGTGTGGTAAACTGATAAAATTACTCATAATATCACTGACTACTAAAAATGGTACAAAATAAGAGTTCAGCTATCATATCATTTACAGCTATAAATATAAACTCTGTGGTGCTATAAAGAATCATTTCAGCACAACACGGTTCCTCAGAAAGATATTGTTCTACAGAGAACCATTTTTAAAGAATCAGATCTTTTACAATGTACCAATGATGACGCTTACTGTTAACATTCTTTAACCCTATACTTTTTAATAACAAAAGTAAAAAGAGTGACATATTTGTAATTTTTATTATATATTTGTAATATATTAAAAATATTAAATAAAAATATAATATAAATAAAAATATTTGTAAAGTTTATCTGTGTACATTAACATCAAAAATTGGAAGAAATATATTCATTAATGTGAAGGACAATAAATGAACGCTATATGTTGCCATATAATAGGATGTGATAAAGGCGAGTGAATTCATCACTGTACCTCCCACATGCAGAAGAGTGTGAATGATCTCAATCTTCTTGGAAGAGTTAATGTGTTGGTCACGGTATCCGAGTGAATCTAAATGCAGAACACAGTTACTCAGAATTTTCTTGCTGGGAAATAATGATTGATCTAATTACATTATTGTGTGCAATCAACCCATAAAAATATTAGCAGTTACATCTCAGCATTAACATGTTTTGTGAGAATGGTTTTCTTTCCTAAACTGGGACTCTATAAGATATTACACACACTACTGACCCTTTTATTCTAACTCATAATTAGTCCAATGCTAAGTTTAATATTATGTTGTCAACGCACATGAACACTGGCAGAATGTTAAACATATCATGGAGCTCCATGACTATATTAATGCTTGTAAGATTACTTCTTTGTGGCCTGATCTGTGTTTACTAAAAGAATGAAATGAGCATCTGTCCAACTCAATACAAACATGACATTTCCTAGTGGACAGATCATTAACAAACACAATTATACTTAACAACATCCTAAAAATACATTTAATGCAGTTTGCACATAGCAAATAGCACATTTATATAAAACAAAATTATCCAATAATACACACACTGTTGATGTTAAAACATTGATTTGAATGTGATATTAAGAAAATCTGATTTACTACTATATTGCCATATGAAAATATACAACATTCACAACATGTTTAGCCATATACAGTAAAGTGACATCACAGTAAATGGATGTGATAGTGTTCAGCTGCAATGCCACAAAACATTTAAAATGGAAAAATAAGATTTTACAAGAGATTGAATGATATAATCTTGTAAATATTATGTATGGATAATCTAAACAAAGGTGCTTTGCAATGTCATAAAAGAGCCATTTTGGGCCTTTAGAACCTTTAGACTGTAAAAACTGGCTTTTAAAAACCTTTGACTTAATGTGTTTTTGGGGAACCAAAAAGAGTTCTTCTATGGCATCACTGTGAAGAAACCTTTTTAAGAACCTTTTTAATTAACAAGCAAATCACCAATAGCCTTAACACATGGTTAACACATACATTCATTTCTTTTATGTCAAGTAGTCATACATTTTACTGATTTTAAAACAAGTTAAAGAATCCTTAAAATCAGCATACAGTAGTTTAAACACAAGTTCATTTTCTGCCTGACATTCAAAGCAGGTGTGAAAATACATTGTGCAAACTAGTATGAAATAAAATGTGGAAGACGACGCAGTATTTCATCAATGCATCTCCTGTGAGCTCCTGTCACAGAGAGACTCAGAGGAACCCTTGGGGTAAAGAAGCCGTGAAATATTTATCAAGCACAGCCCGACTGTATCATTTTAATGCTAGTGACAGATCCTCAGAGAATATGCTGTCATTTTCTACAAACCTCTGTCTCGCGTGAAGTATTCACACCTGATGATGTCAGAAATTGCCATCTTTATGAGTGGCAGTAAATGCAAGAAAGATTATGCGACCTGAGAGATTTCAATGCGACGCTGCATTTATGATGAAGGTTTTTAGGCTTTTAAAGCATGTGGTGTACTGCAAGGGTGTCATCCAATTTATACGGTAATATCTAGTTAAATGTTGGTGGGGTGTTGACGTAACTCGTGGGGAACGTATGACTCAAAATATTGACATATGTAAGACAGCAAGATGTTACATATAAATCACAGCAAAAATAAAAATAGCATTAAATATGTATGTAGAGCCTCCCTGTGACCCATCGAGAGCCTTTAATTATTTTATTCCTCCTTTCTCTGAGAGTAAATAAACAAAGTTATGAGTGCTTTATTTTTTTAGCGGATGATGTTTGAGAGGATTTAAACTTGGAGGACATTGATGTTTGCTGACTAAACAGCTTCTTAATGGAAGTTGCTCTCACAGTTTCATCCGCAGGGTCCTAAGAGAAATATCTCACCGACAGATATAATTACGTTGTTGTGAGATATGACACATGAACAGTAATGAGCTCAGTAATGGAAAACGTGTATGATGGATTTGTTAACTCTACTCTTGGTTTATTTTGAGTGTTGTTTTCAAACTGAAAGCAAACTGATTCCCAGTGTGATGACATAACAATCATTGTCATAAAATCTATCATAAAACATAAAAGCCTTTCATAAAATTATTTTCATAAAATAAAAAATAAAAATGAACATGTGTGATATAGCAGTTGAATTTTTAACAGATGCTCATTTTTTAGTATATAGTATTTATCATGATATTCTATCTTAAAACATCAAGCTAAATTTGGATCCCTATGACCTCTTTAAGACTAAATAAAGTCATTTAATCATGATATGCCAGCATGTTTGACCTTTCACAGTAGTGCACTAAGCAGCATCTTTGTGTGGCGTTCTGCCCGAGACTGCATGCGGGACATTAGAAGACAGCACTAAACAACATCTAAACAACAATCAAAGATCAATCAATCTGAAACACAAAACATACACTTCAGCTGAGCATTAGAAAGTATTGAGAATAATTTGCTTTGCAGTTAATGTCTCTCTCTCTTCTTAATATTCTTATAATTATTTGTAATTATTTTCTTCTTATACATAAACATTCTTAAAGAAAATAAAAATATTTTTTTATATATGTTCAGTTTTTACTTGGCAATAAACGTTTCTAATTCTGATTCTTTTATTTGAAACAAAATACCCCTGATAATATTTAAAATTATTGTGTACAGTATGTACAGTACAGTAATTACAAACAGTCCAGGTTTATGAACCCCTTCCAGAATCTCAAAACTAAACACAGAGAAAAAGTATCATTTTTAAAAGCTTTTAATTTTTTTAAAGCTGCTGCCACAATCTCCATCAAGTTCAGGTGATGCTGAGCTTCTTAAGAAAGTCGTATGGACCACCAGGGGGCGTGTGCAGCCTCTGAGACTCCACCCCCTACCTGGAGCAAACCTGTTCATCACTCCCTCATCTGCACCTTCAAGATTTCGGTTTGTCCAAGCAGTGAAGCAGCCTGCTGTTTTTGACAACTCCTGTTGTTTCTGTAAATTTCTTGGTTTACTTGATTTCTCACATTTGAGTTCCTCACCACAGTGACTTCTCTACATAATATTGAAATCCAGTTTTGCCCTTCATTACAATTCAGAGACATGTGCAGAAAGTCAAGCGTGCAGGCGTCACTGATGCTTATATGATATGAAGAATCAAAGGGGTGTAAACCGGATAATTTGTGTAATTTAGTTATTTTGTCTTGTGGGATATGCTTTAATAACTGTTATGCATCTTACTTAGGGCAATATATACAGTGTATTTTTATGACCTTGTTTTTAGATTTGATTAAATCTAATCATTTTACAGATTATGCCTGGGGTTTAATTACGTTATAGTTTTCTTTTCTTTTTCTCTTGTTTGTGGTATTAGCTTCATTCATGTTTTATCCTGTTGGAAACGGAGCACAGTCTGTGTTTAACGGTGAGTGAAGAGAAAAGGATACACAGCAAGGACACACGCCACTCTGGACCTCTGGGATTAAGATATTAAATGTGAATTATGGCAGATGAGTAGATCCGTCACCTTGCCGAAAGCGATGATGTTCCGTTTTTACAGAGCCATCAAAAACCTGCTGTGTCAGAGATCATCATGACTTCTGTTTTTGTCACACTGCAGGAACAATAGATTACTTCATTCTTATTCAACAAAACAGTCAAATTCATGATGTGGAAGATTTGATATGAATTTAGTTTAGGGGGAATAAGAGGGGTGATGCAGAGGATAGACCAATGACATTATGCAGAAATATTATGCTATTCTCAAATAAAGCTATTGAAAAAGATATTTAAAGGAAGAGGTCTGAGGGGCAAAAGGGCAGCGGCTTTCCCTGGAGGTTCACCAGCTGATATCAGGAAAGACATTCATTCTGTCACAATATGAGAAGGGAATTAAAATAACCAATAATCACAATCTTTTTTTGTTTTGTTTAGATCAAATTGGATAAAATAGAATAGACATTTTCAGTCAGTTATTCAGTTTTTTTATATAGATTTTTAAATAAAAATATGAAGTAATTAAAAGAAATTACTTTTTTACTACATTATTTAAAAAGTCCTGGACATAGCTGTCATTAAGCCTAATCCAAACAAAAAGTAAAAAAGAATTGCAAGTTTAACAGTCATATACTTGCAGCATATTTGTTTGCAAGGAAACCCATACCAATCAGACTTTTCAAAGTATAAAAGCCAAACCCCTTGCTATGCTATTTCAAAGCATCAGAATATGAATGTTTGGTGTTGGCAAACCTAAAATATTACTAGATGTTGCTTTCAGTACCTAATCAAATGTGTTTTGTATGATGCCCTTGAGAATGACTCAAAAATCTTTATCAGAGATAGTGATCAAAAGTTGAAGGATGAAGCGGTGAGGAGATGACTTGACTGTGTTTTCAGGACATTGTTCATGCTGTGCTTGTGGTGATAATCCAGACTTTAGTCTACATCAAATACAGCAGGTAGAAACACATCAGAGTTGTACTGAAGCGTAATTTAATTAAATATTCAATACTCATAAAACACTACCGCTCATGTGAACTGCCAGATAACTATGGAAACTTTCTGCCACACATATACTGTAAAAAGAAATAATATTATTAATGTGATGTCACAGTTATCTGATTTTTTTTGTATCTTCCCAGGGTTGATTCGTCACTTGTGAAGAAAAGAATATATCAGATGACAGAGACATTTTCTTATTTTTCTCACTTCTGGAGTGAGAAAGTCTGGAAGCGGCGTGTTCATTTAATAATGTCAGTCATAGCACAAAACTGTAACAGCTTACCTCATGTCTTCAGTTTTAAAAGACTGAGTAGATTTTTAGGCTTGACATGGGAATATCCATTTCCAGCATCTTTAACAAGAAGAAGAAGAAGAGAGATAGTCCAGACAGTTGTTATTTTATTGTGTTCTTAAGAAAAGTGAGTAAGGAGAAATATGTGTTCACGTTTAATGTTCTGCTGTGTTGGGTTTTAAGGAGTTCTGTGTGTTTCTGTTTAGTTTTATTACTGCTTTGTTTATTGCTTTAATATAAACAAAGTTATTGAGACATTTCCAATGCAATAATACGTCTCCTATATTTCACACACCCCACAAACACCATACGCTATAAAACACAGATCCTTTTAAAGCAGGTTTGTGCACTCACCGGTTATCTTGAAAGACACATAAATGCAGCTATGTGTAATTTTTGCATATAGAAATACAGAAGTACAGTTACCTGAATAACAAAAGATTTAACATTAACAAGGCAGTTTCCATATATTGAGTGTTCAGTTCCAGCATTATGGATGTGACATTTTCAGTAAAAAACTTAAATTAAATTAAATATAAAATATATAAAAAATATATAAATTCACACAGAATGTATTAAATACTAATATATTGAATAATCTGTTTATATTTTACTAAAGCCATGTTGATTAAGTTCAGACGACCTACACGAGTTATCTATTCAAAATAATGGAAATATTCATGTGTTATGAATGTGACAAAAAATTAACACGGTTTTGAAAGGCAACATACTTTTTAGGATTTCTGTGAATTAAAATACACAAACCAGAAGCAATAATACCCAACAAATGAAGAAGAGATGAGTCTAAAAAGAACAGAAAATAGTTATTTTGATTTTTATGTGTTCATTTATGAGGAATATGGACTGTTATGAATGTGACAATTCTGAAAACAGATCTTTATCTGGCTATGAAAAATCATGATTTAAACATAAACAAATGCTGTAAAAACTTCAAGAGAGATCTCACATGAGGATTTAAAGCAGCAAATATTGACATTTGAACTGTCAGTATGATGAAAACCTTTGATAAAAACTATTTTGCATGGAATTGTCCAAGTGTTATAGTCCGTCTTCATCCCTTATGTTGTCTTTGCCTCATTCTCAGCACAGATATATTCGTAGTAAAGCAGGAAAGTGAGTGTTAGCTCTGGTCTAATCACATGGTATTATCTGTGGGAGTTAAGAGCTCCAACTGCAGTGGAGAAGAAAATCTGCTAGTCTTTGAGAATAAGAATCTTCCAGTAGCGATGACGCCTGAGAGGAAATCATATCTTCTTTAAATCTGATGTGGTATGTTTCAGATGTATAGCATATTGTACAGTTAATATAATGATCAGTAGTCTACCGTATGTATTTCACTACACATCATACATCGCTGTCTGTGTGACTGTCATTGTTCATTACATTCGAAACTCTGTTGAGCACTTTAAAAACACACTGAATCTTTGTTGGCCCTTCTTGAAAAGCATTTGCATAATTGCTAGCAAACTGTTTTGTTTAATTTGGCAGGTTTAACTTTCAGTACAGCAGAAAGTTGAATCTAATTATTCTGCAGGAATAAATTATAAAACCACAACAAAAAAAATGCAAAAGATTCGCATTAAACAACATAATGGAAAATTCATATGGACATTTCCATGCAAATCTCAACCTTACCATGAAAAAAGTTTTTATTAAAGGTTTTCATCACACTGTAAGCTCAGATCTCAATAAATACCCATGTGAGGTATAACATTTTTATCCTATTTTTTATCTCAAATTTGGACTGAAAATATCACATCCATAACACTGAAATTGCCCAGGCAATTTTTTTATATGGTTTAAAGTGCTTTTTATTTTATGCTGATAAATATATTCTGGTAATACAGTACAGTATTATTCTAACTATTGACTTTAAGCATGTACTGTATTGTTTAAATGCTGTAACCATTTCATGATTTCATATTCGTTACGTGCGATACAGCTTTTTGAACTTAATTTTGTGAAAGCAAATTGCTTAAGAAACCCTTTTAAATATGACATTTTTAATCCCTAATAAATGGCTAATCTGCAAAGACAGTTTTTAACATGCTGTGAACATTTTACTTATTAAATTAGCATATTTTACAGGCCTATCAAGAATGCAAAGACCGCGTACCAGATGAGGAGGAGGAAAATGGAAACTAGTGCAATGTTAAACAGAGGACGAATGTAAAGTCAGCTGTGCACTTAACTTGAGTTAATACATCATTTACTGACCACTGACATCACAGGACATGAGGTTACAGTATCTGCAGAAATATATGACTCTTACTGTACGTACTGTAAGTGCTCCCAGAGAAAAATAACAGCTGGAAGGTTACTCCTTCAGGAGATCTCAACTTCATCTGAGATGTTTCTCCTAAAGAGGAAAGAGAAATAAAACAATCCTGCATTAGCTTTTTTTGGTCATTTTAATCTTTGTCATTGTCTCCGGCTCATCTACAACAAACATCTCTTTGGTAATACACAGCAATGGTGTTGAAACTACATTTAGCAGTGTTATTCTGTAATTAGTCAAAATCAAAATATAAAATCAAAGTCAAAATATAAACCCAAACTTTCTCTTTCTCAACATTGCATCTGCAGAGACAATGAAAGACTTTTATTAGTAGATCAAAAACACATGTTTGATTTAAAAAAAAATGACAAGAGGCATGTTAACAGGAAAAACCTGCCAAGATAACTTTGTTGAGTTTGAATGATTTTGTAGTTCATTACATCATAAATTTACAATCACTTCCAGCAGTCCTGGCACTGACTAGCACCCAAAGACAGCTGTTATTTTAATCTTGATAGGAAAATGAAACTCCCATCATTAGCATTCAATGAAAATCACAGTAAATCCCCAGGAGAGACAAAGCTAACAAGAAAAAAGAAAAGACAATTACAGCTAGTGATGAAGCTAAATTACATTGAAGGGGCACATTGAAAATCTGTATATTTATTTCCAACATTTCAACAAGTTAATATGGTGGATTTCGCAATGTTACAATTTTAGTAATAAGATGCTTGAAGAATGTGTTTTTTGAATAAATTCAACACAAAATAAGTTTGTCACGATTAAATGTATTAACTGTTAATTTTAATGTTAAGTATCTAATATTGATCTTCGCTCTGTATCTTCATGTATACTAAGGGTGAAGATTTTATTTCCTCTTTTTTCTGTCCACCCACACCGTCTGTTTCTTGGACACATTTATAAAAACTCATGAAACTTGCAAACATCTACTTTAAAATACTAAATACAAAACATACTTTTTGAAAACTGTTTTTTATACTACAGCTAATGACCTTGTGCTCAGAATAGACATCACGACCTCTCTTACATAAAAACTATTAATAGTAATCAATTTAGAAAACTGTATAAAATATATTTAACCCTTATATATTTAAGTGTGCTATTAGTATACGCCTTCTAAACCAAAATTATTCTTTCAGTTTATGTACTTCTCAGAAATATACCTTATGTACTTTTATAAATTAAAAAGTGGGATTGAAATAGTACACGCACAAGTATACTAGTACACTCACAATGTCAGTAGAAGAAGCATTTTAATCTGAATGGTCCCATAAAGAATCCATAAAGAACTTTTTTTAGAATGTAAAAACCGAAAGGTCAAAGTCATTTTTAGCCTTTGGAAAACCAAAAAAGGTTCTTCTATGGCATCACTGTAAAGAACCTTTTGAAGCACCTTTATTTTGTACTTAAGTATATATGAACTTTACTTAAATATACTTAATAAAATGAAACATACTTCTTTTTTGTACAGGAAAGGTATAGAAAAGTGTTCTTGATTTATACTGTACTACCCTGTTTTTATAACACTAAACATTTTGGTATTGTACTTCCACAGCAGTTAACAGTACCAAAAGCACAGGTATGGATTTAAAATGAATAAATCATCAAACAAGTGTCTGATTGTGTTTGATTTGCAGCTCTGGCCTGAGGCTAAAGTTTATTGAGTTCATTGTGCAGGTGGAGATTTCTCTGTAAGACAGAAGGTGAAATAAAGCCCGTGTCCGGCATGACCCAGTTATCTGTAACCCTGCTCCCATCATCCCTCTCTCCCATTATATCAATCCAGAGATCTGAGACACCTGCCACAGTTACCCGCAAGACACAGGTGTCTCCGTGTCCGTGTGCTAGTCACTTGTGGCAGGCCGCTCCCCTGGTGTATTTTGGAATAGTAATTGGACGGGGACCAGACGTGTCTCTGAGAAGCTCGCACATGAATCAAGCTGAACAGGGCAGTGCTTTTAACAGGATATAACACTTTGGGTGATCCCAGTCGCCCCAAATGTTCATTCATCTCTCTCGACCTCTCTCCCTCTTTTTCCATTCCCTTCCTTTATAGATTCAGAATATCTCTGTTAAGAAATTAAATCCTTCACTTGTGAAAACAACAGATTTCCTGCTGTGCTCTAAAAATGAAGAGAATAGCTGTAATCAAACTGCAAAAACATCAGTCGGCCTCTGCTCCTAAATTACAGATGGCTTATCTGTCAAGGTCATAATAATTAACCTTAAATATATAAAGAGTTTCCTCTAATGTGTATTTAACTGCTGGATTGGCATAATAGTTGGACTCCGTCCAGCCAGACACGGTGGACAAACAGGGTGGAGTAATTATTTTCAATGAGAATCAAATACATCATTAAATTAGGGTCAGTTTAGGTTCAATACTGCATAACCTTCCCATTACTATAACAATTAAAGCAGATGTAAATGAAACTGAGGATTTTAAATAAAGCAGAGTTTGATGTACTCCTCCAAATAATAATCATCCTTTACTGTGAAACACTAAAGAAAGAAAAAAAAAAAAAAATTGGGGATGAAAAATTGGAAAATAAAATACATAATACATTTTTACTTTGAATCATACATAAAGCAACTAAACAGCTTTGAAAACACGTCATACTTGAAAAGCATTCAAATGTATTCATTTATTTATGCATTCTTCTGTTTGTACACTAAAGACTGCATACATTGACCATGTGCATTGCTAATGATATACATGAACTTTTAATGTTATTGTTACTGTATTGTATTGATTTATTTTTGTGACTTTCTATATAAAACATAAGGAAATTAAACAGCTCACTAAACACACTTTTGATGACAATCTATAGGCAGCACTTGGGGTAAGTTGTCACAATGGAACCTGCTATTAAACTGGCTATTATAAGCTGGTTAGTCAAACTAAAACAATGAAACATATTTCGTTAAACATAAAGATACAAAGGGTAACACAAAAATAGAACTATTGTTTTGAACGACTAATAAATTAATTCAATTTTATATTTTTAATATTTTTATATTATATTTAATTCAAATTAATATAGAATAACAACATATGAAACATATGATTACAAACCCTAATGAGAAAGTATGTTATAGCTGACCTTACCCAATTACCCAATAACAATTACAAAAACATGACTGAATTTACAAAAATCATTTAGATTTAAGAGGGCATTAGAATTGAACATTTTTCACATTTTTCTGTTGGGTAGACTCACAATAGTTTTCTGGATATGCCTTTGTGACAACCAGCCCCGGTCTGCCATACAGTATAAAACATGTTCAGAATCGGAGTATGTTTATTTCTTAGATTCGAGCTACATGCAAATTGCACTGAAGTGTATTTTAAAGGCACAGTTGTTCTGTAAATGCAAACTTTGTGAACATACCTGAATACAAACACATCACATCATCAGGACGACTCAAAGCCTCTCTCTGAGATCAGGTCAACAGCAGTTAACATCTTCACATTCAATTACTAACACAATACATCCCAACGTGGACGCAAGTAATAAAAACCCTTCAAATGTTTGGCTTTTGTTCCCCTCAGTCAAGCTGCAACATGTCGGTTCATTACAGTAAAAGGAAGGAGTCTGGAAATGGGCCATATATTTCAGCGGCGAGTCAAAAAATGTAGTTGTCATGGTCACGGACCATAAATCGTCGGTCCAACATGTGCAGCCCGGTCTATTGTTTCAGATCAATTAAAGAAGCTTTTTATGTTTCCATTTTGAGAGCGAAACGTGAGCGTTTCAAGTGCCAATTAGACGTTGCATTTATCTCTCAGTATCTGGCTCTTACTTTGACTGGCTGAATGAATGTTGTGTGCACTGGGCTGTGTCAGGACAAGAAACCTCGTGCAATCCATCTACTGCAGCAAATCTGGCTGTGATTTCTACTCTTGTCCATCTGGGTTTGGCATCTAGTAAAAGAAACTGCCGGCACATGGGCCGGTGGCTCCCGCAACAATCAATATTGACTTTCAGGCCTGATCTATTCTGAGTTCACTCATGCTGCAAACTATACATCTCTTGGATTACTCGACTTTACTCCAACCACTACGAAAGTACTCTACGGTCTATCTTGTGTGAACTACAAAAGCTTTTTTCCACTTACTGTATTATACCGAAATAAAATTTAAAATGCATGTTTATGCACGATGATCCTTACCCAGGGATGGACTGGGACCAAAAATCGGCCCACCACCACATAAGATCACAAATACCACCCGTCCTTGCGCTCCCCTGCCCTGAATATGTATACCAACTCCTACTCTTTAAAACTACTAACGCCATGTAATGTGTAACTTCAGCATCTGCCTGAAGAGCTTGTTTTTTTAGTCACGCAGCTTTTCTGCACCTCCTTTCCGTTTCTTCTCCATGATCACACTGAAACTGCGTGCAGGCAGAAATCCCATAGATGGTGCTGTTCAAAGATATGATTGGGCCAGTCCAGTGTCAATCAAGAAAACAACCAATGAGCCACTAAGCTACAGTACATGTTTCATGGGCCGCGTCTGTCAGAAGGAAAAAAAACCTAGTGATATTTTTGACTAAAATGTTTTGGGCCAGCAGCCCAGTGTCAATTGAAAAAACATTGGGCCGCCGATCTAGGCCTACCACTTTTATGGGCCTGTTCATGGACCGAGAAAAATTTTTTTTGCGGTCGGCGACCGTCGGCCCAAAAAAGCACGTCGGCCCACCGGGAAAGTGCCCGGTATGCCAGATGGCCAGTCCGCCCATGTCCTTACCCACCCAATGTTTCTGCAAAGAAAGCAATTCAGAGTGAAAGGAAATCAGAGAGATAATTTTGTGCCCTATACGCAGAATTTCTAAAAGATTCCTGAGAGATTAACTGCTTTCTCTGTAAACAATAACAATTTCCCAATAGTTTATGGATAGTGTGGAAGAAAAATTGCTTGGGAAAACATTTCCTTCACAAGCTCTTGACAGCTCAGTGAAGCTAAATGATTACTCTGAAGCGCCGCTGGATCGAGTTAAATGTCTCGCTCGCAAACATCAATCCTGTTTATCGCGCGAAAGCTCGGAGGTGTTTGTGCACTGCTGTTTAACACATCTCTTCCTCACAGGCACGGCCAATGAAAAAGCACAACCGCAGACCGGCGTTTTCTTTTCCTTCTCACCACCACGTCATCTGCTCACAGCACACATTCATGTGAGATTGATACGCATCTTTCACCAGAAGAGGGAAACCCGGCTATTAGGCCACCGGTCGAGCAAACAGTGTTCGTTTGCCGGCCGGTTTTGTGAGGTAGATTCAACTGACGAGTTAAAATCTTCCAAAAGAGTCATTAGGCCGGGCCGTCCTCGCAAAGTGTTTAGATGGGTTTCCCCAAGCAGAACAAACGGTTAGCACGCTAAAGTACTATTAAAAGAACCAATGACTCGTCACAGCAATTTCAATGTTCTCATTAAGCTTTTGTAAAAACAACAAACAAATCCCACCTATCTTGAGTGAGCGGATACACAGAATAATAATTTGCAGAATTACTTTGTAAATATTATTTTTGCAGCAGTTTTGACAAAATGCTTTACTGGCCAATTCCAGCAATATGGACGTGACATTTTCAGTCAAATCTTGAAATACAAATTCTCACAGAATGTATTTATTATCAATATATTAAATCATCGGTTTTATAAAGTCCTGTTGATAAAGTCCAGACATGTACCAGTCTATACACGGGATATCTATTTTAAAAATGTAAATATACATGTGTTATGAATGTGACAAACATGTGTTTTTGAGAGGAAACATATTGTAGGATTTCAGTAAATTAAAACACACAAACCACAAGCAATAATACCCAACAAATGAAGAAGAGATGAGTCTTTAAAGAACATAAAATGTTCATTTATGAGGAATATGAACTGTTATGAATGTGACAATTCTGAAAACAATCATTTGCATTTAACATACATTACATATTTTTTACTACTTTGACGCTTCTAATTTCATAATTAGATTTTGGGACAGATCAGACAGGATCACATATGGCAGGTTCACAAACACATCTCTGTTTTTGGTTTGAGAGCTCCATTTTCAGAGTGACAGAGACAAGACAGCAGTTTTAAATGTTTTAGCTTACATCTCTTTCTTCTATCAGCAGTAATGGATTTGTTCATAGAGTAAATAACTGAGTCTCAGTAATTAGCACATGTTGGAAAAGTTTTCTGGTTGTTTTTCACTCTTGCTCTGAATAAAGTACATGTACAGTACACAAGGTCAGAGAGCTTTCCGGCACAGCAAGTTACCATTATACCGCATTACTCTTAGTATGTAGCTCTAAAATCCATCATGGATAAAACGTAAAAGAAAAACTGTCTCCGTTGTGCAACCAGCTATTTAGAGAGAATTTTTCTCTCCATGCCCCTGTAATTCTGCAACGCTAATGGAGATCATGACATTTTTACTTGCTGCCCGACAGCCAGAGGTTTATAATGCAGGAGGGTTGAATGTTTCTTTTAACACGTCCACTTTGAGCTATTTTCCAAGCCCATTTGTGTTGCCCAGACACAGGTGTTATTTGTCCAGGTGGGTTAGAGGAACATCCTTTCAGGTCAAGCTTTTGTTGATGCAGCATCTCAGTGGGTTGGTTGCCTTTCACTGCACACAAGTAATAAATTACAACTTTACCAGCAATAATCATCTAGACAGCCTAACCCTACAGACATTGACTTCTGCTGCAAATATTCTCAAGCTTAATGCATTCTAATCTATATGGTTATCTGTGAATTACTCCAGTGATTATAATACTTCACGGGAAGAATAGTAAATGGTAATTAAAGGTTATCTGTCATTGAATGTCATGGCATTTTTCTATGTTGTCAATATATTTCTGAGCTTGGTTGAAAGTGTTTTACCAGCAGGGTTGCCAGATCTGCATAACAAAACTAGCCCAGTGGCCGATCGAAACTTGCTCAAAAATCACCATTCTGTGAACTTTAAATGAAAAAATGTTCTACTGTATCTCAAAGTCAATCATATAATCATTTTAGTCTGGATTTCACAGACAGAATTACAAATATCACTAACATTTATGTTTACAAACATACTTCTGCTTGTTTTGGGTTTGAGAGCTGGAGTTTCAAATGTTTTTTCTTACATATTTTTCTTCTATAACACATCAGTAAAAACAGTAAATTATGCCACTATACCTTAAATTTACAGTGACTGTTATTCCTTACACACTATTTCTTATTAAAAATGACTGTATAGTAGTAATCATAAAAAAATTGTTTTTTATAAATACTTTATCCTACCTCAAGAATGACCACTGATGAACAAAATCATTCCACTATTAAGCCACATAATAAAAAACAACCTGTGGCAAAAGTAGCTCATGCAGGGAAACTGCATACTTGGCAACCCGCATACTTGGCAACCCAGTCTAATTGGGAGACCCAATTTTTTCAAACCTATTAAAAACTGTAATTCACAAAGCAATGACATGTTATTTGATAACTGAAAAAGTTTGCAGTATTTGACTATGCTGAAAAGTAAAAAAAAAAAAAAAAACTAAAAAAGGTGCATGTTTTTGATAGATTGGTGGTCAAAGCATATAACAACCTGCACAAAAACAAATGAAAAACCTTGATTGTTTTCAGCACTGTAGATAATTATCATTACTTTAAATACGATCTGTGTTTTTAACCTATAAATATATACGGTAGCAAATTTTAAAAGCATGAACATAAAACTAAATGTGGCTTGGCAATATATGACTTAACTCATCACTGATTTCAGATTATAAAGCTAATGTAAAATCACTTCAAATAACTATCTGCTCCTCAGAAATTGTAATATATGTTAATCATGCTGAAATTGCTATTCCTTTGAGGAAATTACTATAATCAAAACATTATTCTCATAACAATTATTCCGTGACAATCATATTTTCTGTAATTACATTAATAGCAGTCGCTGCCGTGTGACTCATGAGCGCATGATCTGCGATCTAAGACTGAAGAACAGGCAGCCGTCCTAAAACAAAGAGATTAATTGCAAAATGATAACTAATTTGTTGTGAAAACATAAGGTTCCGCTGATGTAATTGCTTTTCAATTGCTGCCACCTTCTATAAGGCTTAATTTGTCCGCTTGCGCACGCCATCCGACGGCACGCTAATATTAACGGACAGCCATTTCCAAAGCAATGAGGTGCTGGCGTACAATATCACTGTAAGTATAGGGAAGGTAATAAAGGCTGAACAAATTCTTCATTTCCAGCTTTTCACTTAAAGGAAAGGTTGGTTAATTCAGGGAGACTTTTTAACGGTCCTGTGCTTTATTGAATGACTTGTATCCAAGTATGGCTTTTCTCTATTGTCAACTCTTCCAGGAAGCGCTTCAACAAAGCTAAACCTCTGTTAGAAAGTTACAGAGCTGTGAAAAACCCCATAACGGCACTGTAAGCATCCAGCTCGGTAATTATTCCCCTCCATTATACTTTAGAGCGCTGTTGATTTTATTCAAGAGAACGAGGGAATATGTCGTAATGTTCTAAAAGTTCTTTGTGTGTGTGGGGAACCGTTAGTGCCCCCCCGGACCCTTCACAGAGCCACGATATCTGACGATCTGATTCATTCTAATATGAACTTCGGAACCCTGAGAATAAAGCAAATAACCACATGAGAAAGTGTGCAAAAACAGGATATATATATATAGGATATTCTAGAAAAATGAAGGTTTCCAAAAAATATGTGCTGTTTTTATCATCTTAAGTGTGTTTTCAGAATTGTCACATTCATAAAAGCCCATATTCTTCATATTACAATATGAATATGAATTATAAATTACAATAAAATAACTATTTTATGTTTTTTGAAGAGTCATCTCTTCTTCATTTGCTTCTGGTTTGTGTATTTCAATTCACAGAAATCCTACAAAGTATGTTTCCTCTCAAAAACGTGTGTTCTTTGTTTGTCACATCCATAAACACGTGTATATTTCCAATTTTTATATTTCATGTATAGACTGATGTTTTTAGATTTTTCTGCACTCCATCAACAGGGCTTTAGTAAAATCTAAACAGATGGTTTCAGTATATAGATAATAAATACATTCTGCAAGAAATTATATTTCAAGTTTTGACTAAAAATCTCACATCCCTAATGCTGGAATTGCCCATCAGACTCTTTCATCTGTGCAACACAAAAGAACATACTCACCATTTAATGGAAGTCAATGATGGTCAGTGTTGTTTGGTTACCAACGTTATTCACGATATCTTCTTTTGTGTTCTGCAGAAGAAAGAAAGTCATACACGTTGGAAATGGCATAAGGGTTAATGATGCAAGATTTATAATTTTGGGGTAAACTATCACTTCACAAGCAACATTGTAATTATGTCACAACAAAACACATTCAACATCACCGTCCATCATGAAATAAAGTCACAAACTCCTGAATCAGAATCAAACTGGGTCAGGCGACGACATGAAACTCTTAAGCATATATGAAACACAACTGAACGGCAGTGTAGCTGAAGAAGCTGATCAGACCTCACCAAGAGTGGGTCAAAACCACATCGAGACGTAATATAATATAAGCTCTCAGAAAGAAGATAGATTGCCATCATGAGAAAATTTTTACAATAACTGGTGGAGATATCTGCTCCATCCCTATTCAAGCCATGGGTGGCATTTCATTATCCTGACAGAGATTGTCACTATAACGAATTCATCAGCGGAGAAAAAAGCGAGATAAATGGCCGAGCGAGAAATGGACGTGGTTATCTTCTTGCCATCCACGAGCTGATGTGCCAGACTTTTTCAACACTATATATCATTATGTTGGAAGAGTGGAAGCGGCATGTTCTATATGAACATCTTTTTCAATTTAGTGTGTTTCAAATATTAATGGCAACATGATTTGACCTATTCACCAGGCACAGGCCATGCAATGAGAAAGATAGCTCATTTAGTGAGAGGAGACCTCTGCCCCGGCTACGGATCCCCATATGCTAGAAGATGAACAATGAATGTGAAAAAGCCAGCTCATGCATTTTAAATTCCCCATCGCTCTGAGCGAGCCGCAGATGAGAGCCTTTTTCTAAACGTGTTTGTTAGCGCTCGGACTCTCTTTAGGGTTTTGCGGGTCTTTATTCGGAAGCGGATAAAGGGTGAAAACGATTGATGTGGGTCATTTTATTAGGAACTGACTTGGATATGTGCTTTATTGAAAAAACCCCGACTCTGATTCTGCAGGTATTGTATGTTACGTACTAAACAGCTGAAGTCAAACTCATCAGCACAACAGCAACACTACGCAAACATCATTACACCCACTGTTTGTCTTAAGAAACAAACTAAACTGACTAAACAGATTCATCATTAGACTATATTTACATATTTTACAGAACACTAAGAAGTCCAATTTATTACCATATAAAAAAAATAAATAAATAAATTTATTACCATAAAAAAAATAAAAATAAAGTGTTTTATGAAATGGGTGTTGTATATGTGTATATGTACGAACACACACACGCACACACACACACACACACACAAAACGTTTGTTGTTTCAGGTCATGTTCACCTTATTTTATTTTAGGATTGTATCATTCTCCTCTTTCTTTTAGATTTGGAAATGATCCGGCATCCAGGTCATCTGTGCTGTGTATCCTCTCGCACAAGAAGGGGTAAAGAAGCTTTTCTTCTGTGAAAGAAAGAAGTAGGTTGTATTAAACTTGTATAGAAGTGGAGCTGTGCAAAAGTGAAGGACAGTCTTATAAATTATGCAGCAACCAACCAAACAAACAAACAAACAAACCAAAATAAGAGGCTCCGGGAAAAAAATCCATCTGCTTGCTAGGGTTTGAAACGACGTTCCAGCGGTCGCTGTGTTTTCTGTTATGCTGTTTGCTCTTTGAGGCAAGTAAAAAACCTCAAAAAGGAACAAGTACTTTAGCGTACTGAATACAAATGATTGAGGAGTCTTTGAAATATATGCTATTGTAATGCCATATGGAAACGGTAGAAAATAGCTGAGCGATGTGATTCATTTGTGATTTCTTGATCTGTAACACAAGTGCCATTTGATGTTTGATGTGCATGCAAGATGTCGGATATAGTTATGATGCTATTACATAAGAAAGAGAAATCACAGATAAGATCTTTTAAATTTCTCCTGGAAATCAATTATATTAAATTAAGAGCAAATAAAAACTTTTGTGTCTTAGAAATCTCACAAATGTCTCTGTCATTAGAGTTTCAGAAGAGATCTCAACAATGACACAAACTCAACTCAGATTTGTCAAGTTTCTTCTCAAATTTACCCAAATCCAGATGATTTTACCTCAACAATCTACCTCCATTTATACCAGTTCAATCATTTGTTTTTATTTCTTCTGTAAGCAAATCTGAGAAACATCTGAGACTAAGTTGAACTTAAATTAAACATGTGAGAACACCATTAAATCTCCTGAATTATAACATTTTCCTATAGGATAGTGCACACATTGATGATTGCAGATGCATCTTGTAATCTTACGACCGTCTTAAACATTTTTCTTCCTCAAAAGCCCAATTTAATTCTTGATGCATTTAATCTGATTCCTCAGGAGTTTCTCTGCCTCATTTTTTGTATTTGGCTCTTATGAGGACGAGGCACATCCCTTTCATCTCCACGTCAGAGGAGCATCCTCCTTAGATCAATTACCAGCCTGAACTATCTAGGTTGTTTCAGCATCACGCAAACGTGGGATTAATTATTGAGGACACACCAGCACCGTGGTACAAGGGCGCTTCAACGAAGGGCGCTCACAACCTCACCGTGCGGGTGGAAGCTTGTTTGTCAAAGAGGAAAGCCGTATCCTCTCTGGCCCCTTGTGTCGAGCTGTCTGGAAAACTAGCCATTAATTACACCGCTTCACCCAGAGACAGTATCTCATGAGTAGTCCGCTGTACCCCATTATTCCCCGTTTCGCCCTCTGGTGGGTGTCGGACTCATCTGACGTACAACTTTATATATTAGGACAGGGTTGCTATTCAAGATGTCAGGCACAAGTCGGAAAGTAATTTGAAAGGAGACTCGCACATCTGCTGAAAATGAAAGCATGTTAGTCAAGACGTGATCCTGAGGCTGAACTTCCCATGCGTGATTATAGAGTGAAGATTATTTGGAGGTGAAGTTTAATTGTGGAGCTCGCGGTTGTCTAATTGCTTTGATTTGTTGGTGGCATTTATGTGGCCAAAAGATCATTCATTTCTCATTTTTCAAATGTAATTTTGCTCGCGTTATTTATCAGTATTGTGAGGAGGGCAGTGGCTTGCAAATGATAAAGGAGCTCTGGGGAAAGTAGCGTGAGGTCAGAGGAAAACAGCAGTCGGGTTTAATTTGTGTGTCTGGGGTTAACACAGATGACCCGTGTCTAAATGAGTTAAAAACATTGTGTTATGTTTTCGTGTTAGTTGTGGTTGGGTTTCACAACTGTATGTTGCCGTTTGCCAATTTTATTGCTTTTTTTTCAACACGCTGAATTTTTTCACAACAATATACTTCCTTATCTAAACCCTGGATGTATGTTGGACTTTCAGGTAATGCATTTCTACTTTCAACACTGTGGGGACACGTTCTTGGCACACCTTCATTCTGCCTTTATAAAAGTCTTAATCTGGCAGGACTCCAGCATGTAGTCTCTCTCTCTCTCTCTCTCTCTCTCTCTCTCTCTCTCTCTCTCTCTCTCTCTCTCTCTCTCTCTCTCTCTCTCTCTCTCTCTCTCTCTCTCTCTCTCTCTCTCTCTCTCTCTCTCTCTCTCTCTCTCTCTCTCTCTCTCTCTCTCTCTCTCTCTCTCTCTCTCTCTCTCCCTCTCTCTCTCTCTCCTCTCTCTCTCTCTCTCTCCTCCTCTCTCTCTCTCTGTGTCTCTCTCTCTCTCTCCCTCCTCTCTCCTCCTCTCTCTCTCTCTCCCTCCTCTCCCTCCTCTCCTCTCTCTCTCTCCCTCCCTCTCTCTCTCTCTCTCCTCCCTCCTCCCTCTCTCCTCCCTCTCTCCCTCTCCCTCCCTCTCTCTCTCTCTCTCTCTCTCTCCTCTCTCTGTCTCTCTCTCTCTCTCTCTCTCTGTGTCTCTCTCTCTCTCTCTCTCTCTCTCTCTCTCTATCTGTGTAAACTGTAACTACTGTAAATGGAAATGAGTGACATGACAATGACAAATACCTTGAGAAATACAGCATTTGTGAATGGGGGCCGTGTTGGTTTCTCAGCAAATTCCCATTGCAACATGAAAAGTATTTTAAAAGAACAAACATTAGCTACATTAGCTGTTTAGGCAGAGTACTTTAAATCTTTAAAGGCATTTTGTACTTAAACAAAATCATTTTACAGACACAGATCCATGACTCACTTTCACCTTTATAAACATATTATTTTATAATGCTATATGTTTGTTACAACCAAAACACATCTTTTATTTATGCTGGATGATGGAAAATTATGTATATGCAAGATTGAACAGTATAGTACAGCAAAGAAAATCTTTAGAAAGGAGTCTAAAGGCTAATTCACACTGAGCCAATGCCAACAAACAACGCTAAACCTTTTACTCTGGCATACCGAATGTGCCAAAGCTTGTTCACGTGAAAGATGGCAGTAATAGAGCTTTTTTCACAGTTTAATAAGAAATTGAACATACAATAGCCAATTTGAGAAATTATTGCAACAGCTGCTGCTGGGTGGCGTGGAAATGAGAAATACAAGGGAATCATCCTGGGCTAACACCATAAATATCTACCTTATTAATATGCATCTCTGTTTTCCAACAATAGCAGCGATTCATGGGTTTCCAGTTAAAGCACCTTGAAAAATAAAATATATAAAGATATTGGTCGGATGTGTGAGATTATAGAGGAAGATCTTACCATAATCCAAAAACCCATAAACTTCACATACCTTCAAACATCAGCTTCTCCACCGCATTTCACCGACATACTGAAGATAAACACAGAAGTCAATGAGAAATGACAAAACGTCAAAAAGTGTTTCCAAAAAGGTCATGCCATTAAGTGTTTATGGAGATAAAACTGATTGTTTGCATGTTTGGCTTTTGCTTGACCTTTTTAAAGGCGGTCTATATTTAGAGCAGAAGCCTCTGTGTCTTTGTTTCTCATGAGACTCAAATTCATTTAAATGGCTATTGAATAGAGATTGAATAGAACATGGCCACATACTTGACATCCAGTAACAGAACATTGTGAATAAGAGAACCATACAAAAGTGCTGGATGGCAAAAAACACAACCTGGAGTGTAAAAGAAAAATGACTCTCATTTCTTTTCAAAAACTGCATTCCTGTAAAACAAACAACCAAAACACATCTTTTATTTATGCCGGACGATGGAAATTATCTATATGCAAGACTCAACAGTATAGTATAGAAAAGAAAATCTTTAGAAAGGAGTCTAAAGGCTAATTCACAATGAGCCAACGCCAAACCCTTTTAATCTGACTTAAAGTAAATTAGCCTTCAAAACAAAATAAAAAAATATAACACAAACAAGTGCTAAATATAAATGAGTCAGGTAACCTGACAAATATGTTTAAGATGTGAATCTGTTATTTAACAGTGTTTAAGTGATGATGCAGTTCAGTGATATGTATGTTTTTGTTCGCTTTTTGCCTCATTAAGCTTCATGTGCAAACTCTATATTTCCAATCAATATTATAGAGGATCACTGAACATCATCTGTGAAACACTTTACTACATTTAAACATGATTTTGTTCTCTTAAAGGAACAGTTTACCTAAAAACTAAACCATCATAACAAGTCATTGACTCACCAGTGTTTAAAATAGGACTGCACATTATACTGAAATGAATGAAATATCGCAATGATTTGCAATTACATCGTCAGATTTGTTTTTATGATCAGCAACAATACAACAAGGCTGTTCATGATGATTTCTTTTCCAAGAATAAATATGAAACATATATGTTGATTATGTAATTTTCTTTTTTTATTTTCAAATACATTCACGATAAAGCACAGCCTGTTGTACCTTATTGCTTACATAAACTGATTTTGCTTCCCTTAAGCAATATCGTATTGCGTATTGCATGAGTTATTATATTGCACATTTTTCCTTAGCCCTAGTTCAAAACATGCTTTTATTTACTTATTTTTTTGTGGCAAAAGAAGATAGTTTTTGGATTCTGGCTGAGATGGTCACTGTCAACTGCTGTTGTTTGAGAACAAGATTATTCTAATTCATCTTTTGGTGTTCCACATGAAACCTGGAAGCAAACAGCATCATGGTGAGCAAATAATACATTCAAGATCTAAACGCAAGTGTAATGCAGACGAAGGAAAACCACTGACAATATCACAATAGATTAAATGTAAATAATCGCAACAGTCCCAGATATTGATACAATATTGTGTCACCAGGTCTCCGCTGAGTCCTGCTCCTACAGGCAGGGTATGAATAATAAACACAAATAACCCAGAAAAGAGATGTGATGGACTTGTGAAGCGAGTTACTCACACACCTGCGAGAAGAAAAGGCACGGTCTCCAAAGCACCATGGGTAAAATCCAGCCCCTGACCTCGCCACCTCTCCATACACATTGTCAAATTTTGATTAATCGCGGCTTGCCATCGTTTATAGATGAGTCGGTTTACATTAAGATTCAAGTTCCCCCGGTACTCAAAGGTTCTCACCTTGGTTCACGTCGCTGGCTGCTCGGTGGCCTGGGGGAAAGGCTTTTGGCCAGCTGGAGGAAATCCACTGTCCTAGTTCCTGGGATAGGTGCCACCACACCTGGTGCGAATCACCTCCTGTCCTTGGGTTTGTGAACCCGCCGGTCATGTCGACTTCAGCCAGCGTGCAGTCACGATGCGGCGATTCTGAAAAAAAAGCTGGTTAATGGAACCGGTGGTAAATTGTTCAATGCTTCACGATGTACTTCGCCAAATGTAAAAGTTCACAGTTCACTAACAGTGCATAATTCACGAAGGCATGCTAGACCTTGCAAAGGTCTTCTGAGTTAATTATAGTCTGTGCGGCGATGCACGGCAAAATATTCCAGCATCATTGTTTTTAAAACCCCTGTCACTTTTCTTTTTTAAAGAAAACTAATCGTTTTCTACTTTGATGAATGAGGAGTCTATCAACTGCAGTTAGTATCGTGTCATCATAAATGAATGCCGGTCCACTAACGGTTGACTTGTTCAGAAATACTATTTAAAAGCGTCCGCAAAAAAACTTCCACTATTGGCGTTTCCAAATGTAATTTTCAACTGTGATTTCAAACACAAGCGTGATCTGTTCAGAGCGGATTGATCTTCCTTCAATGTTTCGTTCCATGTGGCAAAGCCTCAGATAATGATTGCACATCGATTTGATGTCCAGATAATATTAGCTGAGGCCAGCAATAGAGACCATCTGTTTTGACAATTTCTCTCATCAATAGGAACTAAGAAAGATTTTAAATCATACAGTAAACGGAGGGCTGCCCGCTGTTGATGCTCTTTGAGGGTTTGATCACGCCTGTCACATAAAAGCTTTTCTTATATGTTTACTGTTTTCTAAATGTTATTTAAATGAAATGGAAAATCTAAAACTGTATGGTTATAGCATACTTCATACCCTTAAATGTTGTTGCAGTGTTTAATATTTATACTGGGTCACAGTATCATAATGTTCTGTATGCACAGAGCATCTGCAGTCATTTTCAATAGCTTTTGGCTATACTTGCAATAGCATACTAACATACAGTACTGTTTCTGAAGTATGTGCATAGTGTGCAAATGTTTTCTATGCATAGAATAACCAGACAACCTACTACAGTCAATTAACCAAACAGAAGACAATGTAGAATACTACTTTATAAATGCTTTGTTTTATTTATTTATTTTTAATTTTTTTTGTTTATTTATTTATTTTTAAAAAAAATGTTTATTTAATTTTAATTTTATTTTTTTGTATATTAAGCAGTGTGTGTCTTTTGTTGTGTAATGTTAAAAGTCAATAATAAAAAAATAAAAAAATTAATAAATGCTTTGTTGTTTGCAACCCAAAATTGTGTAAATTATGCACAAAACACACAGTTGGGTTATAAATGAGCCTGTACTGGGGTGTTGTTACCCAAACAATCTGACATTTGGGTTGAACACAGAATAAGTGTGTTCTGTCTATATATAAACCCACCATTTATTAAGTGTAAATTTTTACTCTACTTTAGGTTCAAACAACAATATTGATATAAATATATGCAAAATATATAAAAGCAAGAGGGGACATTTAAAACATACCTCTTGTCTTCTTTGTCTCTTATTAGGATGAAGTAAGTGAGGGTCATAATGCCAGCCTTCTGTGTGTTAGAAATAAAGAAAGATTAAGTCAGTAAACATGTGAGTTGTTGTTAATGCTTTATGGTCTAGATTTCTTCTTCTTAATATTTAATTGCTGAAGCTAGTTTACTGTGATTTGATGCAATGTGAACTCACAGTTTCACACTTTCTGTTTAATTCAGTCAAGCTATTTGCAGTCATCATCATCATCATCATCATCATGTTCATGATGTTTAGTGAGAGATCTGCTGTTAGTGAAATGAACATTATAAGGTGAGCATAATGTCAGGAACACATCCTAATGCCAGCTGTTCACACACTTCTATTTCGGTTGCATTAAATAACACATCATTTGTATTGTATAAACGATGTGCTGTGTACAGAATTGACCTTATTTATGTGCATTTAACTTCCTGTATATAATATTTTATTAACCTCAAAAAATTCTAATTTGTCTTTGCTTTTAAAATCATTATTGATCCGAATTGTTTATTTCCCTTTCTTTGTCTTAATTATCCGAGAACCCCACATGCCCACATTTTACAATACATTATCTTTGATTTATAAATCATTCACAGGATACTACACTGTATATGTTCCCCCGTTTAAACACACTGACGTTCAAATTGTATTTGCAATCCGCAGAGAACTAAAATCGACAAAATCTCTGTATTAAAGGACAAACAACAGGAGATGAATGATTTTTCTGTTGTAATGGATATACAACAGTTAATGGCTCTGGTACTGTATAGGGTCTGAATTTTCTAAATGATTGAAAAGGGTGCCACCAGAAAGTAAATAGGCTTGTAATTCAAAACTAAATATTTTATGAAAAAATAAAACATTTAAAGGCAATCCTCTGGTTAAGCACAAAAGACCTTTAACAGAATGGCCTAAATGATTAAAACTTGATAAAATTGTTGATCAATACTGCTTAACACAAGGATTCACTCAGGATTGAAATGATGAAAAAATATTTAAAAATTTATAAAAAATTTAAAAAAAAAATTTCTCATCCAAAATATTTCAGGATTATATATAAATTGTCTGTGATGCAGAATATTAAGTCATATGGAAATGCTTTCCTATATTCTTATTATTACATTAAGGACTATCATTTTTGAAAATACAATGAATAAAGTCTGATCAAGTGTAGTTCTGTCTTCAATGAGCATTCACACTGATAATGAAAAAGGTTTTATCACTGTCGTTCATCATGCTGTCGAGATAAACCCTCAGTCTATAACTCATTCAAATGGGTCAAGGTTTCTCCTATGAATATAATGGATGAAGTTATACAACTGTATACGGTCTACGGCTTTAACATATATTTTTTCTACAGTACTGTATATAGGGATGGACTATTTCCAGCAAGAGGAGGACAAAACTGCTGTAGGCGTGGCTGGCGAATGACAGGATACAATTTTGTTTCTACCTACTTCCTTCTTGTATTTCTTTCTTTTTTTAAAGGCTAAGCCAGTAACCGCTCTGGCTATCAGACAAAATCGGTATAAATGTCAGAAAACAGAAGTTGCAGAAACAAGTTTTTCAAAAGTGTGAAAGTTTGGCTTACAACATATATTTAGTAAAATGTAATTTCCCTGTTCCTCTCTCTGTTCTTTTTTGTGTTGTTACAGCTCAGGATGTCATGACAAATCTCTTTCTAAATTAAGTGTTACAGTTAATACAAAAAAGTTCAAGATCTTAAATGTTTCTTTAAATTAGATCTACTGTAGATCATTCAAAACTTAAATGGCAACAAAAATGAATAATAATGAATCTCTTTTGTCCTTTTACTTACAGAAAGGACACGCATAAATGATATCTTTATTTATGCACCCTCACGTCTCCAGGATATTCTTTAAAAATTCACCCACTAAAGAGAAGCAGTCACATGACTGCAAGTAAATAATAACCAAGTCTTCATTATTCAATGAACTTTTTCTTTTTTAAAACAAACATAATAATCCTTCTTAAAAAAATATTTAAAGAACTTGGAAATATCAAATTAATATGAAAATATCAAGCCCTCCACCATCTCTACGCTGAAGGTTTTGTAAATATTCATAAGGACATTTTCACAGAAAATGAGTTTTGAGACTAATTTCGGTGAGATGAATAAGTCTAACGGGCCGCATGAAATAAAGAGATCAGAGTCAATAACTTGAGCTCTCTTCCCAGAATATTTACAGTCGCTAATATAGAAAATGTGTTTAAGAACATAATGTTGCAGACGGACACTAAAAAATACTTCATTTTTCATTATTTTGCACTGTAAACTGATGACTCAACAATAACAACCGCTATAAAACATTTTAATAAAGGCACAGGACTGGATGACTCTAATACAGTTGCATGTGCATAATGCAAGAAAATGTTCAATGATTTAAAGATACTGCTGTAGTCGGTCTAGACGTTATAAGTAAAATAATCACATCGCCCCATTTTTAGCAAAATAAAAACATAAAGGGAAAATAGGCCATGAGAAGTCTCTATAAAATCACTATGTCAAAGTCACCGGGAACAAGCCTTTTCTCTCCACGAGTCCTTTACTTTATGCTTTACACACAGTTCTGTAATAAATGTGGCGGCAGATTTTTTTGTAAGTGCATTTTGTCATTCTGTTTTCTAGAGCTAACCTCATTGGTCGGCCGAGTGCTCATGCATCACCTGCAATTTCACCTCTTATGTATTACATGCAAGCAGATGAGACCGCCACAGCTCGAGACCATACAGCCGGACGTGAATCATCCCATCTATTGTGTTCCTGCATTAAGACGACCTGCAGTTTACTTATACATCCTTACATATCTTCAATCCATATAAATTAAATTACTCCACATTTTCACTGTACATACACACCGGTGACCTTTCACAACAACTGCAGAAAGCGGTCATCATATCGATTCGTGAACATTAAGTGCACTAAATCATTTCCACATGTTAATAACATGAGCCTGTTAGAGTCTGATATGATACTGCATAATCTCCAGACATCAATGGCTTTTTATAAACTCTCTGAAATCACTGATATTGATCGAATGAGGGAAACAATCGTGGTGGAAGGACAGCGTGCGTTGTGGTTGTTTGTCCCCCGCTGAGAGGATTGAAGATTGCTTTGCCATTTTGCTCAAACTGCATTTGCCCGGTACTGACACTTAAAGCAAATGTGTACATCGACAAAGCTGCGCCTTGACATATTGTGAGTCTTTTCACAGTGAAAATCAATAGTTTTATTGAAAGTTCACTCCTTTTAGGGTTATTTTCTTTTGCACATTGATCTGTAGGTGAATGAACTAATAACAAACAGTTGTAGCTTGTTGTGGGATCTGACAATATTCATTCTAAAGGTTTGCTTTAAATATGGGTGTGGATGATTTTTTTATTTCAATGACTATGAAGTGCCCTGAAAATCCAGTGTCGGCGCTGTGGTGGGGCATTCGAGGCCCAAAAAAACCTTTTAGTTATTCTTTTAATATTAAATGTACAAACTGTAACTTAAATGAAATAAAATGAAATAAACGGGGAAAACATAAATTTTGGTTGTTCATGAAATGTTACTAGGCTTGGTCAGCGTACGCTGTGTGTGACTGAGCTGGATCTCGAGTAGAGAGAGGGCATAACTTTACCCCACCCCTTTCTGCCTTTTAATGTGACTCCACTCCAAACGCTGTCTTCATTTTGTTTATTAAACGCAACGTTTTTATTTTCAAAAGCATTTCTAAATTCAGTTCATATTTTAAAATATGACAAAAAACGAAATGGTTAAAAAAAATATCGCAAAAGTTTTGCGCAAATCTGTTACGGAAACTACATGATATAGAATAAAGAACAACAAGAATAAACTAAACTCGCAAATAATAATTAACAATAATAATAAACGTGTTTCTCTTTTTTATTGCATTTCTGCTGTGTTGGACTATGATGTCGCCACTGCGTAAAAATATTTCTCAAACGGCAGTGCCCCCCGCCGATGACCCAATGCCCCTCCAGTAGAACCTCCTCTGGCACCGACTCTGTGAAAAACCACAAATTAACCCTGATTTTGCTACATTTTAGTCAAACCATGTTATTTGTAGTTTATCTATAAAAATATTGACTGTATCATCTGTGTCTGCTTTAATTTACAGTACCAGTCAAAAGTTTAGAAACACTTACTCACTGTTTAAGAATAGCAGTAAACTCACCAAAACTATAATATTACACAAATGTAACTGTGAGAATTATGTTGTGACTAAAATCATCCAAAATAAATAAACACTGTGTTATATTTGATCATCTTTAAAAGTAGTCACACTTTGTCTAGAATTTGTAAAATCATCCTCTTGACATTTTATCATTCAGCTTCTTGAGGTCTTAACCTGAGACTCTTTTTAAACAGAACTGAAGAAATTTCTATCTATGCTGGACTCTTATTGACTGATTTTAATTCATTACTTGCTCCATTTCAATAATATTTTTTCCAATAAAATTTTAGAAACATTTTTGTCAGGTGTCTAAACCTTTGACTGGTACGGTATCTCCACAGGAACTGTGAAGGGAAATGTCTGAAACATAAGACTACACTTTGGAAAAACATACTGAAACGGCAGAAACGGTTTCCTCTGGGAAAATCTACCTCAACTCTAGAGGTTTCTGAAGAAGCTCCATCGGTCTGGACTCGCAACAAACCAGAGAAATGTCTCTTTACACAGCTTGAAAAGTGTTATCTAGAGTTCTACATCAACCAGGGACTGATAAAACCTTCCAGGGAGATAGAAGCTATGCAGTTTTATATTTCCTGGCCTGGGAGTATAAAATATGTATGCACTTTCCAAAGGTTGGCAGGTTACCATCGACACCTCGTGCCTGGGTTTCTCAGTATAAAGTTTCTCTCTTCAAATATGAGCAGTAATAGACAGACAGAAAAATACAGTATGAACATCTGAAGTGCCCCTAAAAAAGCTCTTACCCCTCAACCAGTTTTACGTGCTTCAGGCTTTAATCTACTCTTCACTCTTTATGTCCATGCCAAGCTGCTCGCAAAGGAGAAGATGTCATTTATTGTCCCACGCCGGCAGTAAGTCTTCTACATCACCTTCACCGGAGCTGTGACAGAACATCTCACTGCAAAATAACACAAGCTTTTATATACAGACATTCACAATTTGCACGGTAATAATTATTTCTTGTTACGTGTCACTGATGTGGCTTTAGTGGTCTATTGATGGATAAATTATTACAATTACTGTAATTCATTGTTGACTTCCAGTCTTTTTAGCTACATTCTTATTTTTACATGCATCATGTAATTTAGCTGGTTTGAGTGTCACAGTTGTCATATCCTTCTAACACAACACTCTTTAATTTCCTCATGTAAAAGTGTTTGTCAGCTCTCTCTCTCTCTCACACACACACACACAATGATTTATGCTCATTATACCATTTTCTTCTGCTTTCTGCACTGTATATAGGAACATCACGTTTTTGTTGCAAATAAGGTGTCTTAGGGTATCAAAGAGCTCTGCACTTTTGTGAACTCTTACGGTTAATTTAATAAGGTATGTAGATTTTTGAATAGTATTTTCTTTTGAGTATATGGCATAATGAATGCTGTTGTACAATATAAAATGTTAAGTAGTTAAGTAAACTATTGCTTTAGCTTTACTGCTCATGTTTAAATCAATTATATAATTCAAAATTAGACCGATTATCATATGAAGTAGTTTAATTTAACCAGTTAACCGTCACCGTTCCTCATAGGGAAAACCTATGTTTTTTTTCCTATTTACTTTAATATTTCATAGTTGAATTCTAATCTAATTATGACAAACTATGTATTGATGAAAAGGTCTATGATTCAAGAATAATTTCAAATTTTCATAAACAAACATAAACATAAAAAAAAAGTTTTATTTAATAAACAAATATATATAAAATATATAAAAATAATAAATAAATAATATAAATTATAAAAAACGTATAAATTATTAATTATAAAAAATATAAAAAAATTACCAACAAGGCCTAATGGCACTGATGGAAAATTATTTCGTGATTTTAGCCTCCTTCAGTTCAACCATGTTCACCCCAACCTGTAGAAGACAAAAGAAAGAAATCTGAATACATTAAAAACATACAATATATATGCAACAACAACACAAATACACAAAGCTATTGTATGGGTTAAAACATTTAAGAGTGTTTTATTAACTATATTTATGATGTTCCCATGTTGCTTTTGTGACACATTTAAGTCTTGAAAATAAATTGTAGTTTGTTCAATCATTAAATGATTAAAATCATCTCTCTGTCGCAGGCAAAAGATGGAGATCAGCTCTAACATCAGCAGTCGGATCAGTCGGACTGTTCCATCTATGGGAAACTCATGTGGAATAGACTTTAGTCAAGATGCCACGTTTCTACCCGTCCTGTATGGCATCTTTTTCATCATCGGTGCACCTCTGAACCTGATGGCACTATTCGGACTCTACAGGTTAATCAAATCTGAGAACGTCTTACCCATATATGTCATTAACCTCTTAATATCAGATCTTATACAGCTTCTTACTTTGCCTTTATGGATGGACTACTACGCCAACGGCCACTACTGGCGCTTCGGACCTCAGACGTGTCAGATTATGGGTCTATTGTTTTATATCAGTATATACGCGGGAATCTTCTTCATGTGCATCATTGCTCTGGAGCGTCACCTGGCCATCGCTCGACCGTTTAGCTTTAAACATCTGCGTAACTTGAGGTTCGCTCGCTGGATAGCACTCGCCGTTTGGATTCTGATTGCGGTGCCGCAAACCTTCGCTTTTGAGAAGCTCTTTCCCAAGCGGGCAAATTACACTCTTTGTATTGAAAAGTATCCCTCAGAGGGCAGTTTTATCACCTACAGACTGATTACGCTGCTTGTGTCCTTCATCATACCCCTGAGTTTCATTGTTGGTCTCCACAGACAGACCGTCCGCTCGCTGATGGCGATCAACTCGCTTTTATCTGAGGAAAAGAGGAGCATCAGGGGTTTGCTCACGCTTCTGGTGACTGTATTTGTCACGGTGTTGGGCCCCTATCATTTCATCGGCTGTGTGAAGTACGTCGGCCTGCTGGTGCACAGCAGCGCGTGCGTGTGGGAGAAGGCTGTGTTCATGCCCTATCAAGTGGGAAGAGGGTTTCTGAGTTTAAACAACTTGCTGGATCCAGTGTTTTACATCTTTCTTCGGAGAGATTTCCGCACGGCCGCCGGGAACTACCTGCCCTGCCTGGGGAGATTCAAGACAAGATCATATCAGACAGAGGGACCGACAAATTCCACCGTAGATTGTGACTAAACAGCAATGATATACTGGTGTATTTGAAATACAATTTGGAGAAAGTAAAACTATGCCAAACAGACAGAAAAAGACAAATAGCTAATTGATCGATGGTAGCGGCACCAAATATGCCTTGTTGTTTTCATTCTGGCTTAAACATACAAATATGCAATATAAAGAGCACTCTCACTTCAAGTGGACAGAGTAAATTCATGCCAAAGATAAAAGCTGTCTCAAATGAGCACTTGGCTCATGTTCACAGGAAACTGTGGTTTAACTGGTGATCAAATTTGCATTCGTCATGCACTCGCTCTATTAAAATGATGGAAATGTGAACGTGTGTAAAGGAAAAGTCAATATATTTTCTTTGAACAATGTCATTTTGGAGAAAAATGCATTTGGCAGGATTTAGAAACTGTATTTTGTTTCTGCCAGATTTAACTATTACACCCACTGCCATCAAGAGAGAGACGTGGCTTGCCAAGTGCTACAGCGTCAGCATTCAGACCAAATGAAACACTTTGCAATTATAACATTCTGTAAAGATTTTTATAATTTGCCAAATTTATCAACTCGTCCATTCATCAATTTAATTCAGATTGTTAGCATATATGCATATATGTTTAGCTCTGCTATACTGTCTATAATGTATTAACCCTTTCATTGCATTAAAGGGATAGTTCACCAAAAAATTAAAATTCTGTCATCATTTATTCAAAACCTGTATGTGACTGGTGTCCTGTGTAACACAAAAGAAGATATTTTGAGAAATGTCAATGGAAGACAATGTTGTTTGACTACCAACATTCTTCAAAATATCTTCTTTCATGTTCTGCAGAAAAAGTAAAGTCATACAGGGTGAATAAATGATGAAAGAGTTTTCATTTTTGGGTCTCTTTAATCTCATTTCCAAGTCAACACTGCAACAAAGTAGAGATTAACAAACATTATTTATATTTCATCATGGTCTTAGCAAAAGACAAAATTTGGTGTATTAAGTTAATTTGCATAATGGCAATTGTTTTATACCAGCCGACTTTAGTCTTTTTTTCTGATTTGCACATTTTGTATTTTTAAGTCAAGCTATTTCAATGTACTGCTCGTGTCTTTACAAGATGCATTTTTAATGTGTTTGCACATAAACAGAAGCTTCAGTTCCTGTTACAAACACCACCACATCTGTTGCACATTTACCCTTCACACATCTCTTTACCACAGTCGCAACATTCTCACAATCAGTCACTGCTTTCTCCGTCTCATCATACATCATCTAACAGAAACTCGCCTCTGACTCGAACACATGAACAATATGTATGTTCACACCGTCCCTAATATTAATGTGTTTCGGCTTTGACTAGATCTTCAAAAGTTGTCAAAAGTTCCTCTCTGCTGAAGTCTGCATTTGATCATGTTTCATTGAAGAGTGTAGGCCAACCAACCAGAACATTATGAACGTGTGCTATTCTCTCTGGGATTAAAATATCTTTGGTGGTATCATATCAGATCAGATCTTGTAGCTTCTTTGTGCTTTAGATGATCAGATAATTAAAAAGTACTGAAAGACGTTTTTATCATTAATTCACACTCATTATAAAGCTGTCATTGAGACTCCATTGTATTATACTGCACAGACAAAATAAACTGAATCTGGAAAAACACAAGTAGTTGTCTGTACAAATCTGAAGAGCAGTTTTATTTGAAATGCTGTTTGTGTACATCACTCGTGTGTACTGATTGTTGTGTCTCTGTATCTTGCTGTACTTTTATTGCTTCAGATATCTGAGAGCTCCTTTAACATCCACAACAATGCCTGCTTACATCCACGCACATTTATCGTAATATTTATAAATAGGGTACAGAATAAACCCTGAGACTCTTAAGAAATATTTCTAAAATGCACCACGTGCTCAACCACAGAGAATGTTTATAGCCAACATCAAATCATCAAATATTCCAAAATTCAGATTAGGAGCATCAAAGTAGTCATTTATAATAATAAAATTAGAAATTAATGATTTTATTGTCACTACATTTTATTATTTTACACAGAACAAAACTGGAGCTTACTAATCAAACTTTCAAAACTTTGGCATGGCCTTAAGCTCAATATCAAGACATTATAATCTTTATAATTTCACACAATCTTTTTTATGTAGAATGATTTTATATAGAAAATAGCAAATCACAAAAAAAAAATACTTTTTAGCAGGTTTTCACAGACAGGGTCACACATAATTATTGATTGCAGACGGGTATAACGGGTATAAAGTATGCATCTGAAAAACAAACAATGCCAACCCTAACTTAAATAAAACCTACCCTAACCTTAATAAAAGTATTTCACCAATAGTACACCGATAGCAAGAAAAGCCAACCATATTTATTTATTAAGTCCTGCATTAGCACTAAATCAATCTAGCCCATCTTTTGCTTGAAAACATTCAGTCACATACAATAAACCAAATGTCAGACTGTGGGCGTGCTTTACAGCGAGTATATCGAGAACTATAGTATTGATTTTGGTAGGTATGTAGTAGATTGTCTCAGCAGCATTCTGATGTTAGATTAGTGCATGTCTGTTCTCTTTAACCCACCCCGTCACTCACAGGGTCACACAGACCAATTCATCAATAGGTCTCATTGTAAAAAAGCCCTCAGTAATGATGAGAACGGGCATGACGGGTCTGCGCTGGTCCAGCATCAGGCCTTATTGATTTCTGCACCTCAGATATGTATCACGTCAGGTCGGCCTCTTATCAGCGCATTGCAGGCCCATGCACAAATTTAATGGAAAAAATGTACCTCGAAACTTTAAAGAGACTCTGACTGTGTGAATATTTTAGTGAGAGAGCAGCTGTGGGCGTATGATCAAAATCAAGTGTTCTTAAAACAGAACCTCAATATCCCTCCCACTCGTTCCTTGTAACATTCATCTTTCTGTCTCGCATAGGGACTTGATTTATCAAATCTTCATCGGCAAAGTCTTGGCTGCCCTGACTATTGATTAACGTCTTGTTAAATCAATTATCTCACAATGTTTTATGTTATTTTCCCCCTCGATAGATAAAAGTGGTAAGCAAGACTTATGCTTTAAAGTCATTATTAATTATGAATCATAAAAAGACTGTATGTTGAAAAAGAAGGAAGATATTCTGATGATACAGCAGCATTAAGAATCTTTCCGCTTTCTACATTTTAGCAATACTGTGACATCAAGTAAAAATAGACATTTTTCAGCAAACAACATTGTCACTGTAGGTTTTAAATTGACTTTTGATCATCTACATCTCTTAAAAATAAAGGTATGATGCCATAAAAGAACCATTTGTGGTTTCATAAAGAACCTTTAACATCAAGAGAACTTTTCTGTTTTACAAAATGTTTTTGTATTGGTAAAAATGTTCTTTACATTAAAAAATAAGAGTGAAATGGTACTCTAGATAACCTGAATGGTTCTTTGGGGAACCACAAAGGGTTCTTCTATGGCACTGCTGTCTAGGACCTCTTGAAACAGATTTATTTTTAAGAGATTTTGCCATAATTAAGCTTTATATTCTCAGTTGGTCTGCAACAAGCAAAGCAAACTGCTTATAAATCCATGTTTAGATAAATGTACCCATTGTACCAAAAGTGACAACTGATATAATACACTGTATGTTTATATATTTTACACTAATATTTGCTCTGTTCATGTTAAAACAAAACAAAGCTAGAAAATCTAATCTATGTGTCTCTATTTCTCTGCTGATCCTTCGAAGCAGAAAAGGCATATTTACCTTCATATTTGTTTTTTTTATGAACAGTGTGATGACCAGCTCTACACAATGTTATCAAAACCAAATCAAACAACTGCAAAGATCAAATTCAAATAGATTCTGAATAAGCAAAAATGGCAATGTAACAAAGCTTCAGATTGCTCTCGGTCTTCCTAGAGAATCACCACACAGTATCTGTATATTGCACATCAGGTACACAGAGGTCACAGATCAAAACTTAAACAGCTTTGTCTTTAAAACTACCATTCTGCATTGTTGGACTGACTTCAAAGCAACAGTATTAAGCAACTCAATGCACAAAAGGTCATAACTGCGACGTAAAAAGGAAAGTACTTACATTCAACATGATTGACATTTTCAACATTATCTGGGCAGCAATGGTGTTATTTGCTGCAAGAGAAAAAACAACTATTAAATTTAATGCACATATTATAATATAATTATGGCAACATTTGTCACTGTGGATATAATCCATTAATGAACTTTAACAGTAGACGTTTGACAAAACAGACTGTGCAAACTGTATGGTTTTGATATGATATTTAATTTATTATCCACAAAACTGTACATGATAACTTTAATGCATGATTAAATTATTGCTATCATTTGTGTTTTTACAGTGAAAGAATCCAGTGTTTTTTAAAAACTTATTAAAAATGATTTAAAACTCTTTACAGTGCGAAATTGCAAAATGTACGTCCAATCTAGTGAATGATCATGGCGCTTACTCATAAATGTTGATAATGCTGTATTTATTCTCTTTAACAGTCTGAAACTTTTATTTCTTAATGCCTAATAATAATAATAATAATAATAATAATAATAATAAAATTATCTCCCCCTCACCAAGAAACATAATTTTAAGAAACTACTGTAAAGTTTGACTTACCGTTTCTTGGAACGTCTCACGTCTGAGAATGTCGATTCTAGGCAAATTTGCAGTTTACTGCGGCTTTGATGAGCACGCAGGAGAAGCCGTTCGGCATTGACTGGCTAATTGCCAGCTTTTTAAAATGCATCACCAGCCGAACCGCTCAAAGCAAAGACTCTTCTGAAAGATGAATACAGAAATGATCAGGAAATGTTTACTGTCAACACGCATAAGAAAACACACCTGAAAACACAGCAACACAGATGGGCTTCGTTCTTAAAATGCTTTCCTTACACTATTATCAACAAATGGTATTGTGAGGTCAACTGATGTATAGTCATTGATGGTGTGTAACTAATTACATTCAACGAAACGTTCTGTACTAATGCTAACAGTATTAGCTGATGACGTGTGTTCAGACATCTCTGATGGAGGGTGTGAATAATGAATTCACATTGTTGGAAATATGGGCGACTGCCTAAATCTATTAGGAAAATGATGATGGATGAATCAACAGACTGGCACGTGCTTGCATTTGTTGTACATACAGCTGTTGGATAATATCCTTTGTAACCTTACCAATGATCTTGTGACTCTTCTTCAGCTGTGGTTCTGAAATTGTAAAACATAGACAACTTAAAAGCTTGTGTTTTATAGTACATCAAGGTTTGCCAAAGTTCAAAATTGTCTTTTTTGCATTTGGATTGAATTGGCCGTGCTCTAAGGGAGGCTAAATTTGCCAAGTGGAATAGGAAAGAATACATTCCCCAACCTCATATACTCGTTCATGTTTTAAAATCATATGTTCTCGGGCACCTCCGGGACAATACATCTTTGCATGCATAAAAACCAAGCCGAGAATTATGATGTTGCATTCGGTACGCGGCGAACTATTATCCCGAAAATGATCTACACAAGATATTACTTCGTCTTTGTTGCCCTTCCTTTATCAGCGGAGTTAATTTGGGGTTCGACTGAAAGAGGAAAATGTCTCCTCATCTATTTCACCGTTGTGGCGATACGTTCTCATTCAGACGCGCACCGTGGTTCCCATGGCAATGCCAGCTTTCATTTTCTCTTAACTTACGCCTGTTTGCATACGTTCTGCCTCCGTTTCTTCTCCCTGGGCAGCTCTCAGCTTTATGACTGATTAGCCAAACTGATTTCCGATTCCGTCTTGTGTCTGAGACGTTCAGACGACCCATCAGCTGCAATCAAACAGCGAGGCAGAACTGATGGACAGGAAAGACATGCGAGGACCCTGAGGATCTGAATGTTCTGCCCTTCTCTAAACTGATCAGATGTTTTTGAATAGTTAAATGTATTCATAGTCATCTATATTTCATCGACACACAGACTCATTCTGGAGGTGCTCTAAGCAAACCTAGAAATCCGATCATTGCATTTGAGGACACATCTTGTTGTTTCTCTCAACTCTGCTGCGAGGGAGCTGTATCTCATCTTCAGTGTAGCGAGGTCTACTTTATCTTCATTTATCCATTTATATGTACTTTGCTGTTGTTATTTTCTGTTCAGACAGCGAAGGGTTACTCAATCCCCTGTGTTTTCTAAGCACTGTCTGCTCACGTTCATGTTTTGATTAAATTGACTCTATTTGACATGATGTATATTGTATAATCAATACAGAGCAAACGGCAAGCATACAGTTGTGAGATTCATTGCAAATCTGAAGCTTTTAGTACTCACCTCAATGTTGATGCAAATCTGTTTTCTGTGGATCTGTGGAATATTAAAGCATAAAGAATGATTAAAACACATAAAACTGTGCTGAAGTTCATGTCATGCATTGCATTTAAAGTCTGTTAATGCTATACATAAACTTTTCATACAGTAACAGCCATAATTTACTAAACGCCTCATTACATTTAGCTATACATTAGAAAACCAATGTCATAAAGAACACCTTCACAGTGTTTTAAAGTTGTTTTCGGAGCTGGATAGATGAGTTTGGTTTTGTTTTTAATTCTACCGTTATATTGCTTTCTGCAGAAAATATGACAACAAATGGGTTTGAAACTAGTATATATATATAATATAAGATACACTCTGCTAAATAAAGGTGCTTTATGATACCATAGAAACACCATTTTTGGCTGTATGGTTCCATAAAAAAAACCTTCTGTTTCACAAAAGGTTTTTATTAGCAAAAAGGTTCTTTAGACTATTAAAAGTTAAGAAAGAACCTGTGGGTAAGTGGTTCTTTAGAGAATCAAAACTGGTTCTTCTATGGCATCGCTGTGAAGAACCTTTCGAATCACCTTTATTTTTAAGAGTGTATAATCTCATCAATCCTGTCAAGTTTCAAACACTTCAACGGTGGAAACATTACATGTGTGCCAGTTTAGCACAGATGACGCGGCCTATGAGAAACCGGTTTAGCACACAGAAACACTGACCAATCTGACGATTGCACTTGTGTAGCATGCGGCCTCCATGGGACCGTATCTATTTTCTCTCAGCACTTTGAAACCAATCTGGAGCGAGGGATACCGAAAACACTGGCCCTGCCACGTACCCCGGGGAGACCTGGCAAGCGTGTCCTCCTCAGAATGACAGCCAAAAGTAAATTTAGCTGGCTTTGATCTTAGACTTGTTGTCACTGTAGTCTAGTACCCTCAAGATATGCCCCCAGTTGAATTGAAGCCTCCTTTTTAAGCAGTTGTGTTATTATTGGCGACAAACAGTCAATGCATTAAAAAAAGACTGACCATTAAATCGGAAATTTAAAACATGTTACACATTTATATATGGCAGACACTTTGATGTGTGAACCCAAATCGAACCCATGATCTCAGTTGCATCAGTTGAGCTCAAGAACATTTTCATACTGGACAAGTATGATTTTCATGTTCACTGACCACCTTCACATGTCTTCTAAAACAAAATAAAGCACAGAGGACATAACGGATCCCTGTAGAGTCTTTATAAAATAACTCTCTAATAGCTTGCAAACATTACTAATTACTCAAATCTCCCTTTCTCCCAACTTTTCTTAATGTCACATTAATTTGACTTGTTCGACGTGAGCAAAGCCTAAAATCGTTTTTGAGACGTCGCTCGGAGCCTGGTATTTAATATTAAACGTGTCTTGACTGGTCTTTCAGGTCCAGCCAGCTTTACTCTCACCTTAAACCCCATATCAAACAGGCACAGCTGTAGCAGAGCCCCGAGCCACATCTTCCTAATTCAATTCTACTGCTTGTCACTGTGAGCAATGCTGGATGGGAACATTATGTGAAAGGATAAACCTTTTCACTCTGCATTAGAAGAGAGGTTTTATCATTTATTTTTGACTTTGCCAGGGAAATAAATTAATCGAAACCTCCCAGAATTATTTCTGCAACTGTGGGGGCTTTCCACTTATCCAAATAATAATCTAGTTACCTCAGACGAGACAAGACAATCACCGATATTATAAGAAAAGCAGATACTGGAAAGTCTTGGACAGTTTTTCTTGGTAACATCTAGTGAACTGCCTACATAGTCAGCATTTTAAGTGACATACATTTGACATACTCTTGAAATGCTGTTTCACAGGGTATGAGTTATAAAAGACCTTCTTTTGGACAAATCTTAAGACAACATCCCTGTCCTATTCTGGAGAAGCCAATTCCATAATGCATTTCAAAGAATCCATTAAAAAATACCATGATGACAGGTGAAGCAAAAATATATATAAAAATGATTCATTTAATATGTGTGTACTATAATTTTGCATGCTTATTAAAGTATTACAGTGTTACATTAAGTAATATGCAAACAACACAACAAAGGTTTGGACAGGGTGTTTTAGAACTATCAACATCATGTGATCATTCCTCAACAGCACACTCAATCATTATAGGATTTACTTCTGGATAATGTCTTCGAGTCACTTACGTGCTACATCCGAAGCTGCATATGGTGATGGGAGCGTTCAATTTCCCGTGGTAATGGGACTCATCAGCCAGAAAGAAGGATGAAACCATGGTTTGGCAAATCCACACCAGCATATCAGACATCTGTCACTCCTAGTGTCCGCCTGCCACGCTGGGAGCCGTTCCTGGCAGCATCTCCAGGACATATCCCGAAATGCCTTCGACATCCACGAATTAGCTGCACAATTTATCTTCGACCTCCTGTGACAAATTATCAACTAGCCAGAGCTTTTATTAGGTTAAGCTAGCAAACATATTGGCTTACAACACCCACTCAGAGAACTAGGGCTGTATTGAGGAAAACTGTGAGATATGATAACTTGGTAAATAATGTGATATTGCAAAACAACGTTTTAAAGTATTCATTTAAATTATATTTCAAAAACGTTAACATAATCAACATATGTGTTTTTAAAATAAAATATCATTGCAACTTTAAAAAAAGAAAATAAATGTCATGTTTTACTGTTGCAGTACAACAAATCTGACAGTGTTATGGCAAATCAATGCAATATGCCCATTTGTGAAATTTTGATCATTTGTTTTGATAATTTTGATATATTATGCCCTACTCTGAACCAGTGACAAAAATGGAGCAAACATGCTGATTATCATTTGTTTAAAAAAAATTAATTCCACAGTAAAACCTAATTAGTTAGTACCTTGCATACAAACTAACTATAGTCTATAGTCTAAAAATGAACCAATAAGCACTTGAGAGTAATGACCTTTGCAATTTTCTAAAGGTCAGCTGGTGCTAAAATTCAGATCTAATAACCTTACATTACTCATAGAAAGTCTTCGTCATAAAAACTACATTGTCTGATGTCTAAAATTGACAGTTCTGTGCCAAATAAGGTAAAACAAGGTAAGTAAGAGGGTAAGTTTGAGCAAGTTCACTTTCCTCATTTATAACTCTCCACCTCTACACCTTCATTCTTTTCTCCGCTGTCAGCTCTCCAACCACACCTTCAAACCCCCAAATGATTTTGGCAGCCAAAGGAATACAGGAACGGCACAGGCCAACACTGAGGTGATTACTAATAGAGTTTATTACTGCCGATTTGGCAGGTCATTCGAGTGTTGGGGCACATTTCCAGCGGCCGTGTCCTGGGTCGCTGTGGGAACAGTGACAGTGGTGGAACCGCCTGCCTCAATATTTCTGGACCCTCACGAGAAAAAGCCCATCGCCTGGAGAGTTTGCCTCACACAGACTACCTGCTGCTTTTAAAATTCTGCCAATAAAGCCTCTGAATGCTTCTGTTTTGACAGTTCAATGTGGCCAAGCTTCTTAGCAGCTTCCTGGATTTATTTCCCTAAGGTGGCAGAGACTGAAAAGGCAGATATATTTTTGAATAGTGCGATCTATTAGGAGGGCTATGGTTGGGAATGAACCCCCTTTAAATAAAATGCAATAAAGAAATAAGGGGGAGGGGAAGATAGGTTAAAAACAGAAGTAATTTGATGTGAACACAAAAAGCTTTGGCACCCTCTGGTGTTAACTTCATTTTCTATGTTGATCGTGTTTCAGAACAGCCATGTGCTGCTAACAAAGACTCCCTGGTGTTGTATAGATATTATCTGATTAAAAGCACAACACTATAATTCCCAGCAGCACAGACTCCTGGACTTCAGAGGGAAAATAAAGACATGCTGGAGATGTGAACATCAATAAAAGACTTTGTTAAGAAGTGCAAAACTCTGCAGTATTCTCAACTATTTAAAACCTTAAGCTTTTATGTGTGTGGAGTATAATGCCCTGAAATAGATCCAACTTTAGTTCAGTTATAAAAAGAAGGAAAAACCTGCGACATAAATAGAATTATCATCAGGTATTAAAATCACTATCACCTGTGCTCTGTGGTCTCATGCTCTCCTAGACCTGGGTTAATTATTATTTGTCAAAACACAGCAAGCTTGTACTGTACAGATCACTGCCCTGTGTCCATCCAAGGTGATCGTAGCCTGCATTTAATTGGTGGCGGTGAGCCTGTCTCTGGACCGGCCGCTGAGAGCAGCGTGTGATGTGGCCCGGCTGCATTTGCCCTATCAACCGTGCCATCCGAAACGTTCCCTGACAGCTCAAAGTTTTCATCTTTCAGAGCGGCTGCTGAGTTCCTGGGTGGCATTCATCAACCTCTAAACGAGAGGCTGTGACACAGGGCTGACTGATGTGCCATCTCATGCTGCGCCTATGGGCTGCCCTGCTGAAAAGACCAGCGTAGACCGTCGGTCACCGGCTTATGTGTTTTGGATGCTAGTGTTCCCGTCAGAGTTTATAAGAAGCTTGGCACTAGCCAGCATAAACCAGCCTAGACCAGCAGGGAAATTTATACTGGTCTAAGCTGGTCTTTTCAGGAGAGTGGAACAACCATGTGCCAGACAGATGTTTATAATCAGAGACTGCTAATCTGTGCAATTTCATTACAACTGGTCCTGGTTTTTCACAATGATCTGGTTCTACTGTGTATATATAGTAAATATGTATTTGGAGTCAATCTGTTCAGCTTGTTTATATAAAGTATACCCTTCCTGATAAAAACAGTAGAAACTAGTACAGAAATTCTAATGGATGCAATGGTTATAATGGGAATTTGTATTGATTTTAACTGGAACTAAAATGTGGGTGTCTATTGGTAATATGTTGGGATATATTGGTGGAATTTTACCTTGGTTGATGTGAACCAATAGAACCTTATTAAATCCTACAAAACACATCATTTGTAATTGTTTAAATGAGAAATAACAGAATGTTGATAATAGTGTAGGGCTGGGCGATTAATCGAAAAGTAATCGAAATCGACATTCAGAACCTATAATTGATCAAATTTTTCCAGGTCAATTATTTCGATTACTTTCCCTTTAAAAACACTACCGCGTGTGGAGTAAAGTGACCCCGCTCCGTTACGTTATTCCGCCGACATGTCGAGCATGAAGAGCTTAAACACGGAGACAACTGAGCAACAAGAGCAGCTTGTACCAAAGAAAAACGCAGTCTCCGTCGTTTGGACACATTTTGGCTTCAGTAAGGATGACATTGAACAAAATGAAGTCAGATGTAGACACTGTAGAAAAACAATTATAATATATCCTGTAAAATATTATTTACAGGATATACAAGAGTTATTTTATTTAGAAGAGATACTGCTTATTTTCTACTTTTAATATGAAAAACATTGAAAATAATTTATTTTGTTTCCAAAAGTGCAAATTATTTTTTTTTATATAAGAACAAAGTGACTGTTCGTTTTAGGCAATGTGTGCTTTAATTTCAGTTGTTCAACATTGATGTTCAATAAATAATCATAGACAGTAGATAGTGTGTGTTTCCTTCAATTATTTTAAAATCAAGTAATGCACCCTTCATTCAAAAATCTCTCACTTGTAATATGTGAGCATATTTACTGTACAAAACTTGTCAGTGAACTAAAAAGGCTAAAAAATAAAAAATAAGTAAAATAATCGTTCATTAATTGTAATCAAGTTAAAATGTTCAATTAATCGAGATTTTGATTTTAGGCCAAATCGCCCAGCCCTATAATAGTGTTCTTTTCAGAAGGTCAGGGCTGTACCATAATATTTTATTTGACGGTTACAAAGTTTCTGGATTAATGGCATTTGTTAATCAATGCACAACTAATACTGTAACACTTACAAGCTTTCAATCAAGTAAAATTAGTCTAACATAATATGCCTTTTTACCATTGTTTTATTTTAGTAAAAATGAACTATAGTGATACTACTATGATTAGATGATAAGATTCAAAAATTGCGTGTCTCTCTCACACACACAGTGATATAATGTTTACAACCTGGCCAACACCAGACTGTGCAAAAACTAAATACAGGGAAAGAATAAGATAAACCTGAAGTAAAGTATAAATTAAGCTAAAATATAGGACAAAAATATAAATTAAAACTATACGTATATATTTACATCCTGCAACGCACCTGTTGCGTGACCTGTCCATTACCGTCCGAGTCCCCTCAAAAATGCATTTAAAGCAAACATTACAAATGACGTCTTGAAGTCAGATGTGCTTTTATAATACGATTAATTATTAATATGGATAACTCCGTGGCATATTTGTTCAACAAACCTTTCCATTACGCGCAGTAGCCGAATACAAAACGTTAATATTCAGTGAAACGCTTCGAAATACAACTGCAGTAAAGTAATAAAATTCGCTTCCTTCCCCAAACAGCCAATCAGCAGTAGAGTTGACCTTTACAGCCAATCAGCTTTTAGGGTCACTCTACCTTAAGTGCGTCATCAAGCAAACCAAGCTTGTGGTTAGCGCAACAGGTGTGAGAACAATATAGCGGAGAAGTCTGAAGTAAAATCCAAAATTAAGTTAAGGATTGTTGGACAGGATTATACATTGACCACAGCTAAGGACCGGAGGGTGGAGAGCTAAACCGTTAGGTGAGAAAATGTTAGATGGAATGGGGCCCTCCATTCGCTTATAACTGTTTATACATACACTGCGTGTAGGCTGCGATGCGTTAACGAGTCGGCCATATTGGGCAGGGCAAACTGACCAGTTAACATTTAAGTATGTTACGTTTGTTGCTACATTGAAAGGTATTTGGCTGGTAATTGCAACGGTTGTAACGCGTTGTTATATATTTTTATAAAGCTTATATTCGTCGTAGTAGTTATAAGATATTAGATTTAACTGTTCTATGTAAATAGAACTGTGATTTGTTTCGTTTGTTTACTCGACTAACAGGTGTAATGCTGATCTGAAATGTTATAACGTGACATTTAATCATATTGTTAAACCTTATTTTATTTGTACAGGACCATAGTATGTAGATGGGACTGTGACTAGTCTTTCGTTTGTTTACTTGAGTAGCAGCAGGTGTAATGTTGGTCTGAAAGACTACAACGTGTCATTTAATTATATTGTTAAGCATTGTTTTAGGACATCAGGTGGTAATAATCTGTGTATCAGAGTATCATGAGTATCAGTAAAAACATATGATAATAAAACTATGCAATATTCTATTCTTAATCAATACTTGTTAATCAGTACTGTACTTTACATATGCTTTTCTATCATAACTAGTTTTTCCCGGTACTGGCTGTAAATTCAACATTTTCCCTGTGTAATGGGTGCAGGTTTTTAGTTCAGCTGCATGTAGGCCCCAAATGTGAGAAATGAATCCTCCTGGAGTTCTTACATGAAATTCCCCTGGAGATGTACAACACAAATTACCCCATTAATATCTCCAAACTATTTGCAAAGGGATTTGATATAATCCTTACAATTACCCCAGGTGAGCTGCACGGGTATTTATATGTTCCTGCATCTGGTCCTATTACTGTATCTCTCTCATGCTGCCTCTGCAGGGTCATAAGAGGGAGGAATCCTGTCATTTTGTCAATAAAGACCGGGCAATTGGATCTGCCCTTACTAGAGGTGCAGTCCAACATGTTCTGTCAAAACTCTGAAAAGGGAGAGAAAAGAAACGCGCCAATGTAAACTCTGCTCGTGTAATGAGTATTGATTATAAATAAATAAATAACATAAATTCCTTGTAAAGCATTAATATTCATAGAATTAGCATCATTACGCTGCCCACTGTGGCCTTTGCGCTCCGTTTACAGATCTCACTGTGGTCATTAGAGAGGTTTTTTCAAAGTGCTGAAAGGCAAAGCAATGTTATAGGTAGTTATTTAGAAGTTTCTGCCTCTTTTTTTTGGTTTGGTCTCTCGATTGCCTTGTTTTCACCTGAGAGATGCGGTGTGTCGTATCTCTACTGGTGGTGAAAGCTTCAAATTGAAAAAAGCCTATTTGCCCTTTCCGTTTATGGCCTTTTTGATGACTTTATCTTTAGCAGAAGAGCTGTCTGAAAAATAAAACATGCTGTTATCTTGCTAGGCAGTTGCTTACCAAATACAAATTCTAAAATATGCTCGTTCTGACCCGCTACACCCTTTAGTATCAGAGAGGCGGCTCTGATGTAGCTTTAGTTCTGTCTGTGATGCTGTTGGTTAGCCTCTTATTTTTTGGTTGTGCATGAAAATCAGCTGTGAACTTTCAAACATGTGATACCTTGTTCCCCGCAATCGTGTCTTTAAAGCAGCTTGTTTTATTTCAGTAAGAATTTGAAGTCTGAGAGATCAGTTCAAGGAAGCGTGTGAGGTGGCCACAAAAATCACAGGCCAAAAAGAAACTAACTGCAGAGTTTCTTGCTTGTACAGTAGCTTTAAATGAAATTACATTTTGAATTTTTATAAAAGTGAGACACAACTGCTTACTGTAGGTTTACTGACAAACATGACTATGATTTAACTAGACAGCAACCAGAATTATTTACTCTTTTAGGTGGACACTATCCACATTGTTATTGTTTATCGTTGCATTCATATTTTTTTAAAACCTTGGCTTAATGTGCACAGAAAAATTTAAGTAATCCATTTGTATGTTGTATTTTTTTTTATTTGTAAACACTGTGGCCTTGTTTGGTTAATGTTTCTTTAAATGGATCACTATTATGTGCCATTAGACACTAGAGATCTCTGGCCAATACCATCAAGCTAAAGATAACAAATAAATCCATGTTGGTATTGCTGTAAGTTGTTTTGTAGGGACAACAGGTTTGTTTTCAAGAGACTAAAAATCAGATGGTATCCAATTTTGTGTCTAGTGAAATAAAAGAACAATCAGGCTAAATGTAAGTGTAACTATGTGGTTCCTGTATAATTATGTGTATTTCAGCACAACGAGCCTTTAGAGGCTTTGGTAACACACACAAGCACATTTCACAATGGTATGTGTGTACATGTAATCTGCAGGATTCAGGCACCGGCACTTTAAATCTTGACCTGCTGGAATTGCATACGTTGTTCAGAGTCAGACAGGAGCGGCAGGCATTCCCAGCACTGCTCCAGATCTCAAAATATCTTGCGAACCCCGCGTTAACAAAGACACGCCGCTTCATTTACATGCAGCTGCCTTCCTCGAGCTTACACAACAACCCACCCAGCTAAAAAGGAGTTTGGTAAACATGAGACTGGCATAGTGGAGTGACTCAGAATGGTTTTGAATGAGGGATCTCTTTCTCTCTTGATCAATTATACACACATACCCCATGAGGAGAAAATTCATGGTTTTGCCCAATAGCTGTGCATTAGTTTGTATACATGCGTGTTTGTAAATAGCTATTATGCTTTGAGTTGAGTTGAGATTTTTTGTTTTAATCGCATTGCTTTTATGTTTGCCGGCTTTGCGATAATGAACTGAAAACATAATAATGAACATCTGAGCTTACCACACCTTAGCTCGCAGTTTAAACAACTGCAGATGAAAACGGCTCATTTGTACCTGTTAACCTATTGCCCGGTGTATTTCATTACCATAATCACAATCCATTTGAAAACATTCCCTTTGTATCAGCATGCGTAAATACATCTCAAACCTGAAACCCTCTGGACCTTTTAAAAATGTTTCAGCTCATATCTTTTCACACAGAAATACAGACTCGGCAGGAGGCATAGATGTGAAAAGCAAAACTTTGTAGCTGCTTTTTCAATTATCCCCGAAGGAAACAAACCCAATAGAGATACTTTAAGAGATGTAGCTTTGTTAATGAGATAAGCTAAATTAAACATAGTCTTACCTAACAATCTCTTTGTTTAATAAGCCTTAATGTTATAGAAGCTTAAAATGATGGTGAGGTTAAAAATGATGATCTGGAGTTGATCCAAATATTTTATGTTCTTTAGGTGAATAATTCGTACCCAACAAGGTCATAGTGTAAGACCGTTGTAGTTAAGGAAGATACCTTTATTGGTTTATTTCATTATATCCACAATGAGCCTGTTGGGTTTTATAAGTGCATGACGTTTTCAGTTAAAATGCTTCATTCAGAAACCTTACAAGATTGTTTGAAACTGGCTTAATATTGTAATCATAGCATATACTTTACAATTAGCACATTGTGTTTATGTTTTTTTTTTTCTGATACCATGAATGTAGAATATGCAGGAAACCTGTTTTACAGTAACATACAGTAAGGTTATATCTTGCTTATCACTGTGCGTAGCTTTTATGTAGGAGATAAAGCCAAAATGTAACAAACTTGAGCAATTTTTTTATATTAATAGAAAGTACATGAAATGTTAAAGTGTAATTTATGTTCTTTTTGTATTAGTATACTTGAAATAGTGTTATCATGGCTTAGGAAGTCTTGTTTTAAAACTTTAAAAAATGGGTCTTCCCATATAACAGTGGTCTACTTTCATTCTTATTTTGTCCAAGTTTCACATGTTTTTGTATTGTCAGGTGACAAGATTGGGGTGTAGAATTAAGGAAAATAAATGGCTGTAAACTAAAATAAGATTTATGTTTCTTTGAATTATACATGCAGCAGTGTTTTCTTCATGCTTGTAGAACGTCATGTTGACTTTAACATTGAAAAAGTGACTATACTGTAGGTGATCATCACATCTCACGAAGTCCTGCTCTTTTTTGTTTAGCTTATTCTTAGTCTCATTGGTGTAAGATCTACATTTATGCATTTAGTAGTGACCTGTAGGCATTACAAGGCACAATTCAGACCTCCTGTTACTCTATAAAGTGCCTGGTTTCTCTTTAGAGACAATACAAGCATGCTACGAATATAGTTAATTATTATTTATTTCAAATTATTGCTATGTCCTGTCTGACGCTCAATATATAATGACTGTTTGTAGCTATAGAGAGCTGATTTAGTGGTTCATTTTACAGCAGCCAAATTGACAGTCAACAAAAGAGAGAAAATCTGCACACTGTGCATTACTAATGGACAAATGGAGCAGCCCTTTTTAAATCATCTGAACATATCGCTGACAGAAAACATCTTCTAATTTCTAAAGATAGGGCCAAAGGATAGGACTTTTTATAAATGAATAAAAAACATTAAGTAAACTTTTTGCTGTGTTCAAACTTCAAACAAAGAGATAAAAAGAACACAAAAGCACTCCAAGGATTCCTCAAAGAGAGCAATGAGAAACTATTTTTATGCCTTATGTCTTATGCCTTGAATTTCTTTGTTGTAACTGGTTGCATATTAATGCTTTCAAAAGTGGAAAAATCTACTATTAATGATCAGAGCTTCAGCAGCAGGCCTGTTTTTATCATAGTGTTCCTTTCTCTGGCTTTTTGTGCCTTGGATAATTTTTCATAATATGAAAGCAAAAGAAAATTTAAGGTGTTAAATCATTAAAGGAACATTTTGCATCGAGTCAGACTGCTTGCATGGGTCATAAAATTTCCCAGCATGAAGCACGCAGAGATGTTTCGTGTGTGCTGGATGCCACCAAACTGCCGTTTAAAGATTTGCTAAAATTGTATTGTAATATTTTTAGAGTAATTTTGAGTGTTTTGTTCATAAATTTCCGCCATTCTCAATGCTCTTTGTTTGTCACATTTGTCAGGTCTCGCTGGTATGTTTTGTTCAAGAAACCCCACAGAGATAACTCATCCTGTTCCATGTAAAATTAAGCAAAACCTGAAGTACGTCAGAACAAGATGTGCTTTTTCTTTTTAAATAGGAAATCTTTTATTATGTTAGGGAGAATATGTTGTGAATATTCCATGAGAACCATTGCAGGAATTTCACACAAAACATTTTTTTTTTGGCTACCCACTTCGATCGTTCTGATTAATTCTTTTGAATGATAAAATCTAGGTTGTTTTCGTGTATGTGCACATTATACATTTCTCTATGACACATATTGTTACAAAATAATTGTCAAACACGCTCATCACTGTACCCGGCGCGCTAAGCACAAAAAAACGAAAGGAATTACAGCTACACTCTCTACAAAGACTATAATTTCCCACTTCCTTATCTTCTTATTTTAATTATTAGGAAGAGGAATTTTCCAGCCCATTGTCTGCAAGTGAGGCTAATTATTTTATCGCAAAAATTTTAATTAGCTGCATCTAGAGCAATGCTTAGTGCAAAAGCCCTAACACAAGTGTTGATGGATGTCACATATGACGCACTCCGAATCATTTATTCATTACCCGACTGAGAGAGAGGCTTCTCAAACGCACAACAGATGTTATGTATGAATGCTGACAACCTGCGCAGATGGCTATATAACTGTTTATTATGAATAGTTTTTTTTCTTCTCCTGTTTTACTTTATTAAACCTTGCCCTTCATTATCCGCGATTCTACTTCTAACAAGTTACCATTTGGCCTAAATACTGTAAATCCTTGATAATTGTTAAAATACTGTTTGATTGTTAAAACTGAAGTGTGTTATTTCTTTACCTTTAGTATCACCAAACAGAAGTGCAGAAGAAGCTCATTGCCATTGGCCAGATAAAGAGATGGTCCCGCCCCAAATTTATTCCATTGGTTAATCAGATGTTTACACTCTTTTCAATTTTGGGAAAATCATTTAGCAGGTGGCCGATTTACAGTTTCAACATCTTAAGCTGGGATAGGGGAAGAAAATTGCACACTTCAGCTTTAACTTCATGTTTATTCAATGAATGTGTTCAATGGCAAATCACTTGTCATTGTGAGTCAAACACATGATAGACATGAGAACGTGTGCAGAAGATCTCTGGCTTTTACTTAAAATGCCATTTAGTGAGACATGTGCATGAATCAAGGGGTGATGTGCTGCAGTCCCAGGTGTTTCAGATCATAAAATAACCAAAATTTGTGTGAGAGAGGAATAACTGCAGATTTTGAACATGTTTGGAGAATGTGTTACTTCATTTTGTCAATGTAGAAATCAGAAATTGACTTTGTTCTTTGATGTGAACGTTAAAAGCTGCACGCTGATTGGCTGTTGTCGCATATTTCTGCTGTGTGATTGGCTCTTATATTAATCCATATCGAGTAAAAAGGCCTAGAGCTTATCATCGTTATCGACATATATTTTTTCGCGATTCGATATGATATCGTTTATCGGCACAGCCCTATTTCAGAATAAATTAACTAGTGCAACAATTGGATCAAACCATATTTAACCCCCCACTCAAAACTGACCTCCAAAAACACATCTGCCACAGTCACGTGCCCGTTCACGGGGCCGTTTCGGCCTCTCGTGAGAACCGCCGGGGCTTTCAGACGCATCTGGTGTTTCATCCGTGCGGTGCGGGCAGCTGCTGGTGGGATGTTTGCATAGGCAGAGCTGTAGGTTCGGGCCAGCTGAGGGCCCAGCGGTCGCTGCAGTGTTCAAAGGACCAAAGGCCCAGAGGATTCGAGTGCCGCTGTCTCTGAATTGTGTCTGAAAAACAGAAGCACTACTGGGGAAGAAGTGCCTTGATTTTAAATTCGCTTACAAATCCAACCACAGCACAGGCGAACACACAAGTGTACAGAATAAAAAGTAGAAGAAGGGGTGTGAAATCTTATTTAAGGTCATTCTCTCAGCATTGGGTTCAGTTTAACATTGCTATTTTCACGTGTGGTTAGATGTTAGGTATGGTAAGAGGTGGGCTGGTGTTAAAAATATTAAGCAACAGGATATATTGAGAAGATATTGTTATGATTATAGCTAGATGTTATTTGCTCTGTGCGTTTGGGACTAGTTAAACAAGAATAGGATACTGAATTTACGTATTTTCATATACTGTGGTGTTTTTGTCACTGTGTTTTATGGTACACGGCATTCATCTCATGATGTATTACACAATAAATTACTCCTTTGAGTACAACAATATGAGATTGGATCAGCAATGTTTGTATTGCATAATCCGTGCAGTCAGAGATTATTCTCGCGCTCTGAAATTGACCTATTTGGCATGAACCCACATTTTGCGTATACAAGAACGGCAAATACGAAGCAATAAAAAGCTCATTATAATATGTGAAGGGAGATGTGCTGTTTATTCTGAATAATAATTGACAACTGTATACCTGAGATCAACATAAGGCATGTGTTGAGCAATATATGGAGACTATATTGAATGTTTTTTTGTTTATCTTTATAAGATTTTAAAAATTGTCATTATCAAAAATGCTATTTTTATTTAGGATAAACAGCTCATATTCTGAAACGAATGAAAAAGAGCAGCCCATCGTATAGGTGTATCATGAAAGTATACAGTAAAACAAAATAATTCCAAAGTCTGATGTCAGATGTTTATTCATAGAAAGGTTTGTGAGTCTCCAGTCAGCATCATTTGGAACTTTAATATGGTTTTGTACTATTTATGGAGTTGGCTTAGATTTTTGTGGGCTGTGAAATGGTCCTTGATACGCATGAAAGGGCCGCGATGCCTCAGGTGCGAGGGGATGAAGCAGAACGGAGACGCCACACGGCAGATTCGCTCAAAGGCACCGTGGCATCTTGACAGAGGAAATTAAGCTGCATCAGTGCTGGCCTAATGCTGAGGCCTGAAGACAAACATGTAAATGTCAGCTCTTCAATAGACATGTGAAATAGATCCTGTCATAAATTTTTACCCAGGGAAGGATCCAGGAACGGGTGAATGGTACGATTGTTGCGATTGAGCAACACATTCACTCGTTTGTGGTGATGTTAATGTGCCTTAGTAAAAAACATGTAAATTAAATGTAAATCTGATGAGAGAAAAATGCAGCATAAATTGGGCATGCATGTTTTATGTTATGCATTAAAGGGATAGTTCACCCAAAAATTCTCTCAGTTTACTTATCTCCATGCTGTCTTAAATGTTTTGTTTTATATTAGAATGATGTCATTTGGTGCTTTAAATACCCATGTGAGGAAGATTTTTTTATAGTCAGGTAAAGTGCTGTTTTTAGAATTGTCTTACATTTAACATTCAATATTCCTTGTAAATAAACACATGGAAATTAAACTATTTTATGTTGTTTTGAAGAATCATCTCTTTTCCATTTTTGCTTCTGGTTTGTGCAGTTTAATTCACAGAATTTGAATATTTTCATTTTTTTAAATACATAACTCGTACAACTTTTTTTATGTTTGGACATTTTTGACTGAAAATGTCATGCCCATGATGCTGTAATTGCCCATATGACAAATAGTCACAAGACACGAGAGAACCAATGAGATTTGAACACATTACTTGATTACATTACATAATTTGCTTTTGGTTTAGTTTGGGTGAACTGTCCCTTTAAATGAACATATAAGGCATTTTCAAATGCAAATGTATTTCTTTATTTTACCATATATACTGTACACGTAATTGCACTTCAGTGAAATACATTTTTCCAGCAATTAACCTCTTTGAAAGAGGCTCATTATGTCATAGAATATATGTTGAATGTACAGTATGTGAGTCATATCCTGAGCAATGACACGTCACCCATGCAAACGACAGATTCAGTCCTTGGCGAGCCAAACAAACGAATGAGTAAAACATGTAAATGTACCTTAGAATAGCCATGCAATATTATAAAATCAAAAAGCAACACAAATATTAAACAAAACTTGATTATTAATTTCACACCGACACAAGTTCAACCATCTGGCAGAATAAAACCTGTTATGATATTTCATACACAGCCAGAGGAAATGGCCAACCATTGCGCGATGGGTCTCTCTGGTAACGCAGAGCGATATTCTCCTCTCAGTTGTTGTATAGAAGAGAGCAAACAGTCACGCTAGTCCACAAAGTTATTTTACCTCAGAAAATTTGTGATCCAGCCCTGTCAGACTTTGGTTTTCTGACTGCGCTCCCCACAGTTGTGCTTTTGTTATAGAGCAGACATTTCTCCAAAGTTTTGTTGGCAGCCTCCCACACTGTGTAATTGATTATGTAGATCTATTCATGTCTCAAAGCATATGAGGGATTCACCAATTAATTCTAGCGCTCTGAATAATAGCTGCTGGTTCATCTCGGGGAAAGCAGTGGGCTGAAACAATAACGCTGGCGAATAAGAAGCAAAGTAATAAAAAGTCAGACTTTAGGGGAAGTTGACAAGTCGTCGAAAAAAAATACCAACTCTCGCTTCAGGGAGGTATTTCTCAACCCTCCATTATTTGGAAAGGTATTAAGGCGAAAACATCTAAAAAGATTTCTGTCACAGGTTGCTGGTGAGCTTGTTTTTATGATGAAAATGTTGGATAAAAAATTCAGTGTTTGTAATTGGTTGAAGTTTTCAACTTTGGTTGTGGCATTTTGCCCACAAATTATTATTCTGAATTATTGCAACTCTTTTATTGTTGTTTATACAATCCCTCCTTACAAGAAAAAAAACCATGAATTACACATTTTTTATATGTGATCAGTGATCGCATGTGGACAGCATAAATTTATCATGTGCAAAAACACATAAAATGTGTGCTTTTGGAGCATTTTTATGTAAATCCCATGTAAACCCCATGTGATCGCATGTGTGGACATCTACATCATGACATCATGTTGATAACGTATCACCATGTAAATTTCATATGGCTTTTCTTTAAGGGCTGGTATGGACGTTTTTGTTGAACATTTTAACATTGTCCGTCGCTTGTTTGACACAATTTTAACCCAGTCTGTGTCATAAATTAATTTAAAATATTTCTGTACAAAAAAGCAACAAATTCAGGCTTAATTTTCTTCATCAGACTAAAGCTTCTTAGTTTCCTTTCATCTCAGTTTCTCCAGTGACTCATTTGGCTCAAGTGGGAGGAATCTCATGTCAACAAGACATTTCCATTGGTGTGCATGTGTTTGTGAGAGGTGTAGCTGAGGGTTTAGATCCGGATCCACAGACACCACTTATAAACCACTCTGAAACTGTCCAATTGCAATATCACCCCCAATGTTTCAAGCATGAAATTCACAAAGGCACCTTTAAGATAGCACAATCTTGTTTCAAGGGCAAATAGGACTACGGGGAAGAAGAGCGTGCGGTCAGGAGACATCACGGCAGTCTCATGTTTGGCCCCTGTTTCTCACAAGAGACGCTTCTCTCAGTGTATTCATGTTTCAATAAAGCTTTGAATAGATCTCCCCCATCACAGCTCACTGAGCTAAAGCTCCCAGAGCTCCCGCTCTTCATTATGGCCGCTGTATGTGGGACGCCTCCGGGTCACTCCTGATGTTCCTCTGGCCGCCTGAGGAGGATTTCTGATGCCGCACTCACAACCTGTGCCAGAACAACCAAAGGCAGGGGAATGCAATCTGTGAAGCAAGAGATCACTGATTTTTAATTGAACAAAAAGGGGATGATTTGAGATGTTTGGGGACTGTTTTAGGGGTTGGGATCAAAAGATATCCTACATTGCATTTTTGAGCAGTTAATATTCTAATAATATTTATTTATATGTTACAAATGTACAGCAGCTGTTGGAAATGGAATAGAGCTTCTTTTGTTGAACTTCAGGGTCCTTGGAGGACAATGTGATATTCAGCTGATGAAAGTTTCTGTTGAGTTCACACCACAAATGGCCTGAAAGAGTATTCAGAAGTTCATATTAAGTGTTACGTGTTGTGCTCAAGGCCTTTAAAACGCTTATATTACAAGTATTTTCCTGACTACAAAGATCTAAAAGAAAATAAATACGTGCAGTGAAACAATGTGCCGTTTATCTTTGAAGGTCAGGTGAATGACGGTAATTTTAGATGAAAAACTTGGTTTGGCATTTACTATAGAATAAGACATGCATGCTTAATAGTGCTATGAAAAAATAGGTCCATTACAATTCTACACTCTTAAAAATGCTGGGTTATTTTTCAACCCATGGTTGGGTCAAAAAAGGACAAACCCAATCATTGTGTTACATTAACCTAAAAAATATCCACATTTAACCAAACAATGGGTTGAAAAAAAACAGTTTGTCCCTTTTTGACCCAACCATATATAATCAAATAACCTATGGGCTATTTCTTGTCTTATTTTTTTTAAGCTGCTTTGCAGCAATACTCTGAAAATGCTGTTTTTTAAACCCATGGTTGGGTCAAAAAGGGACAAACCCTACTGTTATGTTAAATCAACATCAAACATTTCCATACACCCAGCATTTTGGGCTTAACAGCATAGGTTAATGTAAACCCAACGGTTGGGTTTGTCTCTTTTTTGATCCAACCATGGGTTAAAAGAAATATTTTTAGAAGCATTTTTAGAGTGAATGCAATATTAAAATCAAACTAAATTATGTGACAACAACAACGGCAGAAATAAACAAGCTAATGGTAAAAAAACAACCACATAATTTATTCATACTTCAGCACTTTACTGTGGACATAATTCCATTAGAGTTAATGCAAAAATATACAAAAGATTACAGTAATGCAGACACACAGATAATCATTGTGATTCTAGCAGAATGTTGCTGAATCACAGTCATTTCCTAGAACTATTACTGTAAACATTACCTGGAACTATACTGCCACTGTAAAAGCCCCCCTAAAGTTTGACAACTAGGATATTATCCCAGATGTTTTTCAATATATAATGTACTATTATAATGCCATGTTTAAGCACAAACCCATTTCAAAACAACCATTTACCTGTGTGTCCTGCAATGTCTGAAAGTATGATGTGCATTAAAGCTACATTTGGGATATTCCAGTGTTATGGATATGACACTTTCAGTTAAAACTTGACATTTACTGTATAATCTCATAGAATGCATTTATTGGCAGTATATTGAATCATCTGTTTATATTTTACTAAAGCCCTGTCGATAGAGTTCAGAAAAAAAAAAGGTGGCGAGATGGTGAGAGGCGCAGCTCGAGACGTCCATCAGAAAAATATCAGATTATATACATAGTTATCTATTTTAAAAAAAATGGAAATATGCATGTGTGGGATTTCTGTGAATAGAAATACACAAACCAGAAGCAATAATACCCAATACATCTTCTCTTCAAAGAACATAAAGAAGTTTTTTTTTTTCATGTGTTCATTTATGAGGAATATGGACTGTTATGTTTAGTGCATTATATTCACTAATAAATGCTTGAACTATATGATGTTCAGAAACATGATAATGTACGTGGATGATGAGCAGATGAGAAGTGTAAAGAGCATGGAACTTAAGGTGTGTGGTCAATTGCCATCTTTAACCATTCGGTTCATGGTCAGCAAGTCTATTTTGTCCTTAACTGCAGTTTTATATCTGGACTTAGTGAGTACACACCTTGACAGATTGCAAAAAATGCCAAAAATCTTTGTATGGACTTTATAGACGACAGCAATAATTGTGTCCTTTCTGTAAAAGCTTGGTACACCTCCGGTGGTTTTGAAAACACTTCAGCTTCACTGTCAATTATCTATTCAGGTGCTTATGAAACAAACGTGTGGAAAATCTTTCTTATTTAACAGAAGAAAAATGATTCTCTCATATTAAGATGTTTACGTAACATTGTTTTTATAATGCTAGCCTTTTCAATGTATTCAATCACTGGCATTTCTGGAAATGATAATAATACTTTACAATAAGGTTGTATTTATTAACATTAGTTTATGCATTAGCTGACATGAATGAACAATACGCCAAAGAATTTAACAAAAATGAATAATTGCTGAAAAACATAATGCATTTACTAATTTTAACAAATACAACCTTATTGCAAAGTGTTACTGAAAATACTTGTAAATAGTTTGTAGAAAGTTTTAATTATTGACTAGTCAGTTGTGTTTGTAAATATTTACATATTTTTATTAATATTTTAATATGTCATAAGGTCAAGATAAGTGAGCAAGCATAGGGTTTGATAACCTTTATAATCGAGCTGTGCATGTCTGCAGTTTCACTCATGATGTTCACTCATGAAGTCTTCTGACACTTTCTGCTAAAAACAATTAATCAGATTTACACAACAATGAGAACGGATCCCAAGACAAAGCAAGCCAGCTCCTTGTACAAGCCATCTTACATTGAAGCCGTGCTGTTTATGTTTATAAGGATAAAATAAAGGATAAAGGCTCTAGAGATCAAAGCTTCAAGCACTGGTCAGCTTTTCTCTGATCAAGTTAGTTTGATGTTTTAATGACCATGTCAAAGGCTAAACACACACGAAAAAGCCTTGATTAGTGTTTATGAGATGAGCCATTGTTTCTTTCGGCCATGTGGTCAGCTACAGCCATATGTACATAATTCTATAAATCCTTCCATGTTGTGCCATGAATATAATACAGTATTATTCAGTATACAATCCACCTTAACAGCCAGAATCTAAATAGTTTATAGTATTGACTCTTTTTTTTAGTACAAGTACTGTACCATAACCAGATTTTGAAGATATTACAAAATGCATGACAAACTAGAGTGACATCTTTTTATTTTGCATACATGCAATTTGTACTTTGTAATTTTACTGAATATATAAAGATAGTTTATTTGACAGAGATAGTAAGCGTTCTCATATTAGGTACACTCCTAAAAATAAAGGTGCAAGTAAAGTCTGATACATAAAAATAGTCTGTAAAACCTTTTTCTTCTCCAAGGAACCTTTTCTGCTCCAGAAGAGTTTGTGGATGTTAAAGGTTCTTTAGGAAAGAAGCCAACAGGGAATCTTTTAAAAATCTTTATTTTTAAGAGTGTACAGTAATAAAATAACATTTTGACAATAATGAGGGTGACATGTCAATTTCATTGTTTAACAGCGATAATTGCCAATCTGTGTAGCTTCATGTGCCATCAAACCAGCTTTATGACACGCCTACCAGCCCAAAGTCATGAACATCTGTTCAGAGACCTCCATCCATCTCGAAACCTTCTAATCCACTGCATGTCAGAAACTGGGCCATTGGATTTAGAAAAACGTTAAGATGAGATCCTTAACAGAGGGCGTTTTCCTTTTCCATTTGATTCATCTCCTTTGTCTGGAGAACTCTTTATTCTGCATAGGTATCCGTCGTTGCTCCATATAAAACGAGTGTTTTGCATCTAAATTCAGTAAATCCTCAAATAATCCTTTAAAATGAAGATTTAGTCTAATGCATGCCCACGGTGAATGTCCATTCGATCTCTGTGAAATACAGGTGCGCGCATTGTAACCCCATTCATGCGCGCGTCACAAAAGAGTGATTTATTTCCGATGTTGTATTTAGAATGAAGATAGACTAGCTACTTTAAAAGTCCACCAAGGGCCGCTGTGAGTTTATGGATCTCTTGAGCAGTTCACTTACCGAAGTGGAACGAACAGACGAACATGAACATCTGCATGTTTTAGATGTGGGATAAAAGCCGTGAGCTCCCGCGTCTGCCTTGTGCCGTGTAAACCTAAACCCATTGTAACTTTGCCTTTACAAAACTAAAGAAATAAAGCTTAGGTTGTGACACGGATGCGCAAAACTCTTAATGGCTGTAAGTTTTTCAGCTCAGCAAAAAAAAACCCTCGAATTTGGAGAGTTGTTTCTAGTCCAAAAAAGTTTAAACAATTTTTACAAGGATTGCACGATAAGAAAGAAGGTACCGAGGGTTTCCTTGTACACGTTATTCTCCCGAGCAAAAAGAATTAATTCCCAAGGTAACAAGCCCGTTAGGATTTATTATTCCGAGCGCCTTTGTTGGCTCCCGACAAAATAGTCCACGTAAAATTGAACCGCGTACGCAGAAAAGACGTTCGTTCCAGTACGCGGGACATTCCTCTGCCTTGATTTCCCAATAAAAAGAGTTTCTATGCGATCCAGGGGAAGGGGGGCGAGATGGTGAGAGACGCAGCTCGAGACGTCCATACGTGCCTTATCTTAGTGGCAGTGACGTGATATTGCAGCTCCAGTCCTGAGGCTCGGCGCTTTCCATCTCACTCCACGGCGAGTCAGCAGCATCCTCCATCCGTCAAGGATTGCGCTCTACCTGCTAGCGGACCCGAGCATCTCTTGAGGGAAGGGCAGACGACGACCGATGGCCAGAGATTTACATTTATTTGGCAGACAACATTTTAGCCCTCGTTCTTGCGCGTAATACCCCTGCCGCTCACTTCTGTTGCGCTCTCATCACTTGGTTGCATTACATTGAGGTGATATAAAGGAGCGAGATGATGATCCAGCTCGGAGTCTAATGCATTTTTGCTCATTGACCATCTTGTTGCTCCGGACTTCTATGATCGGCAATGGGAGATATTGATTCGCGAGGGAGCGACGCGTTTTATTTCTATTAAAGGATGTTTCCAAGTATGTGGGAAAAATAGCCATAGCTGTCAGAGTGCAAGGTAAGTCTGCTGAAATTACTATTTTTATTATTATGATTATAATGCTGCTGATGCTTATAGATGAATACATAGATGTGTGTTGCGCGATAATTAGATGGCCCTCGCCCAAGTTTATTCCTCTTAAACGCATCCGAGTTAAAGATCCGAGTTGCATAGTTCATTGTATCTGCTTCTGATTAATGCAATACAAACTACGTCAATATTTCAGAGGACTCGAACCGTACACCAGCACAGCGCGAAGTTAAACGATGATAGACGAGTTTCGCATAAAAATCACACGAAATGGAGTTTGGGCGCCGACTGTATCTCAGATGCGGTTTTGGTGGTTCGTTTGAGCACATTTACATTTGCGTCGTCCCAAAAAACCACCACCCCCCGACAGTTTTAGGGTTTTGTAAAAGGCTGGACGTGTCGCCACAGTTTGTCTAATCCCTTCATATTCCCAGTGACGCGACAAACTGGAACGCTCCCATTATAATCATCTGAGCTGCCTACACTGCAAGCGCACGACGCGACACGGCACACGGGCTTTAAAGTAGCGCGCGATGCCTTCTAATGTGCGTCAATATTGTCTCGAACAGTAGCCTGTCGATGTAGTGTAACTCTTTCATTTGTGGCATGAAAATGAATGTCCAGTAAAGGCTCGGTTTCGAAATGCTGTCACACCGCACACAGCTGCAATGCCTGCAGGATTCATGCAAACAGGACATCGAATAGCTTTTCCCTGCTCTCTCTCTCTCTCTCTCTCTCTCTCTCTCTCTCTCTCTCTCTCTCTCCCGCCTTTCTTTCAGACTTCTAGAATATTTGGGAATTCAACGCACTTGCACACATCATGATAAAGCGCATAGCAGATCGGCGCACAGACAAACACCATTTACATAAATGAAAGTTTACGCATAATAGAAACAATGAACGATTGCATTTCGTTTGCTTAAACAATGCTGAAAGTAACGTTTCTTATATATTCCATACATCACGACAATACAACCCTATCAGACAATCTTACGATTTGATCTCTGTGATTTATTGAAAAGACAACATTCATGTAACATTGAATAGAAATCCCTACAGTCTTTTGGAGACGCAGATATTTAGAGATGGTTATTATGCGCGCAGACATGTAGATCACTGCAGAATTGCGACACATCACCCTCGACTAAATAAAACACGTTTTATGGGTCTAGTGTCATTTGTAAATCTCTTTTTGTTGTTGTCGACATCTAATCTCATCGTTTTTATCCTCTTAAATACACGCGTATGAATTTGACGTGCATGAATCCATTCATTGGTAATAATCACCGCGTCCGACACTGTCACAAATTCACCCGCAGTAAAGATCATTTAACGAGTAATCATCGTGTAAAATTTTTATTTAATCACCTAATATTATGATGTTTTATGCCGCCAGCGCAGATACCCAAAGTTATTACCCCCAATTTATTAAACACCACAAGGTGGCAATGTTTATCCGAAATGTGTTACATTCCCATGGAAAGAATCACTTGACCTAAAGATGCAATGTAAAATTGAGATGCATTCTTTAAATAGATAGATCTGGTGAGTTTTTTTTACATGAAGCTTGGGAGATTTTAGATTTTAGAAGCTTGTTGTGATGGTAATTGTTTTAGTAAAGCATGCAGACAATAAAAGTGTATCTGTGTTTCTCTTGCAGGCCAAATGACATAGGATGAAGGCTGTTCGTAATTTGTTGATTTATATATTTTCCACCTATCTCCTGGTTATGTTTGGATATACTGGCGGCCAAGATTTCTGGTGTTCCACACTGGTGAAAGGAGTTATCTATGGATCTTACTCGATGAGCGAAATGTTCCCCAAGAACTTCACAAACTGCACGTGGACGTTGGAGAACCCAGATCCCACCAAATACAGCATCTACCTAAAACTTCACAAACGTGAAATAAGCTGCTCAGAATTCTCTCTGCTGGCTTACCAGTTCGATCACTTCTCTCACGAGAAGATCAACGAGCTGTTGAGGATCAACGAATCCATCGTGCACCTGTGCGATGAGGCCAAGAATATTTATGTGTTTTTGCATTACGACAAAAATTTCGTGCAGCTCCGGAGGGCTTTTCCGTACGATTACAACGGATTGACGACGAAGAAGACGGATGAAGAGGAAAGGTCGGTGGTGGAGTTTGTGGTTTTGAACAAGGCCAGCCCGAGCGAGTTTGGATGTCAGGTGTTGTGCACGTGGTCGGAAAGCTGCGCAGAGAAAGCTGAATCGTGTGGAATAGTCTACACTAAATGCACCTGTCCGCAGCATTTAGGCGATGGGGAATCTGAAAACGTGCTGATGCTCAGTAACGTGGTGTTGCCTTTAAATCCTCAAACCGAAGGATGTCTGACTCCTCAGGTGCGCTCGGCACAGGTGTGCAATCTGAGCGCGGAGGTGCGCCGCCCATCCAAGGAGGGTGAGTATGAACCAGCTGTGACCTTTAACGCTGGAGATCATTTCACAGCTTAATTATACTGTGTCTTTATGATGCCCTCCTGTATTCCTTCACCTTTCCATATTAAAGAACGCAGATGCAGCTCATGTTAATGTTCTACTGATGTCTTTGATTTCTTTGTTCAGTTTTTGATAGATTTATGGGATATGTCGGTGTACCAAACAGTACAGTTCTCTCTCTAAATGCGTTTTATTTTCCTGTTTGACATGTCAGACTTGTAACACAACCTTGGGTCGTAATTTATTCACTTATTTATTGGTAGACTATTGACAAGGGGCAACTAAGTGTAATGTATTTTTCTTTTTGCTGTTACTGACAAATATAATTTGACATGTGCCTTTTAATATTCAGAGAGTTCACAAATGAAAATTAAAGAGTGCCTTGTGTATCCAGATGGCAATAAAAAGACCGATTTATCATTTGAATTTCCACTTATTGATGATGTTGCACTAAGAGGCATATCTGGAAAAGCTTTTACAGTGAAGAGGGTTGTGTTAATCTAGTTTAAACACCTGGCAACATACAGTACTTACCCTTTTGACCTAAATGTAATTGTGATGCTGTTGTCAGTCTCCATCAATGACAGGTGTCCTGTAACATGCCCGTCAGCAATTCAGCTTTTTGTTTAATGGCAGTTCGGCATATATAATGTAAAATAATGCTTTACGTGAATCATTCTCAGATGATGCATTGTATTGGGGTCACAGACATTACAGCTAATTAGCATGATAGAGCACAAAATAGAGATCAGCTAGAGGCAGAGATGACCCAGCATACTGTGAAAGGATAAAAGATGGATGCTGACAGTCTCGCTTCAATTCCAGCACAGTGATACGAAATAATGAATAATGAGGTGGAGAGAGCGAGGGAGTAACCCTCCAGTAGCGTCACGCGTTTTACTTGCTGAAAATAATAACCCCCTTGGGAGAAAGTGGCAGTTTTTCCGATCAAGTGGAACACAGCGCTTTGGTATGATCAAGGTTCAGTTGAGTTAAGTAGGGCCCTAATTTCCTTTCTCATTCCTCTTTCAAATTAGCTATACGTCCCATTCCAAACTGTGTCATATTCAATTTATGATCTTCTAGCTGAAACAAGTCATTTTATTTTCATTGTAAAATCTGTGAAATGTTTGAAACGTGAATCAAGCTTAAAATGAATATTAGGTTATTGATTATTTTTCCCATTTTGTTTATGGCGTAGACTTATTTTCAACTTTATGTATGCATTTTATGTATACATTTATGAATTGCCCAATTCTTGTGTTTTACACGTGAATAAAGCTTTAAATGAATATTGATAATGAATATTGTTTCAGCTAGAAGATTATGAATGAAATATGGCAAAGTTTAACCCTATGTTGTTTAAGTTTACGTTGCTCGTGCCATAATAACTGCCGAAAATAACCTAATATTCATTTTAAGCTTCAGTGTTTCAAGCGTGAATCAAGCTTAAAATACATAATAACTAGAAAAGAATCATTTTAATCAACTTAATATGGCATCAACTTCATATTTAACTTGGCTTTCCTTGTGTTAATAAATTGCCCATCCTGAACAATTTCAGGTTATTTAGGGTTGTGTTTCCTGTTTCAGAAACAAAGAAAAATGTAGCTATTTAATGAGGTGGCAATTTCAAATGTAAATTGAACATGAAAAAACAATGAAAAATCAAGGATGAAGCTTCATCCCTAAACCCACCACTATAACCCTGATCATCACTAGAGAGAAAGCAGAACGTACCAAAATGAGATTGCTTACAAATTGCCTTGAAATTGTGTTGGAATTGCCACGCAGACCTTCCTTTTCAAAGCGTTTCTCTGAAGTTGTTGTTATAGACATTCACACCAGAAGTTTGTTGATTAAAATAAAGCGTTTCACTGTGGTAGTGCAGCAGACGTTTGACTTTTCAGACACGTCGACTAGCTGCATGTTTAGAGAAGCTTATATGCATCAGCTTATTTTTCCCCCTAAAAGATTACACTGAAAGCTTCTATTTATAGAGCGGACGGCTTTAGTGGATTGCTTTCGCAGGTTTGAAAGAACACACGGCCTGTGGCTGTGGTGTGAGAACGAAGCTCCCGCTCTCCCGGATGAGCATTCAACGTTGCGAGTCTTTAAACGACCGCCACAAAAAGATCTGTGAGGAGAGGGGCCAAAATAAATGGGCGTCTTTGATATCCCTCACGCCTACTTGTGTGCATGGCAACAAAGTGTGGCCTTTGAATAGAGCGAGGAGAGGATGGTGAAAAAAAGCATTTTTCTGGTTCATTGCTCGATGCAGGATGGTGTGAAGCTAGCCAGAGAAACACGAGCTTGATTATACTTTATGATAACACCGGCGTTTGAACGCAAGGATGAAAGTAAAGTGTTTTGAAATGTAAAAACATATTAGACTTGCATAATGGATAATTATGATGGTGGTGCGCATTAAATGCACTTGAGCGAGCATTAGCTGATTGCGGCGATATTGCCGTTTCTGTTTGGATTTATGGTTGTGTGGCTGTATTAACATGAGGGCTTGTTGAACGTGGCCTTCCAACAGGTTTATGCTTAAATGAACTCGGCCCTGTTTATTGCAGTTACAGAGTTGAAACGGCTGAGAAGAGTGAAGATATGGCTTTGACCGCTGCTAATGTAACTGGCACGCGCAAAAAGAGGCTTTTAAAGTTTTTAAAGTGTGCTTAAACAATCCACGTTAACATTTAGACTCGAGCAAAAGTCAAGAAATGTGAAGTCAAGAACTGAAAGTAAGTCACATTGAAATGAATCTCAAATGAACCTTCAACATTCAAGCAAGTGATTTTCATAGAAATGTCAATGTTGGCCATGAAACTGTGCCTGGGAAAATGGAATGCCAAGGTTAAAGTATAGTATAGTATAGTATAATATAGAGTATAATAGAGACCGCCAGTTTATTCAGACAGAATTCAACCGTGTCATGGTTGTTTGATAGTTTAAAGCAGTCATATTCAAATGGCGGACCGCGGTCCGTGTCCGGACCCAGCAAAGGGATAATGCGGACCGAACAGCATTAAGCAATATTAAGTATAATAAATAATTTAAAGACAGCGGTAACACCCAGTGCAGCCTCTCGCTTTCTGCCAGTGACGTGATCGTATCCGATCCAATCATATGATTTTATGTAAATGATTACAGTGACAAGTTCTACATCTGATCCAACCGTGTGCGTTTATGCAAATAGCTCCCGCGTTTCATCCAATCACATCACATATGCAAATATATTTCACGTGCAAGACGTTGCAACGGTGAGCAAGCGGGAAGGCAGACGCAAAAGGAGAGAGCGCCTGCGCTGAACGCGAGTATGGCTTGAGAGAAGAAAAGTTGATAGCGAAAATCGCAATTTCAAAGATGAATGGACAGAAAAGTATAAATAAAGTTGTTTGTAGTTCCTAAAAATGTGTCAGAATGGCTTTGTGTAATATATTTAATAATAGTCCTTTATTTGTTACTGTGCTGTATCAGTCACTGATAAATTACATGTCTACCCGGACCGCTCCAGGAAATTTGTGTGGCTGGACCTTCTCAGATTGTATTTGAATACCCCTGGTTTAAAGTATTATACAGTACCAGTCAGAAGTTTGGAAACACTCAACTTGTTTAGATTTTTTATTTATATTTGATCATCTTTAAAAGTAGTCGCACTTTGTCTAGAATTTGTAAAATCATACTCTCGACATGTTATCATTCAGATTCTTGAGGTCTCAACCTGAGACGCTTTTTAAACAGAACTAAAGAAATTTCTATCTATGCTGGACTCTTATTGAGGGACTTTTATTCATTATTTGCTTTAAGTAATCAATTTCAAAAATATATTTTAAATAACATGTTAGTTTTCCAGTAAAAAAAAAATCTTGGCATAATTATATTTTTTCTACAAAGGTAATTTCAGTCACTGAAATATACACCTTCAGGTTTTTTAGGATGATAAGAAACATTTGTCAGTTGTGTCTAAAGTTTTGACTGGTTTCTGTATGTAAGATGACCATAATTTCATGCTATTACATGTGATATTTGTACTCGTAATGTTCTTAATATTCTATTTATATTGCGTATGGCATAGAGTTATTGTAGTGCCATAGGAACATGGTCTCATTATGAATAATCTTTAGAGAAACGCTCCTCATTGTATGGTGGCTGTACGTAGGACATGCACAGCAATCCAGAGTTCTCATTATGAGCGAGTGTTTTCTCTTCTCTGTATCTCTGTATCATCTTCTCTCCAGGCTCAGTGACACTTGATGTGATAGCTCAAAGTCACACGCTCTCCCAAATTAGTCACAAATGAAGCCCTGCTGGAGATGATGAGCAACATCTCGGGGCTTTTTCTCATTACTTTCTGTCTCCCACTCCACCATCCTTGTCCGTTGGCTCTTTTGCCTGACCGCTTCTAGAAAAGGAACTTGGGTCCAGGGCGTTCAGATCTTACTGATCTGTCACGGTGAGAGTGACCCATGTCAGGCCGTGGGCTCCGGAGCGGGACTGGAAAATTCAGCCGATGCTAATGAAGTGCACGTCTACAGTTTGTCAGTTTGTGCCGAGTCATGTGTACGTGATAATATCTACCCGCTGGAATTTAAAATGTCAGGGTTTGGGAGAAATGTGAAAGGGTACAAATGAGAAGGAAAGCTGAGAAGATTTTTAGCATTTTCAGAGTGATTCGTGTTTTGCATTCGGTGATCAATTTGTTTTCTTAACAAATTGTTGGGGTCAAACTTGGGGTGTGTTACACAATTTTTTGATTATCATTTGTTTTACAAAGTACAAGATCAAAGTAACAAAATGAAGGTCAAAACAAAATAATTTAACACTAGAACATAAAACGCCTCTAGACGTGCAACTGTTATGTAACTGTGATGGCTGGTTAGTTTTATTCGGATAAAGTTAGTGTAAATTTCCCGAAACAAATGTCATTTCATAATCTGACCTTCTGTTCTGTTCCTTTAAGAGAAAATCTAAATCTGTCCAACAGTTTTCTTGGTTATTTTTAATGGTGTGCAAAACTGACTTTATTACCTTACACAATATTAAATGAATAATTATTAATGTTAAATTATTATTGGCTAATTGTGATCATTTGCAGTCCATTTTTAATATGGAGACACTCTTAAAAATAAATGTGCTACAAAAGGTTCTTCACAGTGATGCCATAGAAGAACCATTTTTGGTTCCACAAAGAACCATTATGTCCTTTTTTTCCAAAAAAACATTTCTACCTTAACTTCTTATAGTCTAAAGAACCATTCTTTTTACAAAAAATTACCTTTTTAAGAAAATAAAGGTTCTGTGGATGTTGAAGGTTCTTTATGGAACTGTCCAGTCATAAATGGTTCTTCTATGGCATCATGAAGCACCTTTATTTTAACAGTGTATGTCATATATAGAGATTTAAAATATCAATTATTTGCATGATTATTCTATATGATATAATTGATGTTTAAAGAGATGAAGGGTTGTGGTTTTATAGGTTAAAAGTCTCGTTCCATGTTGAGCTGATGGATTGTTTTTTAGTTGACTTTCTCTTTGTTTTGGTTATTTATAACGCTTCTCCCGGAGAAGCAAACCCTCTTGTTTTTATTGCTATATTTAAAAGAATCATCAGGATAACAGTGCTTGTGTGTTGTCAGTTTATGAGAGCGATGGTTCTTTATAGATGCCCGGGGCCAGCAGAAAGCTCCAGATTACTGCATAGTGCTGCTTTTTGTTCTCCTTCAATCTCTCTTCTGCAGGTTGATCAGTAGTCTCAGTGCATCTTGTTCATCACCATTGCTTCCTCAATTTGGAGGCCATCTTGAGTGCTAGTCATTTTCTGAGGAGGGAATGTCTGTTTCATTCTGTATTCTTCTCTTTATGTTTACAATGTCATATGTTATGGCTCTGCTTGAGAGCTCTTTTGCTTTTATGGCAAAAGTGGTTTTAAGTCTTGAGTAAAATTGCTTTCGCAATCATTATTTGTTTATAGAAAAATTGTTTTGGATTTTTTAGAAGTCTGCTTATTAAAATTTGACATTAGATAAACATTATAGTGTTCTTTATTTAATTAGCGAAGCAAAATTTCACATGTATACAAGATGCATTTAAGAATTATACTGTCAGAAGTAAAGATGCCTAAAGAACCATGCAGTAAAAGGGTCTTAAAAAGATTTCTTAAAACCCTTTTTCAACTACTTCTATAAAACAGAAATGTTCTCTGTATGGTAAATAGAACCGTTCAGACAAAAATAGCATCATGAAGCACCTTTATTTTTAAAAGTGTATGCTTTATAATTGCATTAAAGGTTAAACAAGCTTAATCTTTGACTTCACAGCGTATATGTGATTTTGAGTATGTAAGGCAGATGGTTGTTTAGCTTTCACCAATGGTACACAAATTCTTTGCACAATTTATATTTCAGCCTTAATCAGTTAAACACGTACAACTTTTACCGCTGCATGTGTTAGCTTTTCAAAATCCAGCATTGCTTCTACATCCTTATATTGTAAACCACACACTGGAATACATTGACCGTGTCCACTTCTAACACTTGATGAATGTATTCGCACAGAAATCACGATCATGGGAAATCCTGTGGCCTTTTGGGGTAGTGAAGTGTCTCTCCAATGCATCTTCAGGGCACGCTACAGATCCTGTTACACAGGTGTTTGCATGCAGGGTGAGATGTTTCTGTAGACGTAAAAATGACAAATTCTGGGTCAACAATATTGTCCTGTTACCTTCTCCAGTAAAATGGCGAAAGTCTTTTGAGGAGTGGAAAATGAATGAGACGGCGACCGGCGTGTTGTATGTTTTTGGTTTAAGCACATTGTTGTCTCGGATTTTGATACTCAACAGTGTTTTGTGTTCTGTACATACCAGTCTAGAAAACATATTATTCAAGTCTCTCAAAGGGAGAAAAATGCAGCAAATGTCCATAATTTGTGAATGTCTAGTTGGTGTTAGATGACAGAAGATAAAATAAATAGCAATTTTACAGGCGTTACGCTGCAATATGACAAATAATACTTCTTTTACCATATCTTAAGCCCTAGTGGAATGGAAACTGCCTGGATGTCCTTTGTGCCGTAACCCGTTTTATACAATTTCTGGTTATTTATCGACTATTACAGAATAGAGGCTTATTTAGAAATGATTTCTTCTGCATGTCTTTCTGTTAAACAGAAAAGCTGCAAATCTGTGTGCTTTGATTTCAATATTGTTATGATTCACTTTGTCGCTTTGCAGTGTACAGGGGGATTGTAGCCCAGAGCCAAACTGTTTTGTAGTTATTAGGTTCATACTTTCAGGTGTACAATGTCAAATCAGGTTCATGGCTATAAATGTTGACATAAATGAACAGAAATCTCAAGGCGACACTTCAAGGTGAAATGTTTTGTAAGTGAACAGGAGATTTTACATCTGCATAACAAGATCTGACTTGAGAATATTGAATATTTTCTGAATAGCTGAAAACAATCAAGTGGATTTAAATGTGATTGCATCTTTATAATATTGCTGATAAACAGGAAGCAATCGCCTTATTTAATTAACATTGACAGGCCAGCAATATTTATGCAAATGATTTTATCTGCATATCCAAAATCATTTCTTTTTCATTTATACCATCTTCTGTGCTATTTCTTCTTCTGCCAGTTACGCCCCAGAAATGTTGGCAAATGCATAGATTTCCTGGGAGATCCCCAACTGCAGAATGAACATATGCTCCTGTTACTAGCATCATCATCAAATTCATGCACTCGTGCATGGGGAAAATTGATGACTTCTGATAGGATACACTGTGAAATGGTCATCCAATCAGCTTTCAAGTACAGATAGCGGGTCATTAATAAGCAGAAGTGAGACACTTGAGATGCTGGAGCTGATTTTATGCATTTATCTGCTCATGTTTACCGTGTTGATGATCAGCCTTAGATTTGGGTTTCTGGTGGTACCTTTGAGCTTTTGCTTGAAAACTTGAATGCTTTGGAGTTTTCACAAGATATTTGAGATTCTGCCCTTTCCTGATCATTTTTTACTGAAGTCTTTTAGTCATTTTATCAAAATTACATGAGTTGCCTTAAATAGATGACTCAAGGTTTTTTACAGCAATGTCATAGAAGAACTATTTTTGGTTTCCCAAAAATACAAAGAACCTGTTGTGAAACAGAAAGGTTAAAGGTCCTTTATGGAACCATTCAGTTCTTCTATGGTATTGTAAAGCTCCTTTATTTTTAATATAAAATGATTATTATGCCTTTAGTTCTAGGTGACTTGATCTCTGTGGATTATATAATCCTGTAATATTTACATAGGGAAAATTACTATAATATTTGAATGATTAAATATTATATTATCAGCACAAATTTGCAAAACAAATTGCAATTAAATTTAGCTGCTAATATAATATTCAATAAATAAAATATTTTAGTCATTTTCTCTATGTAAATGATAAAAAAATAATCTGTTTTTTTTTTCATATGTCCCACTTGGTGTAATGACAACATGTATTTCAAGAACAAAGCACATTAAGTAAACTTTTTAAATGGGAAAAATTAAGTCAACTTTCACATATTCTCCCACGGGCCCTCATAGTAAATACATGTGATAACCATAGTAAAATGTATTACCGTTACCCTGTAATCGTCACATCAATAGTCATGGTCCGTATGGCTCTCTGTGGAGTCCTTCTGTGGGTTCTCCTCCGTGACACATTAAGCTGAAATGGTTTAAAACATTCATTGATTCATTATGCTTGTGTCTGACCTCGTTCACGGGCCATTCTGACCCAGCGTTTGTCACTGTCTTATTAGGAAGGAATGCAGATAACAACAGACACTGAACCTGCAGAAATAAACATCACAGAAATGTCCTTAATTAAAGAATTCCCTCTTTAGATGCTGTGAGGTCAATGTCCTTTGTATCCTTGTAACTGCCTTCATCATTAAGGCACAATATTAACCTTTCTTATTTAGTTTTTTTTTATGCAGACATAAACAGACCTGGAGATGTTATTCTATCTGTTTGCATTGCAATGATGACAGTTTTAGGTCATATTTCAGATTAATATTTTACATTTATGCATTTGGCAGATGCTTTTATCCACTTTACCATGCATTCAAGGTAAACATTCAATCATTCAATCATCATGTGTTTTCTTTGTGCAGCTAATGCAATGCTCCATTAATTGAGCTTACAGGAACACACAGATCTATTTAACATTAATGTTTAATGACAGACCGACAGACCATTATGGCTATAGTCCACTGTGTAATAAATTTAAGTTGTTTTGTTTCTAAATGCAACCAGATACAAAGTTAAGATTTTGTGTGTTGGTGTAGTTGAAGCGAGATTAAATATCACCTGCATTTTAAATGTTGGACAGGTAAACGTACAGTGTGCAGGTTATTTTACATGATGTAAAACAACAAACTACTAGTTTAGAATTACTAGTTTGTCACATGTGTGACAATGAAGCCACTGAGTTTTAGAAAGAGTTTTTACTTGCCTGTAAAGATAATTATTTGAGCCTTCTTGTCTGTGTTTGACAAATTTGATTGTCTGTTTCTTCATCCCTTACAGAAATGAATTTTACATTTACATTTAATGGTTTAAGAACAATTTCGTGCAAATCCCATCTATAGTGAATAATTCCAATGAGAAACCCAATGGATCACATTTAAAAACCCACAAGATCACATGTGAAAATGTGGTGACATGTCCACATGGGTATTTCTCATGGGATTTACACAAAACCGTTCCAAAGCCTCACGTTGTGTCTTTGCAGATGTGAATCTCCGAAAGCGTTTCTGTAAGGGATTGACACCTGTGGAAGTGGGTGAAGCGTAAGGGCAGACAATAATAGTTACGTTATTTCAATTATTTTTGGGGTTCTCAGCATGGCAGAAATGAGCTTCACGTTATTATAGGCTCATGATAAATTCTCCATTAATATTCATTTACCTCTATTTATCTGAAACAGAAATAATGAGCACACCATTTCACATTACTGGGGAGTTTAGTTCTCCGGTGTCTCTTGGGAGAATCTTCTGCATCTCTTTGGCACAGTTATACAGCACGTAATGCTTGTGGAGTAGCTCACATTTGTCTTCGTGGCCTGGGGCTTAGATCCTGTTCATGTGCTACAACACAAGGTTATTTAGCTGATCAGAAAAATATTTGGCGGCTGGAATCAGTCGAACATGCATTTGATTCGGATTTTATGTGAATAGCTGACAATCGTTCCATGTGTGAAATGAGCTGAAGTGATTTGTACGGACGGTAGATGAGTTTCAGCCTTTAGCTGGATAATTCATGGCTGCCTTAGACACTTTGTAATGATAATAGTGACATCCGCTGGGTGCTGATATCCTTCTGAATAAAAGTTTTTGTCACGCACTCCGGAAAATAGCGCATTTATGGAAAGCAGATGAACTTCCTGTTTAAAGTTTGACACTTCCTCGGCTGAAGTATGATTGCTAGATTATTACATTGTTTTTCTCTCTATAAAGCAGAAATTCATCTTTGTCACGTTTGAACATATGACTTTACAGAGAAGAAATGGAAATTAAAGTTATGACATTGTAGCAAGAACAAGAAAGATTCATAAAATTTTTGCTTTTTTTGTTCATTTTTATACAGTAGATGTGTATTGATGAAGTTTTGATTTGGTAACACAATTTTAAATGTTTCTTATAACTATATTTTTATAAATGTATATATTGTATGTATTCAACCACAACTATCTTTAAAAAAATTGTAAGTAGGTTTACTTTAGTGGATAAATATAAAAACTAGCTGTCTGAAACATAAGCTACTGAAAAGAAACCAATGTTTGTAGGTCTAAAGTAAAGATGAAACAAGCTTTTAATTGTGCATCGTCTTGCTTTTGTGGTAAATCCAAAACTTCTCTTACTTGTGTAGTGTGATAACCATACTAACTTCTTACTAACTTGTGTTGAAGTTTAATACTTTGTACATAATAAGAACATGAATAATTCACTCTTGAAATTCCACAGTATGCAGCCACACACTGTTATGAAAGACCGAAAGTAAACAAATTAAAAAGATTTCATTAGTCAAATAATGCATTAAAATGGAAAAAAGAGGGTTATTTTCCTCCTCATTATAATGTAAGAAATGAGCATGGGCTCACAAATAAATAAATGCATTCCCAGAGAGAGAGAGAGGGCGATGGAGAGAGAACTATTTAAAGAATGGGCAATGAGATTAACTGGCCTATTATTCATGTTTCGGCTATAAAACAGTGATGTGATAGGACAAACAGCAGAGATGAGAGTGTGTCTCAAGGACGTTATGAAGGCTCGAGCATCCGGGGAGAGCTGATGAACACTGACTGACGTGACCTTAGCTGAGCAATACTGCATTTTAAGGGCACAAAGGGACGAGACGTGGAAAAATCAGAACTGTCGACAGGGGTCACCGATCATGTTATAAAAATCATTGTTTCTCCCAAACGCTGTGCAATGGGTTTTTGGGGTCTTTGAATGTGACCAAAGATAATGTCACGTCTCGTCACGCTGTTATGCATAATGTCCTGCACTTTGTGTTGAAAAAGCAATTGAAATTGTTGTCGAGACTGTCATACGCTGATAGTGAAATTGAAAAGGCAATTATAGGTTAGCAGTCGCTGAAAATGTTGTTCAACTCTATAAGAGAAACTGGCAATTAAAATGCCACTTCTGAATGTGTCCATCACATACGTTTGAATCAAACTATAGGTCTTCGTAATGGGGTGTTGCACTGTAGGACTCTTGAGCTTTGTAAACTATATTGTTTTAATTTGAGACTTTTAAACAGGCTTATTTAAATCTTTCAGCATCAAATAGTTAACAAGCCCTTTAGGCCTAAATGGAAGTTTTTAAAGTTTCATTTATAAATGTTTTTTAAATGTTCTTTGAAGGTCAGCACTCACTTTGCACGTCTCTAGTAAGTTTAGACATGTTTTTGCCCTGAATGCATTTGAATTACTTTAATTGACTAATCTAGACTGTGTAAAACACAATATAAAGGGCAAAGCTCAGCAGGTTGTTTTGGCACCGAAACTGAGTCCCTTATATTGACCAACTTCAAAACGGAGAGATTGGATGAATCTCAAAGGACTGTTTTCACTAGGGAATAAAGTGTACGATAAAAACAATTAAAAGAGAGATCTTAAAAACAGAGAGGATACGCGGTACACACTTTGACCTTGGTCTCAGTTATTTTTGTGATCATTTTTCAAGGCATTTGGTTATTCTCCAACGTGTCATTTTTAAAGGAAATGATCATTTCTCTTTGTTCCCATGTGATTATGCTAACTAATGCTAATTTCATTTCTACCCAGCGCATAAGCAGTCTCTTCTCGCTTTCACAATTACACTTCCTTTGATTGCTATCACAAGTAACCTTGGCATTATCTATTAGAATCATCTTTGATGAAATGGAAACTGGAACATGAAAGCCGTATCATCATTGTTTATGAAATGTATCTTCATTCGGTGGCGTCCTTCTCTGAAATGCAAATGGAAAAATGGCACCTATGCAGGAAGTTGTCACCTGTGTTTTAACCTTTTATTTTATTAAACTGTTTAGATAAATGCGATCACGTTTGGATGTTTCCAGGACTATAGTGTTTAATTAAGGTGACATGAAATCGGCTGGTGCTTGTGTTGCGTGTGCGACGGGACGCTTGGGGTTTCCTGGGAAAAGTTAAGTTGGTTAATTTGATTTGGTTGTTGGGCTCACTATGTACAATGAATTAAATTAAGTTAAGAATGTTTCACGCAACAGGAAGCGTTTCTCAAGGCAGCTGATTTTTTTGTAGTTTGTGCTTGAGCTTCCTTAAAATGTTGCAAATCACGCTTGTAGGTTCAATTCCAGGGTAAAGGACGTGACATTCAGTCAAAACTTGAAATATTATTTTCAGTATACTGAACCATCTGTTTATATTTTCATAAACTTCTGTTGATAGAGTTCAGTTTTCATGTGTTCATTTATGAGGAATATGAACTGTTATGAATGTGACTGTTCTGAAAACAGCATACTTTGACTATGAAAAATCACAATTTAAACATGTACAAATGCTTTAAACACTTTAAGAGCGATGTGCTTCAGGGTTTAACATTAATTTCAGTAATGTATTATTCCTCTGTCGCAATATAGTTAAAAAAAAATTAGGCCTGTGTAAAGTTATAGCTTCCATTGTCTGTTATGTAACATATACTGTACTCGATTTCAGTGTATTTGGATATTTTCACAATATGTGTAAAGCAGCTTTACTGTCTTACTGTCATAGTGGTATTATATGCTGTTTGTATGCACAGAAATGTACATTTTTATGAATCAAAACATAAATTAATGCTTTTGCTATGTCAGTAATGAGGCTTATTTAAGTTACCTCAATCTCTAAAGAACGAGATAAAAGAATTTCTATAGTTTCAGATTTTTTATGCATTACAATTTTCCCTTATCGCCATTGCCAAAACGTCTAGACTTCCGCACAGCGAGACGTCCAACATCTAGACACCCCCGCTGCCCGCGCAATGACTGAAACACTTTTACAATAGGTAACTTGATTACAGCATTTCAGTATTGCTTTCTGAAATTCACCCAGATGGCTAAATCAAGTTCGCAAGAAAATAATAAGCAAACCGCAGAGAATTCAATACGGTCCCTCAATGCCGGCCCATAAAGAGCGCTGACACCTCATGCGGTATCACGGAGGAAAGAGGAACTCAAAGCACGCGGGTCATAATGGGATGTGACAGACAAATCAGAGGCACTCAGGAAATTGTCCCCACATAAAGAATCAATAGAAACATCCCACCTGAGCAGCTCTTCTTTCTACTTTCCTCCATCTCGATAGCTCATTCTTTCAGACCACAGAAAGCTGGAGACAATTTCCCCAAAATCATTTTTTCTCAGCAAACGGCAGGATTGAGGCAAACAGGTGGCAGCGTTTCTCCAGAGATACTTTAAAGCAGTAGTTCCCCAAAAATAAAAAAATCTGTCATCATTTATTCACTTCTAGACCCATTTATTACTTCTTTTGTTCTACAGTTATTAAATGCACAATATCCAAGATGAATGTTCATACAATTGAAGTAAATGGTGATTGTGGCTGTCAAATTCTTCAACGTTTTTCAGTGTCTAACTTGGCTTAATTTATTATGGGTTTTTAAGACTTATCCCTTGTATTTCATGAACAAATTCATTATCCTTTTGATGTAGTGTTTTGAAATTTTATAAATGGGTTTATTATTAAAAAATCAACAAAATTGTAATGGTCCGTTGAGGCTTCAATGACACAATATATATCCACTGCTGAGTGTTTTTATTTGTAGATTTTGTTGTGCACTTTGGACGACAGCCTGACTTAATTTTCTTTATTTCAAGGGTTTTGCTTTTTTAGTGCAGATCAAAAGATGGGTTTTTAATTCATGTTTCTTATGATCAGTAAATGAAAAATTATCTTTCTGCAATTGTACATCTGAGGACAAAAACACAGTTGAGGAAGTCTTTCATGCAAGACTTTCAAGCATTTGTAAAACTTATGTCTCATGTCTCTCAGACTTTAACCTTTCATTTATAAGTTGTTGTTCATTTTATGGGTTGTTGGCTGTTCATTGTGTGTTGCACACAAATCAATCCAACCTATTAATAATATTTTTTATGATTTTACCCCATATGTCAGTGTTTTTTATGTATTTGCCTATAGTCGCTGTCCAGCAGAAACCTCGTGTTTCCATATCGTGTTTTTTTTTCATAAATCTGGTTCTTTGAATATGTAGATCATTCAGATATTTCTGTTTGACAGCAACATTGTTCGCTCATTGTTAGTTGCTCAAACCACTCATTTATAAAGTTCCTTTGGTAAGATAGCTGCCTATGTAGACCGAAAACAACAAGCAGAGTCAGCGCTGTTTTCCTGTGATGTAGGAAACACTTCTTTATCTAAATTGTTTCAGGACGTTGCTCGGTCCCTGTTAAGGTCCAATATTGTACAGATGAATTTAAGCATTGGCACTGATATGTGTGTTCAGTAATTTTCTCAAGAGGAGCACGACGAGAGAGACTGTGATCTTAGTAATGGTCATTACTAAGATTTTAGTAATTTGTACAATAAGACAGTTTTTAGTTTCAGCAGATGTGAACAGTACTTTATCTCTGAGCAAAAGTCAGAATATTGGTAAGTCATTCATGTTAAGTGTATCCTACATTTCACTGATAAATCATATCAAATGAAACAGGATTTATTGTTGCGTTGTTCAGCTTCAGAATGTTCGATTTAATGCAAAAAGCAAATCATTCTTTATCACAAAGCAAGATGCATTTACTTAAAGCCACATTGCATAAGATTACAAGACTCAGGAAATATATCTTGAATGATTATTATTTTTTCTGTTGGTGTAATGTTGTTTTGTTTGCTGCGTAAAAGTTATTTTCATTCCCATTTTTAAAACCGTATTTAAATGGATAGTTCACCCAAAAAAAGGTCATCATTTATTTACCCTCATGTTGTTCAAAGCCTGTATGTGACTCTTTCTTCTGTAGAACATGAAAGAAGATATTTTGAGATGTGTCTCAGTGGATTTGTGTTCATACAATTGAAATCAATGAGGATGTGTTTTATTTGGTTACCCACATTCTCTAACATATATTGTTTGTGAAGAAAAAAGAAATACATACAGGTTTGAAATGACTTGAGGATGAATAAATGATGCAAGAATTTTCATTTTGGGGTAAACTATCCCTTTAAGTCAAGAAAACAAGCCTTGATATTTGATTTAGTTTTATGAATGTTTGGATATTTTTACAGCCATGTACAGACATTTTTCCACAGAAGCTTAAAGATCTTGATTATTTAAGTAGTCTTTTAATTTATTTAATTTCCTCCAGTCTAAATTTAGTCTTGTTTTCTCTGAAGTGCTGTTAGTTCTACATCTCCATGTCAGATGACTCAACCTGCCTTCTTAACTTTGTTTGCTCATCAAAGGCACTTACTTATTCTCTTAAGGATACCCCGTTGTCACGGCAACCATCCTGAACCTAAACAGAATTATCGTCCGAATGCTGGAATCTGCATTTTAATTTTAACATTTATCTTATTATGATGAAAGGGCAGTTTGATAATTAAGGTGTTTAATTGCATGGCTACGGCTCTCTGTTGGGGACGCTGGGCAAATCCATAGAGTCTACAGGCATATGGTGCTTCATAATTTAAATGGTTATTTTTGTCTTTGGTCCTTTGGATAGTGAAAATATGCAGGAATGTTGAACACACATGCACAATGCATAATTCACATGCTTGGATGGTAAGCATGAAGCTGGGTTTTATTTCTCAAGATGTATGACTTTAGAAGGTAACCTGCAAAATGTTTTGATCTTAATCATTATTTTTATTTGGAATAGAAAAACATCAAGGCTCTTGTGAGTCTTTGTGAAACATGCATCGGCTAAATTCATAGATTAATATATGGGTCACGGTCGGCACCACGCCTTTATGTGATGCGGTGAAATTTTTTAAAGACCAGAATACTTCTTCTCAAAGCCAGAATTAATTTTTTGTTGGCATAAGAGACAATATCATTATTAGGTGAACATATGGCTTGAGCATGTGATTTTGAACAGTTTCATTACTTTTTTACAAGCAGATGTTACTCTTTCTGCCAAGTACTAAAAAGTGCCACTTTATTATTCTAAGTGTGTTCTAGGAATATTGTATGCATTTCTTTTTTATTTGTTGTATATTTAGTTGTAATGAATAATGTAGTGATTCTATCACTATGATCACTTCAGATCACTATGAGCCGATAATCACATTCTGTGACTTCTGTGACTTGATCACAGAGTGTGATTATATGGTGGATTTCATGAACCGATTGCAATTTGATAATGTTAAACACGTGAGGATGTATGTGACGATGTGACGATGATATACTCGAGGTAACATCTGTATAATTTTTAAGGTTAACAGTGACAGTCATCAAAAAGCTTACATTTCTGTAATATAAAGCTTGAAAGATTGAAATCAGCATAATAAGAAGAAATTTGTAATTGGTATCAGCTGCAAAAATCCTGATGGGAGCATCCCTGGAATAAAGTTTAATTGTGTAATGTTGGACTTGGCACTTAATCCTTCAAGTCCGCGTGCTTGTTTATTCAGGAAGGAGGACTCAAAAATATCTTTAAAAGGATTTATTTTAACAATCAAAAGTATATTGAAGAATATCACACTTGAAGAAAATACACAGAGCTCTGGGTTCAATCTGTCCCTATCATTTACACAATCAAAGGAGTTCCCCCATCGAGCAATACGACAGAAAGAACCCCGTCTATCCCTCAAAACCCAATTTTTATGGTCTCCTCTCCCCAAGGTTAGCAGGTGGCACCTCTCCACCCTTCTGGTAGGCATCTTCTCATATTTGGTCATTGTTATCTTCTGCTTAGTCTGCAAAGATAGATCTTGGTCTGCACAAATTCAGGGTTAAGACACATACTTGGAGTGCTTAGGGCACTTTGACCTAAGATAGCTCATTTCATATATGGTTATACCGGTCCTTCTCTCTCCTTGGTAAATTTCCACTGGCAAGCATTTCATACAAGCACACAAGACTATGAATATATAAGAGCGAATAGTGATTAATATTGTTTTACTGATTAATGTTATTATAATGATTAATATCAACACCAGAATATATGAGAGTAAATAATGGTTATTAAAGACACAAGAATATATCAGAGTAGATAATGATTAATATTGAACTCTGTAAAAGAAAGTTAAAACATTTATGAATACAATTTCCCTTTAGTAAGCATGACCGGAGTATATCTCTAAAAATGGCATGCAAGATCTTTTTTTTTAAGTATATTGATTTAAGTCTCTGCTTTTTAAAAGGCAGACAGTACACATGTAACTGCAGCAGATTTTGGGATTGATGCGCATGGGTTTGCTGTGATGAGACTGCAGCTCCGGTGCGGAACAGATGCTTGTCTCTATGGGAGAATGTGAAGTTGTCGAGTGCACTTCACTGCATCTTTCATGGCCATCAGCTCGCTGAAGAAGACTTTGGCTGTCATCAGCATGTTGCTTCAACACCGAGATGTAATGATTACAGCTTTCTGTCTCTGATTAGCAGCTACAAATTAGAGGAAAAAAAAGATTGTGAGAGGAATTAGTATTGTGTGTTGGGGGGTGTCAACATATTTCTGTGATCCAAAAATGAGCAAAACCTTATAAATGTGAGTTAAACCTTTGAGGATGATGACCTTATTTATTAAAACACTGTAAAATACAATCAAAGTTTTTATAGATTGTCAGATGTAAAATAGTTCTAGTAGGTTAAGAGTATTTATAACTAGCCATGTATTAAAACAATAGAAGTCTATGAAACGTTCCCATTTAGATCAATAAGTAAATATGGTTGTTGACATTTTTTGTTCCTCATGGAGAAAACGCTTGCAAATAATACTTAATGATGTTTATGTTGAGAATGTATGTTGTGCAAGGGTTAGGTTTAGGTGAAGGGTGAAAGTTACACTATACAATATACAGTTTGTACAGTATAAATGTCATTATGTCTATAGAAACGTGTGTGACACATCATTTAATGTTTTATTATTTGATATATATCTAATATATAAAAACTTCTTCTGTAGTAACACTGAGACATTTGTTATATTAGCAGCATGAATGCTTATGAAACCCTGTGTGTGTGTGTGCGGTATTGTGATATCGTCAGCGTTGCTTGTCAGCGTGGTCAAGTGTAAAGGGCTAATCACTGTTTTTTCACTCCTGTTGAGTGTTGTACACATCTGTTCCTGAATCAGCCCCCTACGGCTGCACACGGATCACACCTTTGACCCCCTCCGAAACATTCCCAAGAGCACCAGCCGAGAGCTATTTTGTTCATGATCAGATAGCTGCTGCAGACTCTGACCCTGAGGTCGTGACTGCGGGTGGGAGTCGCGTTGGCTAAATCACCGATTTAATCACTGATTGCTCACTCTCCTGTCCAGCTTATCACAGCGGGGCACGAGAGAGGGCCGTACACACGCACGGACCTTTTACCCGGAGTGCCGACATATGTGGGTCTCGGCAGCGTCCTTAAGGTAAATTTCACCCTTCATTTGCCATCTGCGCCGCCCCCCTCCGGTTCGTCTTCCACCTTCTGGAATTTGCATAGCTTATAAATGCCGGATGGAAGAGGCTTTCTTTGAGCTGGATTGCTCTTGACATGTGTTGCTAGCATTGCAGTACAGTGTGTGAGAGAGAGAGGGAGGATAATGAGTTACAGTTTATGGGTGCACATTTATCTTGGGTTACAGAGGGATGCTGGAGGAGCTGGGTTTTACAGGCGTGGAATTGATAGTTTAAACAAAGCTTTGCATTTAAGTCACAGTGGCATACCTGGTTTGTTACTGTAGATACACTACCGGTCAAAAGTTTCGACACAATTGACAAAAAAAAAATCTTTTCAATGTTTGAAATTGCTTTTTAGACAAAAATATAATTGTGGTAACATATCTTTCATTAGAAAACTAATATTTTAAATATATATATTTGAAATGGATTACTTGGATCAAATAATGAGTAAAAAGCAACCAATAAAAGTTGAGCATAGATAAGAAATGTCAGTTCTGTTTCTCATGTTGAGACCTCAAGAAGCTGAATGATAAAATGTCAAGAGGATGATTTTATAAATTCTACACAAAGTGTGACTACTTTTAAAGATGATCAAATATAACACAGTGTTCATTAATTTTGGATGATTTTAGTATATTTTTAATATAATTCCCACAGTTACAATTGTGTTATTTCATGGTTTTGATGAGTTTACTACTATTCTAAAATGTGAAAATAAATGTAAACAACAGTGAGTAAGTGTTTCTAAACTTTTGACTGGTATTATATGAAAAAGTGTTTTAAAACAAAAGAATTAGATTTTTAGATTGCTCCTCATTGAGCATTTGTCAGACACTTGTGGATTGTTTAGTTTCTCTTTGGAGTGAAGCTGTTGCCTTTTTTAAAGTATTATAAAACATAATTGTTCTGGTTCTTTGCAGGCCACCATTTTCTTAATCGCTATTTTTGATTTTCCTATAAAAATAACTACAGTAAACATCCTTAAAACAAGATCAGTTTGCTTATGAAAAAATATTGCATGCAATAATAAACCTTGTTTTATGTTACATTACGTTTATTTTACCCCATTGGCAGTTTTGGCAACCATAAATCAACCATAATACAAGATTTAACCCTTAAGAGTCCTTTACACCTCAGCTCCGTTTTGTCCTTCTGACCATTGCCTGTTACTAACATGAGTAAGTGCTTCTCCAGTGGTGCTGCTTCATGGTGAGTTTTGTGTGTCAGCCTCTGACTGAACCTTTATTAAGTGCTTTTCAAAAAGCTTTTGCTCTTTTCTCTCCATATTTAGAAAACTGTTCTTGTGAAGTTTCAGGCAGTAAAACCTTAAGCTCAAACTTGAACAATCACCCAAATAACTGTGTGAATGATTCCTCGGGTCACAGAAAAAAAGGATGATTATGAAGAATAAACCTGACGTTCTGTCAATCTTCTACGTTTTTAACATTTAGAATAATACAGGTTCTGAATGTGAAGAGGTGGTGCTGGTAAAATTGCCCCAAAATGGACAAAAAGGTTTCCATTGAATTATTGAACAGCCCACATCTTACATTTGCTCTTAGCATTTAAAGTGACCAGAACTGAAAGTTATTCTAGTGTAAAACTCAGAGAGGACAAGCACTATTGACATTAGTCTGCCTTTTTTGATTTGGGATAGATCACAGCGTTTGGAAATTTTAATGCAATGTAAAGGAGTTCATATTCTTGGAATTTGTGTGTTAAAAACACACAAAAAAGATTTAGAAACATTTAATTGTTGTGTAAATGATATGTGTGTGTTGTAATTCACCTGGTTTCAGCTTTAGTAACAGGTGAGATCAATTCAATTTCAGGTTTTTATTCAGTAATTGAATAAAATGTCAGTATTTTGTGCTTTTGTCTTTGAAACAGTTCATAAAAAAATGTTTTACTGCTCATTTATTGCTGAATTTCTTTATTTATGGTCAGTATGACAGCACATTAAAAACATATGCTGTGTGCTGCATATCAGATTTAGTGTATTTTTATATCATTATATCAGTTCTGTTATTATTTGTATGATGGAGCCAGCGTGCAAACATCCCTCCCTCCTTTTGCTTAATGCACAAGACGCTAATGTTTAGTTGCATTTCATGCCTAGCTGAATTGCACAGCTGAAATAACTTGTTGGGCTTTTTCCCGTTCATTCTTACAAATAATGAATTATGAATCATGGCGCATGCAGAGATGAAAGCGATGTGAGGGCATGTTTCCGCTCTGGAAGATGACTGATATTGGCAGCTCCTTCTGCTTTGTGTGCCCCTAGTTATGAAGATGCAATAACGATAATTATTTTGGAAATGTGAAGCGGTCCGGATCAGAATATGAGCTTATTAGAGAAGAAGGATGTTCAGACTGTAATGTGAAATCATGGTACTTGCAGACATTGGAAGGTTGATCATGTGACGGGTGAATTTGGGTTAAATTGCATCAGTTGTTATGCATACTTAGAAAAGAGGTCTAAACAGGTTCATGTCTTCACTGAGAAACAACAGAACTGATTCAGATGGTTATATTAATATCACATTGCAGGAAAATAAATGACCATGTTATAAAACACAAGAACGTCCCTTAAGGCAATACTGAATATAAAAACAATCTCTGCCGAGTCTGTCACCAAAGGTTTCACTCATTATTCTCTAATATCCCAGATTGCATTCGCCTCCGAATGTCATGGAGAGTATTACAAACGATAGAAGATTTATATTAAGTGCTCTGTTTTACATTTTCATTACAAAGAAACGTAACAGATACGTCTTGACCTAGATTCAGTTAGCAAAATTCTCTAAAAGTGAATTCTCATTCATGTGAATGAATAACGTTTGTTCTGCAGGGACCAAACAGAAGCGCTTTGTAGTGTAACTTAATTGCAATTTAGCAGGCAATTTAAAGGCAAATCACTTATTTTTTCAGTAAGATTTTGGTCTGCTTCGTGCATGACCTGATGTTGTGTGAGAGTTAATGTCTACTAATATAGATCTGTAGTCTTGCCAATGATCTAAACAGATGCATGCATACTAACTCATCCACCCTTGATTAGCGCAACACCATATGGAGGCCATTATAACATCAAACGAAGATTTTCACTGGTTATGTTGGACAGTATGTAAACATGACTTCTGCTAAATACTGAAAATTAGTAGGTTACATGTATTTATTTTTCATTTAACCCTTGTGTGGTGTTTCATGGTTTAAGAAAAGAAAAATTATGTGATTAATCCTGTATAAATATGTTTTTTTGGTCATATCGTACTCGTATAAAGATGATCAGAAGTTGCTTTACAGTGATCCCGAAGAAACCTTTTTCCACTACAAAATACCTTTTGTGGAACAGAAAGGTGGAACCATTAAAGCCAAAATGCTTCTTTTATGGTATTTTGAAGCACGTTTATTTTTAAGAGTGTAGATTTTTCATATTTGAGTATGTGTTATCACAAAAGACAAATTGCATTTTATTTAATAAATGTAATTAAATAAAGGAAATGGCTATATTGATTTAAAACCTGACGTGCAAACATTGGCTAAGATGAAGCGTGCAGAATGTTTGGACGTCTCAATGGGCTGAACAGGCTTTAGTAACAGAGATTTCAGTAAAAGTATGGAGTAAATCTAGTGCTGGTTTGAATAGGAGGATGGTACAATGGAAGCCATTACTTATTACTCTATTCGTCTAAAAAGCATCACGAGCTGGTAAGAATATGAGAAAGGATTGTGAGGTTACAATGAGAGCGGGGAAGACACTTTTAGGAAAATTTCAGTAAGTCATATGAGTCAAAAGTGCCTTTAGAGAAGTAGTGATAAAATCAGGCTGCTTTTTATTCGCACGGACTATAAGCACTTAAGTGTGCCGAGAAACTATAAACGATGGGAGAAAATCTTTCTGCAGGATGAACACAAGGTCAAACTAACATTGGAGGCGCTCAGGTACCTCAGACCCTGCAAAACGCACTTGACTCATCTGAACAACCTGGAGTAAATGTGAAGAATGGGCCAAAATAACATGAAACATCCTTGTCATTCATTATGTATCAAGAAAATGAGGTGAAGAGAGAATGATTGGATGCAGCGGGTGTGCTTTATTATTAGTGAAGCGAAGCTTTGACATGGAGATTCACTGTCTGACTGATTGTAAGAATGTGCAAATATCAGCAGTTGATATGGTGACATTTAAGTTAGTGTGTTTGAGAACAGCAGGACTCTGGAGAGCGGCTTAGAGGAAATGTTGATTTTAACCAATGAGCAATTAAAATCATGGACAAAGATTGACCTTAAGAAGAGGTTTGTCAAGACGTTTCAAGTGGGAGAAAAGAAAACCAATAATAGTCAGCAGTTAGTGTTAAATACTTCTGTCGGTGTACAGGTACTGTGCAGCAGGTGTAAATGACACTGAATTACACCAGCCACATTTACATCCTAAACAGTCCAGAAAACAATGTGTACTGGATTGTTTCATGGTTTTTTCATAGCCAATAGTTTGAATCAGATATTTTTTGATCAAGCTGTATTTTTCAGAAATATCACAATTATATAAAATGCATATGTCATTTAATTAGACAGCATGTTGTGCTGAAAGTGGTTTAGATGGGATAGTTTTAAAGGGATAGTTCACCCAAAAATAAAAATTATTAACCTTTATGTCATTCAAAATGTGACTTTCTTTCTTCTGCAGAACACAAAAGAAGATATTTCGGAAAATGTTGGTAATCAAACAACATTGACTCTCATTGACTTTCATTGTATGAACACAAAGTCTTCTTTTGTGATAGACACATGTGATAGTCATTTTTGAGGAATATCAGGGGGGAATATTATAACATTAATTAATAAACTAATTGTATTATTTAATAAATTATTATTATTATTATTATTTTATTATAAAAAAAACATACAGAGAATGACTGCAGTATTGCAGTATAATCACTCTTGGCCATTACTGTACATTATATATTGCTCTCATGTACTCTTATATACTGCGTTTGATATCACACCCCTGAATATTTCATCTCTCACCGCCCCTGATAATAATTCATCAACATATTTCCTGCTATCCTTCCCTTATGCTATAATTAGTATGTCCCCTGGCATGTTGTTGAAGTCATCCTGACATCTCAGAGCCTTAATTTTGCTGCTCTGACTTTTTCATGCCCACACCTGAGTCACCACCGCGTACCGACTCCCCATTGGCCGGAGCGTGGCGTGACTTCCGCCTCATTACCATAGATATTTGCAGAGGAAGACGCCTCCGGCCTAGCCAAGAGTTGCCACCTGGTTCTGCAGGACGGAGACCTTGTGTCACTCCGCAGGAAACCGCAGTCATTTATACAAGACGGGCAAGCAATTTGTGGTCACGGGGTGTTTATTTATAGCGAGAAAGCAGAGTAGTGAATGAGAAATGAAGCATTTGTGTCATTGGAGGTGTGTGTGTGTCGTGCCAAAGCTGTTTATGAGCGAGGGCTGTTCAGAGTTACATATGCAAACCAATGCATGCAGTAATTAGATAGATTAGTTTAGCTCTCAGGCCTGTTAGCACCAGTCATGTGTGAGAAACAATATTAACACAACTATTTAACAGATGGGAAAGCGCTTTTTAAGCTCTTAGTGTGATGGCTTTAAAATTCACTTCCAGTTTTGGTATTAAAATGTTTTTTCATTGCTGCTGATGACTTTATTCAGTCGTGTTTTAACATGATTTTGCCAGTTTTGTTTTCAAATTCCATGCAAATGTCAACCTTATCATGAAAAATCAAGGTTTTTATCATACTGATAGTTCAGATGTCAATATTTGCTGGTTTAAATCCTCATGTGAGGTTTTAAAGCATTTGTTTATGCTTAATCAAGTGGTGTTTTCAGAATTGTGTTTTAAATAGATTAATCTTTTATAGACTGATATTTTTCTGCATTTACATTTAGGCATTTAGCTGATGCTTTTATCCAAAGCGGCTTACAAATATTAGGAGAAAAATATTTTTCTGTTGTCTGAACTCATCTCAGATGATTCAATATATTATTAAAAAATACATTCTGTACGAATTTATATTTCAAGTTTTGACTAAAAATGTCACGCCCATAACGCTGAAATTGCCCATTTTGAATGTTGTTTACTACCGTATAGGAAAGTTATGGTTATTATGACTTGTCTGTTCATAGTGCTGCCATAGTAAAGCTGTACACCAAGTGTTGAATTATTTGTTTTCCAAAAATCTCCCAGTCTGTGCTTCTAATGGATGCTTCTGCTTCCTAACAATATATCTGCCGTAGTGTTCTGTGAGACTATCTTGAGGCGGTAAACAGTACAAAAATACTGCAATTTTACCCTGCAAAGTGCTTCTAACTTGTGAATGTGTTTGCTTGGAATGAATAGAGAAGCATGCAAGATCTAATTCATAACTTTTAAGATACTTAGACATATATGTATGGCTTCCATTTTTCACACCTATTTTTAAAGATATAAAGAGCGCTGCAGTACACAAAGAAAAGCCTTATAAATAGATAAATATTGCTTAATCCTTTGAAGTATATATCATTTCACTGAAGCAACTAGGTTACCAACAGAATTGATTTTACTCAGAGGACACAGTAAAAGAAGTTTATAATCTGTGCTGTGATCACTCTTGAAGTTTGTAATGGCAAATGTTTGCCTTGAGAGAGAGAGAGACTTAAAAATGTAAGAAACTTGCTGTTTATCTTATCTGTGCTTAAAAAAGAATGTTAATGGAGTTGCACAAGTTATATTTCCTTTTTTAGGTCAGAAATGGAACGATACAAAGAGAATAAGGAAACACGAGAAGCTCTTCAGCTCGGTATAATGTGATGTTTACCCGTGACTTGCATTAGTAGATATACAGTATATAGATCATATTGTGACGCATAATATTTGGTTTTAAGTATTTGCTAATGTAAAATTGGTAGAAAGCAATTTGAAAACAATAAATAGTCCAATATGTGACCCTGTCTGTGAAAAGCAGACTAAAGTCTTATCTATCTAATTGAGATCAGGAGCATCAAAGTTTGATTTCAGTCATTCATTTCACTATAATTGTATGATTCATGATGAAATATATCAAGGTTATATATTTTTAAAATGTTCTTTACATTATGTAAAGATTTTATGTATAAAACAGTAAATCACAAAAGATGAATTTCACAGAATTTATTATTAATGTCTCTAAAAAGATTTTAATCAATTGCACAAACCAAATATGTATTAAAATGCTGATGAACTTTTTCTAAAGTTTAATATTACAGTTAATAACCCCGTGCCTTCAAACCAACACTAGAAATAACTTATTTTTGTGTCCTGATGGCATTATAAACATTTCGTTCTTTTGTGTCCCCACAGTTCCATCAGTAACACTCACATCACCCGATCTGTGGCAAACCCAAGACACGTTTTTTTTTATTGTTTGAAAGTGGAACGCTTCTCTCTATCCCCATGAGGTCTCGGATCTCAAGGGGCTCAATCGCCGATCATTTCACATCTCTAAAATCGCTTGTAGTCCCATTCTGACAATTTACACGGTTTTCCTGCAATCATTTCGATTATCCTTTGTACTTTTAAGCGTTTACCCGCGTCAATGTCACGAGATAGTTGGAAATGGATGTGGTCCTCTGGAGCTTCCGTCACTTTTGAGCTTCAAGTGTTTTGACACTTTGTCAGAGCACTAATTTAGATTAATGGTTTGAAGAGGGGCTGCGGGCGATCTGGAGGCTGACGTTGACAGGTCGTCACAGCAGAGTAGTGAACGCTTCTAAAAAGAACGCAAAGCCCTGTGAAAATGCATAAAAGGGGGAAAAAAGTTCCAGCTCGAGTCCGCGCGGCGAGAACTTCATCCGGCATTAGGATGGGGTAGAGCCGTACCCGGCGACTGCATAATTCAGACGCGTTTCATGTCTGGCTGATCTGTCATGCATAGAGCTGTCAGGATTTTGAGAAGGTTGGTGGCACTGTCAGGTATCTCCTCCTCTTCAACAGAAACGAATTCGACAGATTGCTGCGCGTGTGTTTGTACACACACACACACACACACACACACACACACACACACACACACACACACACACACACACACACACACACACACACACACACACACATTGGTGGTTGGTGAAGAGGTGGAATTATTGAATATATTTGCCATTTTTTCCTCCCAATTGAAATTAAAATTAACGTATGTGTATTGACTTATAAAAGTTTCCCCGGAGGGAAAATAATCTCCAATAAATGAAAATATAAAGAGGAGGAATAAAGTCAGGCGATGTGTACTGTAGGTCTCATTTTATCAGTATGTATGTGTTGCTACTTGAATATAAAGTGTTGTTCAAGTACGTTTGGGTAGATAATAGGACTTTGATACAATAGTATTAAAAAAAAAAGAAACTAATATTCAAACACAGATTTATTGTAAAACATTGCCATTTTAAGCAACATTTGTTGTTGTGTATAGATTGTTGTTTATAGATTTGACAACATTCAAGGTTTAATTAAAGCTCTTGTATATAAATTATTAAACTTCTTGAAGTAGTTATAGCGCAAAAAAAGAAAACAAACATTATGTATGTTGATACAGATCATGTGTTAATATAAATGACATTTTTTGCATTGCGAAATGTTGTGTAGATAATTTAACCTAAAATATTTGCACAGTTTCTGGATGTTTTATGAGGATTACAGACAAAAAAACTTCCCCAATTTAACTCCAAGATTTTGAGTCGTCTTAAAAAGTTTACAGTTTTGCTTTTGAAAAGTGACTCAGTATTTATAATTGATATTAGAATATGTTGATATTATGATGCATATTCCCGTTTGTTGGTATATGTTCGTTTGTGTTTAACTCGTTGTGTTTTACTCCGTTTAGTTTAAGCAGGCGTGCCGTGTGACTCGAGCCTTTGTCACGTCGCTGTAGTTAAACTCAGCAGGTATACTTCAGGCTTTTTACCCACCCAGTCATCACATTCTATCCTCCTTTCTTCCATTATTTTTCTTTCTCTGTCCTTCTGTAGCTTCCTCCTCTCTCTCAAAAGCATTTATGGCCCAGTCCATTCACTCCAGCTACTCTCAATTCCAGTCACATCATCTCCTCCTGTAGGATGTCGCCCTTTACTCGAATAAGCTCGCTCGTCCAAAAAACTCTTTCACGCTCCGATCTGCAGCTCTGCTTCCCTCTCCACTGCCCTTCATATTGAAGCCATTTTAGCAAAATTGACAAGGAACCTCCTTTCTTTTAAGAGCAGCCTTTTATGCAGTCGGGTCGCGATGTACGTTCTTGAATGCGGTTGCTTAGTAACCATAAAATGTGGGGAGATGGGAAAAAAGTCAATCTGAGATTGAATTATATATTTACTTTGCTTTTGAGCATCTGCGCTTATCAGTTGGCAAATAGTTTGTTCCTTTCATCTGTTGACTCGAGTCATGAGATCTTGTAAAATAGGATGCATTCATACAAAACTCTCTCAGAAATGTCTCAAAAATGTTTGAAATGGTCCGGAGTGTATCTGTGTGCAGAAAAATCTATGCCATATGACAAGGTTTTTCTTCAGGACAGATTTTATTTCGAGGCTTAATAAATACAGTCGACTGAAGGAATTATATTTTTAAACAAAAACATGAACAGTATGAATGGCCACATTCGGCCGATAAAATGTAATTTAGTCTAGACTGCATTACTAAATGTACAAAAGACTAAAGATTATTGTACAATTTCTCCCAGTACACACAAAAATATGTGCAGACTTTTTCTGCAGGGAAATTGTTTGGGTAAGAACAATATTAAACATATCTGAGAGTTTTCTGCTGTTATTGGTATCAGAAAGTATTATCACATTAGAGCAAATATTGAATAAACACACAAGAGGCAGAAGACCTGGAGAACTTTATGAATGACCTCCGTTTGAAATCTGCTGAGCTGTCTGCCGTGCTCCGTGGGTGCAGATTTCATTTGGGCCACTTTTATAATAAGAGCAATTTATTGGAATACATGAATCTGATTGGTCAGTCACATCTTTCAGTACACTCTTAAATAAAGGTGCTTCACAATGCCAGAGAAGAACCATTTTTGGCTCAATGGTTCCATAAAGAACCTTTATCATTCAAAAGTTTGTTCCACAGAAGGTTCTTTATAGTGGAGGTTCTTTAGACTGTAAAAAAGTGAGAAAGAAGTTGTTCTTTGGGGAACCTTTCTTTTAAAGAACCTTTTGATTTGAAGTTGAAAAATGGATGTTACTGTATATATTAACTCTTACCTATAATATGTGTGTTTGGGTTATAATCAAACTATATACATATATTAGAATAAAATCTTGAACACTGCCAGTATTAAAGCTTGCAAAAGACAGCTGAAAATAAATAGATGGTAATTGAAAGGTCAGAGTTCTGTAATACTAGTATTAGAAAAAAAATATCCAGAATGGACTGCAAAGCTGCTCTTTTTCCCATTACAAGTTTAATTTCAGATATTAAGGCATAACAGATGCGACTTGATCCTTGCTCCGAGCGGCTTATTAATCATTTAAACCACTAAACCAGCGTGGAAATGAAAGAGAGAGGAACCGGCCATCAGAGACGCTGTAAAGCACCAAAGAGAAGCGGGAAGAGGAGAGAGACAGGGGACGGAGACGAGAATGATTGAGAAATGGAGTGATTTGTCTTTAAATGAGACTTTAAAAGACAGAAGTTTAATGTCTTTTGTGTGTGTAGTTGATGGTTGAGATGCTCTGGGTATGTTTGGGTTGTGTCTTATGTGACCTTCATCTCATGGAAAATGAATTTATTATATACAATGTGAAATGTAGGATTATTTGAGAAAAGTAAGAATGAAATAGTTTGCCATGAGATTGTATTGGTGTGTGTCGGTGGGTGATGTGTTCATTTGGGTAGGTGTAAAGTTGAAAACGATGGCGTAAAAGAAAAAGGCAGGGCCGTCAATTTAAGATCTGAGGGTCGAGATGAATTATTAATAAGATATATGATGAATATTTCCTCAGTGAGATGCCTGGGGTCCACAGAAATGCTGACCAAGACGACTTGAAATGGAAATACTTTGCATTCATTTATGAATTAAATGCCATGAGAGTTTGTCTTGGCTCATTAGCTGTATGTGTGTTTTTAAACATCCAGAAAAGGGAAAACTGATACAGAGACTCGTCCTTTAATGCAATTCAGAGAATGTTTGTAATGCAATTATTAAACCACATCCTGATCAAATCATTTTTATATTTTTTTTGTAGCATGGCTATCTGATTTCTTTTCACTTTTAAGTTCGTGAGATCCGTCAGGTTTGTGTAGCGGTTCTCATATCTGTTTGTCTGGACTGTCTAATGACTTCACCTAATTGCATTAAGCGGATCTTCTCTGCCACGGGACCTACTTAAACCGGTTGATGTGTTTAGATGTGACTGAATTATAAAACTAGTCAACTACGGGACTCATTCCCTCTTCCTGCTTGACCTACTTACTTAAAATAGGTCTGCTGCCGACTTCATATCTAGCAATGGAGTGTAATAGCGTGTGTTTTTACAGCAAGGTTGTGATTATAATACGGTCAGGGGACATATAAAGATCACATTGGTTTTGTTTTAATGTGGCAGGGCTTACTTAAAAAACCTGAAAACTAGATTAATTTTCTTGTGTTGTAATTCACACTACTTGTTGAATGTAAAAAGAAATAAACAGCATGTGCTTGTTCTTTTGAATTGTGGATGGTCAATGAATGTCAGTCAGATGTCAAGTGGTCAGTTCTTGGACCGTATTTTGGACCATACTTTACAGTAAGGTTATATTTGTAGACATTAGTTTATACATTACATAAACTAACAAAGAATGATACTTCCAGAGCATTTATTGATCTTAGTCCATGTTAATTTCAGCATTTACTGAAACATTTTAAAAATCAAGTTGTATCTGTTAACATTAGTTGATGCACAATGAGCTAACATGAGAAATTGTATTGGCATTAACAAAGATTAATAAATGCTAAAAAAAACTATTTTGCTCATTGTAAGTTTGTACATTTTGTAATGTTAACAAATACAACCTTAGAGAGTTTTTATCTTATGGAAAGATTGAACGTTGTTGAGACTTTTGCTTTTGAGAAATGCATGCATTCACGGGTTGACACGTTCTTTTATGATCTTACAAAACAGATTACTGTGTCTCTCTGCTGCATACAGTATATACTGTACTGTTAAAAATCATTTGTCTGCAGTAAATTATGCAGTTTTGCAATTGTAATTCATTTCTTTTGGAGTTCAGAAAGCTTGTAATGTGAAAGGACTTTTCTGACATTTGAATTAGCAGGTATTGACATATCAATGAAAGACTGTTAATAATGAATACTTGTTTTTAAGCGCCTGAGTTTTTAGACTTTACAGTTAATTTCGTTCAAGTAAGTGGCAGATTTGAAAGGTGCACCTTTTCCACTGTGTAAAGATTTTACATATAAACTTTTTATACTAAGTTGAAAATGAAAGACTCCAGTAAGATAAACTGCCCAGAAAACATTTATTTTACATAAGATTTAAGGGTAATCCCTCCAACCCCTAAAGGTGAACAATATGTAGAGATCATCACATGATCAGACGAATACTACTGGCTTTGTCTTGAGATATCTTCAAAGTACAAATATCATAACCCATGATTTTCTTTCAATGTTCATTTATAGACTAAAATAACTGTTTACTTGTATGTAGGATTAAAGGGAAAGTTCACCCAAAATAAAAATTCATTATTTATTGTTTGTTTTAGGATGCATTTGTTTGCATCCTAAACAATCTATACAATCTATTAAATGTGAAGTGTGTGTTGCTGGCATCCCCAAATGGTATCGTAAAAATACCAACTGTTATATCAGCTATCAAACAAACAGACATTGTCCCGCCGGATAAATTACACCATTGTTAAGCAAATGTTGCTGTATGCTGAAATAAACAGAGCAATATTTTTACAGCGGTAAAGTTTATCAGGGAAATAAACCTCTGAAAGGCTTCCTTGTGCTATCCAAAAGTCTAGACAGAGAAGGAGAAAGTATTTTAGCAGTGAAAAAAATAAAACACTCCACCTTTAACTTCATACACAAATGCTCAGATTCATGTTATACAGAAAGCATAAGATTGTGCATCTTAAGAGGCTGTTTGACTTCTCAGAAGCCAAAGAAAAAAAAAGAAACAAGATCTGGTGGTGCTGTATGTCCTTCAGCTCGTGTCGAGTTTAATATATTTTAATTAGATTAAGAGGGGCAGTTTTTCAAGGACACAATCTTACACTGCAAAAATAACACGGTCACGCGTAAAACTGTATGTTAGAGATGAGCTCCTGTAGTCTGTGAGCGCTGTTTAACTTTTAAACAAATGGCCGTATCCAATCATGCCAAAAACTACTATTGATTATTAAATGATCTAAAGACTGTTGTGTGCAGTGGAGAGAAAACAGAATCTGTCATTTGCGTGAGGCTGTTTGCATGCGATCAATCTTAGACCTAGCCATCGGTGATGTCAGAGATACAGCGAGCAATTAGACCTGACACACACACATTAACACCATTAGCAGCTCGGCTGTTTTCTGATGCTTATACGTCACACACAGAGGATCGGATCATTCTTAATGTTTTTATGTCGGTAACACTTTACCGTAAGCTTGTTTTTTGTAAACTTTAGTGAATGCATTAGCTGACATAAACTAACATTGAGCAATATAGTTTTTCAGCTTTAATTAATCTTAATCTATTAATGTTATTTAATGCCAATGCAATTCTTCATGTTAGTTCAAATACAAATACAACTGAAATGAACTTGAACTAGTATTTATAGGACAATTCCATACAAATATCAACCTTACCAGAGGTTTTCATCAAACTGATAGCTCAGATGTCAATATTTGGCCTGACTATTTTATTACTTTTTGCAAAATACCTATGCTCTTGTTATGTTCTTCTTCATGTGTTGGGTATTATTGCTTCTGATTTGTGTATTTTAATTCACAGAAATTCCACACAAGTATATTGCCTCTTACAAATGTGAGTTCTTCTTTGTCACATCCATAACACATGAATATTTTCATTTTTTACAATAGGTAACTCGTGCATAGACTGATATTGAAGTCTAGACTCTGTCAAAAGGAGTTTATAAAAATATAAACAGATGGTTCAATAATAAATGCATTCTTTGATAGTTGACTTTTTATTGTTGCTATTTTTGCTGTATCCCCGGGTGATGTCCACTTACTTCAGAAATAAAAAACTGGCAACAGTTTATTGCAAACGTTTTTTTCTTCTATATTCAAATGTGTTTTTGGTCAAATTTTAGTTGGTAAAGTATGATGTCTTTTTCATTAAGTCTTTTCTGATATTACTTTTTAAATGATGTCATCCATCAGGATGTGACATAATTTTTGGTGGAAGAACAACATGTAAGCATTAGCAATAGATTTTATGTATTGTGTGATGTTTTGTAGTATTAGTTGGTTTGCTGCAGACTCACTTAAATCCTCGATGACTAACTTTAGATATCCCAATAAATCCTTTCCATTTTGTAAGTGCCTTTGAGGATTTAGTGAGTGGAGCATATTTCTAAAAAGCTCAGTCTGGTATAGCTTTAAATGAGAAAGTAATTCAAAGACTTCTCTATAGCGTAACAGCATATTTTTGTTTTCCACAATTTTCAGATTTGAAAAGGTACGGCGCCGCAGGAGTGACAGAATTGTATTCTGTACGGTAAAGAAGTAAAGGTGTGTTTTAGCGTGCCTTTAGCCTATTGAACAGAGGCTTTGAGAGAATGTCGGACGGGTCTTTGGGAGTAATGCAGCCTGGTTGACAGGAGGTCAGTCTGGCTATTCAAGAACAGTTATTGCGGATCTGGGGAGTCAACGGGTCTAAAAGGCCTTTCCACTTTTCATTCTCTGTGGAGTCTCTCGCTCGACTGCCTGAGAGAGAACAGGAGACATTGTGCAGTCTGATAATGCACGTCAATCTTTCTTAATGTCGTAGCGAATGCCATTGCTGTAAAACTGAGCAAAAGAGACATTTCCCCATGCCCTTTTATTATTTTACATAACAATATTGTGATGGTGACAGTACGCATTGACTCGTTGCTTTATTAAGGCTGTATGAATTTTGTATTTCCCTCATTTTCTAGCATGCAAGTCAGTTCAGTGACATAAATATGGGTGTTTTTTATTTTTATTAAAATAATAATTTTACTGTTTGATGTCATCAAATGTTGCTCAAACCCTAGGCTAACCCTATTAAAATATAGTGCAAAATATTTATTAATTTTGGTCTAATTTTGGTTAGTATATATTTAAAATATTTTCTTGGAAAAGTTGTTTTAATTGGTGATGTTTTAAAGTGTCTTTAATTTAATATACAATCCCATAATGCATTACAACAAGTTCAGTAAATAAATCCATCCAAGATGGCGAATAAAGGGAGAAATAAGTTGACTATAAATGCACTTCAGTAAATACCTGATTTGATCAAAGCCGTTCCATTTACACCCATAATTTAGCTTTTTTTCCACAATATTTTGTTTGTATGTATTTTAATGCTACTATTGAAATTTATTGTCCATATTTATTAAGTCAAACCTCATTTGCACCTTGTGTGAGCATCACTATTTGCATAACATGTCTAGATTACTAGGTTGAATTTTGGTTGTGATTCTGTTATAAGAAGGTTGGCATTAGACTAGTTAAACAACGTTGTGGATATATTTATATTTATTAATTTGGCAGATGCTTTTACCCAAAGCAACTTATAATTTATATATATATATATATATATGTATGTATGTATAAATGTGTGTGTATGTATGTATGTATGTATGTATGTATGTATGTATGTATGTATGTATGTATGTGTGTGTATATGTATGTATGTATGTATGTATGTATGTATGTATGTATGTATGTATGTATGTATGTATGTATGTATGTATGTATGTATGTATATGTATGTATGTATGTATATATATATATGTATATATATATATTGTGTTTTTGGCATGTTGTGTTTCTTGCAGATTGAACCCGTAACATTTGTTCTGTTAACGCAATGCTACAGTGTAGAGTTGTTTTGGTTTGACTCCAGATTTGATCCATTTCTCATGCCACGTCCAAACATGTCAGGGTGAAATGTGTCGAATGAAGAGCAGCTCCATACAGTACATTTCAGTAACTAAATGTGACCAGCGGAGAATGTCGGGCGCTTAATTGCACACATTAACGAAGCTTAACTTTGTGGCGATGGGCGCCTGCGACGTGCACATTAAGGAACAATTAATTTCCAATATCGGCGTTATTCTTGGCTGCCTCTGTGGCACTTTAGAACAAGGAGTCCATCATTGATAAGCCATTTCATGCTTCATTTACATGAGCTGAGCGCTAACAGCGGTCCTGGGACGCACGCCGCAAGGAATGATAAAAAACTATTGAAGGCGTGTTGTTTTTATCTGTTTCTCTATGTTTATCACTGGACTGTCATATTTGTTTTGTAGTAAACTTTAAAGATTATTTAGGTCCAAGAATGGCAAACAAACACTGTTATTCGGCTTTGACATGTTTGGGAATCAAAATTATTGAAGGAAATTGAAGAGGTTTTTAAAGAGGTTTTGTTCCTAAATGCATCCAAGTAAAAGTAATACAATCTTTTGTTGGTGTTGTTTTCGGTAAACAGGCTTTGTTGTATTTTTAGTTCGGCTGTGGTCAGTGTGAAGGCCAGATGAGCGTGTTCAGGACATTGTGTGTCTCGTCTGTTTTTGTTTTAACTACAGAAGCACATGTGCTCCTTAAAAATATAAGTGCACATTGCTCAGTCAGTACGTATCTGTCACATATAACCCCAGAGATTGTTATGTAATGATCATGTGTTGATCTGTCACATTTAATAGCAAGAAGACACACGATTCATTCTAAAAACGCTATAGGTATTAAAACAGGACTTCTCTTTTTTTATTTGCAAATCATTGAAATCTGTCCTAGAAAGTGTACACGTCACTTAATATTTCATGTGCTACTGATTCATGTGAGGTGTGTGTGTGTGTGTGTGTGTGTGTGTGTGTGCGCATGTGTGTGTCTGTGTGCATGTGTGTGTGTGTGTGCTGTTAGTGAGAAAACACTGATGGAATTTTAATAACTCAACACTGCAAGAAAATGTAATGTTGTATCTACTTTGTATCTACTTTTCTTCTGCTTTTTGCAACATACTACATACAGCAGGATCAACATTAAAATAGGAATTACATGGGGTGTCATGCATTTTATTTTCTTTATTTCTGTTTCTACTCCATTTATTTTATTATTTTAAACTTTGCATCCACAGTAACCATTTGATAACTTACTTATCAAAGATAAAAATATAAATTCTTATTAAGGTTGCCTTAAATAATTTAAATAGGGATGACATTTTTACTTTGTATTTAAAGCTTTGGTATTATTATAATAATCATATTCTTATTTAATTTTACAAATGAGTGACATATGAACATTATCATTCTCATATTTATCTGTTTTCTTGTAGGGGTTTTAGATTAGCAGTCACACCTTTCAAGACACACAAGGTGTTTTAATGAAACCAGCGAGCCAGTTTAAACAAACCGTGTTCTTCTTAAAATGACAGCAGTCCAATATTATTACCCGTTCTCATTCTGATGTGTCTTTTATCATCATTGTTTATTTATTTGCTAATGGAGGTAATGATCTGAATAACATGCTGTGAAACATGCTGTTTTTAATGGGGTTTCTTTAATTGGCAGAAAGATTGTTTCCAGGAGTAATATTGAGAATAACTCTGATGTTGACTTGCCATTCGTTTTCTTTTGACCAAATAATAATAAGGCCATCAGCAAAATTACAGAAGCATTTCTTAAAAACACTACAAAATAAAAGATTTTGCCATATAACTAAATAAATAAAAACTCATTATCAGCATAAATAATGAGCTTTTTACATTTGTAACATTTCAGTATGTAATCGTCTTATAATAAGCTTTTTCTTCACAGAGCAATTCAAATAAGATTTTGCATTACTTTGAATTGTTGGGATTCTAAAATGCCAAAAACGTATCAAAGGATAGATGAGGGATTTAACATTAAACAGGTCGAACATTGTTTTACCATGTTTTTACCATTATTTTTCTGCATTAGCATTCATTGTTTTTGAGAATTGAGTCATCATTGCATTAAGCAAAAACCATATTTTCAACTTACAAAATCTTCCCATCTTTACTGTATATATAGTACTATGTTTACATGAGAAAGCATATGTACTGTATGAACAATTATAATCCCCTATGGTGGAAAGAGGCATAACAAATGATAAGACATGGCAACATTCTTCATATAGAAAGGCATAATAACCTGAGAGATGTATTGCTTTGTTTTTACTGTACAAATGGGACAGGTTTCAGATGAGAGATTGTTTAAATGTTTAATGTTAAAACACTGAGAGCAATTACATGAGTCATAAGGTCATTGCAATAAGATGAACATGTTTTTATCAGTGATAAAGCAAACCATTTTTCATGCAACAAAAGTTTGGTGACCTTTTTTCTCTTTAAGCGTGATATTGTCCGTTCTAATGAATTTGCTTCAGCATAATCCGCACATTATGGCGGAGGAGGATCTCGCGGCTGTCTTCCCAATGTTCTTTGCCCTTGTCTTCTGCGTCTCTTTGAATTATGGATCGAGCGTATTTGCCTTAACTCGAGCTTTATCATTGAGCCAAGGCAAATCTGGCACTGGACATCTTCCTCATGGCTGCCTCGTGCATATGACGAAACTTTCTCCAAGAACGGTGGGCAGCGATTGTTGAATTTTCCGCTGTAATGCAAGTGACAGGAGCAGGACTGCGGTGGGAATATGAATTCTAGCAGTTCCATCAGTCAGGCTTTAGCGTGTGGCCATTACAGAGGCCTTTATTCCGGGTACGCGAGCCAGACCCATTAAGGTGGGCTTTCTGTCGGACCGCTGTGTTTCTCTTTGTCTTCTAACAGCTGCATCTCAAGGTCTGTGCAGCCACGTATGTTCATAATTCAAAGACTCGAGGGATGTTTCAGATTTTTTTAAAGTCAACGTTAAAACATGGCACATTTATCACATGACAGATGCGGAGCTTGGCGTGAACTCTTTAGATTTGGCAGTGACCATTAAGGAATATTAGGGACTTGAAATGCTTGTTTGCCCAGTGGCCTGCGCCAAGATCCTCCAGCCTTTTCCTTAAATTCCTTGAAGTTAAGAGAGAAGACAGCATGAATTCCTTGAAGTGTCAATCACGAGATCTGTTTGTGCTGAGAACGCTCATTATTCATTCTGTAGGGGTCCCCAGCGTTTCTAAAGAGAACATGTTTTGCTTGAGAAGATGCAGAAGAGGATGTTGTGAACCACATGCACA